>CM034151.1:486046061-486062760 GCA_019776745.2 Taxus chinensis
TTGTTGACATCATTGGCCCTACTAAGCTGCCCTCTGTCATTGACCCTCTGAAAATGTCATCATCCCTTGTGTCCCTCTTGCCCATCCCAACAACCATCACCCTCCTGTTCCAAAAGGAGCCCATGGTGTATGGCCTATAATGGCATGATTTCAAATTTTTGACTTTAAACATATAAAATTGATAAAAGGAAATTAAATCCCAATAATCCCCTCCCAAACCCACTTGTATTAGCATCCTATCCTACCCTACGACACAAGTTTTACTAATTTTGACACTCTAAAACGACTCTAAAAAAGTAACAATAAAAAAATCCAAACACCGAGTATAATGAATGAAATTAAATACAATGACTTAATCTGTGGTCGTGCCCTACCATATCTCCTACCATCCCTCTTTGTCCTCCATCACCACCTTGTATTGTTTCATATGACTTGAATTACACTCAAATTGGAATTCCATAGCTCAGTTTTCTCTCAATTTGAAAAATAGTAATAAGGAAATAAAAATCTATGCAAATTGGCGTTAGCACCCACATTTTCAACAACTATCATTTTACATCCCAAACTTTTGCAACACTTGTCATTTGGGGTTACTCTCGGGTCAGAATCGCCAGGTCATTTTATTTTTATACGTATTACATGACTATTTTTTTATGATCGTCAGTGTTCAACCTTTTAGACCACCATACGACATCTTAACTCTGTGATACAACTCTGTCCTATGGACCCCTTGTACACACAATTCACACACACATATTACTATTTTAATATGCCTTCACGGTGTTTTTGATATGCATGTATCTCAAGTAATAAAATTATTCATTGGTGACACAATCATTTTCTATCTACTTGATTTGATTGTTTCTATTATGTTTTTTCTGTCACACTTATCATTTTTATACCCAATTTTTGTCAGGTCACAGGGATCCCTATATGTTGGTATGTTCACATTTGTCTTCATTTATCCCATAACACCATGCCCAATCTAGACACTAGCACCCAAGCACTTGTGTCCATTCTGGGAACTTTTTTCCTCTTTGTTCCTTTTACACATTTTGACAGTTTTGGTCAGCCAGTTTAGTTTTATATCCGTATCATGTGTTCAGTAGTAGGTCTTTTGTGTCACTAGTGTCAAAATTCAAACCAGATATCCATATATATTACACCACATACAAAGTATTATTTTGGCTAGAAATTATAAGGGACCATGACATCTACATAATATCACTTCCATCAAAGGGACTACATTTTTAGGTTGGCATACACTACATAGGAAGGGGAAGTGTTGAATTTCATACCACAAATTTTCATCTAATCTAGCTACAGTCTGTTTATCTTGGAATAATTTGTGCAAGGGAAACTAAAGGACAGTCATTTCACACACAAGCACACAGAACTACATGGATTCTAAAATGTAGTGCAGAACTTGGTAATAAGTTCACTCTTGGGTGAGCATCGACGTCATGTTGACTTCACATTATGTATATTTCATTCAGATTTGATGTTTTGTGAGATTTTATAGGTAGTTAGGATTTTTTTGTAGTTACAGGAATTTTCAAATCCCTAACAGTGAAGGTGTTTCATGATAAAGTAGACATTAGAGTGATAATCTTCATACCTAGAGACATAGTAAGATATTAAAGATTTACATAATTACCAACACCCAAGTGCCTTTGTCCTCCTATGGGAACCCCTATCCATATCATTTTAGAGTTCTAGATATCTTAAGAGAGATGACATCATTTTCCTATCAGATCAAGCATATACATAGTCCCTACTATTTACAGATGCACAGAAATTAGCTATTCATTTATCTCTCCCATTGGTTTTTAGTTTTACATTTCTTGAGTTCTTTAGAGTGGTTTTGTATTTCACTATATTTTATCATATTAATATTAGATTTAACTCATATTCAATTAAATCATTGGTGTGAACCCACTTTTATTTGAAATCCTTTCCCTATGATCCTAAAGCCATCGTGGCTAAAAGAGGTTCCCATCCCCACGCACGATATGACATATACATGTATGTAACCAGTATTTGAAGATGTCACTGTAGGAGAATGAATTTCATGACCTCATGCATAATCCCTAATATGGATCCCATCATTCTCCAACAACACCTTGACTTCCAAAAAACCCTTTCCTATTGCTGTGAAACCCCTAATTTTTGCATAATCTCCCTGATCAAAACTTTGCCTCATGTTCTCCCCCGTACACCATAGTCACTAATTTTGCTTCATCCCTCTACTCCTCCCCTTATAGTAAATGATAATATTAATACATATTCTTTGCATGATGAGGTTCTGTGTTGTTGAAAACATAGATGCTAATAATTCTACTTCTAATGATGTCAATGTAAATGTGCATAATGATGTTATTATTTGTAGTTAAGATGAATGGTAAATCCCCCTTGTTACAATCCCCCCTCCTTCCCCCTATGACTAGTTCTCCGTAGCAAGAAATCCAAACCCAACCCCACAACTTCTATTACCCTTACCCCTTCTCCCATTGGTGACGGGGATGTTTCTCTTAGCCTTTTTGCTATGGGAGACAAAAACAATATGACTAAATCAAAAATTGGGAGCATGAGAAATGAATTAGACCTGCAAAATGACATGCTCACATGTCTAGAAGGAATGTAAAGTCTTGAAGGAAAAATTTATAGGGTGTAAGATTTATATTAAAATTGGGAGAAAGGATGAACATCTAATGGAAGAGATGCAGAAGAGAATAAAATCCATTGAAGAGGAGTAATAAAAAATTAGAAACATACAGGGTGACATCCCCTCTATCCTCAATGGGAATTTGAATATTGCTCTCAAACATCACCATTGTTTTAGAAGCCAACAAAGGAAAGGAAAAGTCCAAGGATGGCACCTCTATAAGGACATCAAGGAAAATTTAGGTAGCTACAAATATAATTTTTCAAAGACCCCAAGGAATTGGTTTGGATATGCTCTTGGTTGTTTAGGGTTTTTTTACTAGACTTATATTTTTGTGTTTCATTCTAGTTTCACTTTGGTATTATTGGGGTTTAGCTGATATTTGGATTTAGTATTATAGTTTCTCATGTCTCTCTTTTGATGTGCTTCTCCTTTGTTAGTGATCTGTATTTCTTTTGTTATGGTACTTTTATTGAATATTTGGGCAAGGCCTATTGTAACTTGGGTAGGAGTCCCAGTCAAAAAACATTTTTCCTTTAACAAAATATAAATGTAAATCTATGTCTCCTACTCTCATACTTTTGAAATTGTTTCCCATTATATATGATAAATTTGATGCTAGTAATCCTACAAGTTCTTTATTAGGTGATGATACTCTTAATGAAATCCTGGTTGTGAAAATATGACAATGGTGACTTTCATTATGCTTCTGATCAGTAACATGTTAGTGATGATGTTGCTTCTATTTAGACTTGAATGTGAATTTACCACTCCTCTTTCTTCTACTTCTGAAGTTATTTCCAATGTTTCATGTTTGTCTATTATTTCACCCCTGGTAAAATAGAGAAACTGGGTTACTGAGGACTAAATAAATCCCACAAAAGAATTATGCATCGCCACGGGAGAAGAAGTGAAATCTATGGCTAAGGTTAAAAATTCTGAAGTTGGGTTAATCCCAAAGAAAAGGAAGGAAGACCGTGGATGTTTTGAATGTCGTGAATGAAGGAAAAAAAAATTGAAAATCCACAGAGGTATAAACCATGGAATAAATAAAATACAAATATATGGGGGTACAGAATGGGTAAACCTCAGAGGTCGGTATAGGACATGTGTGTTAATGTCCGTGGAACCAAAAGGAAGAATAATACACGGGATTCAAATCCATGCAAAATAAAAGAGGAAAGCCACGTATCAAAGGAAAATAGCAATTTTATGGTCGGGGCTCTAAGATGAATATGAATATAAAATCTGATTTGATTTTACAAATTTGATTCTATTTGAAGGAATATTATCCCCTCCATGCAAAGGAAATCGCATTTCATGAATTAAATGTTGGTAGGTGGTGAAGTGAAGAAATATGTATCCAAAATGTAAAGGGTTTGTTCTAGATGACCTTAACCACCAGAATTAAATGTAGTATTGGCAACGTTCCTTTCTTAACAAGGAAAGTGGCCATGGGGATACATTTTTTACCAGAGATAATTATATCTTCTCAAAGAATTGAATGGAGTGGTCTAGTTGTTGTAAGGGAAATTTGAGTGTTCCCTCTCTTCTTCTTTCTTTCTCTTCTAAAATTTTCTCTATATTATAAGGTGATGCCCAATTTTACTGTTAGATACTTTGGGAATACATGGGCATCATTTCATGCTGCGTAAGTATTCTAAGGGTCGTATGCCTTGGGCTTGATTTTGTAATTTTTTTGCATCCCTCCTCATGTATCACGATGATCTGTGCATGGTATTTAAGCAATAATATTTGGTTTTGTGGCTCCTTTGGCCTTAACTATTATTTTATTACATTTTATTTCCTCTTATTTACTTATAGGTTTGTTGCATGCATTGTTTCAAAGTTTTTGTTCATTTTGCTTCATGGAACTAGAACCTTCAAGATGGTTTTTAATCTGTCACTTAGTTCGGCCCTCTTCATCATCACTTTCTTCCATCTTCCCTCTTGTTTAAGTATTTAATCCCCTTATTTTTGGTGTTATCACCTTGTCTAGTTTAGGTTTATGTTTATGCATCTCCTTCTTACCTTGGTCTCTTGGAAGAGTAGAGAGTAGAGATAGATAGTTGCATGTCCAATCCTAGGAGTAGTTTAACATTAGGAGTAAGTAGAGGAAGTTGGCCTTCTCTAGAGTTCTTTCTCAGTTCGAGTCCCAAAACTTAGAGATAGACCCATGTTGCCTTGAATCCTGAATTTTTTTTATGATTTGGGCATGGGTGCACATTTAAGCTCCAATAGTTTTGGCACACTCGGTGTTGACTTTTGAAATTAATATTTCTAATTTTATTAGGTTCTAATGTGTATCTTGGTGAAGATCTAGACTTTGGAGGCTCTGAAACAACACATCTGGAAACTCCATTCAAAATATTAATTGGTTTCAATAGTACTAATGATATAAGAATCCATAATTCATGAGAAATATCCAAACACGGTTGAGAACAAGAGAAGAAGCGTATATGATTATTTGTAGTTATCCCCAGGAAGAGACAGAAGAGGGAGATAGATTCAAAGATCTCCATCTTCTCCAAATTGAACTCTCTCAACACCTCTACCTGGTAGGCCCTTCTTGTAGTCAACAACAGTTCTTAAGCCTATCATAATGGCTCGTCAACAAAATTTTCCACAAAAAAATCTATTTGTGAATTTTACCGGCAGCAGTCCCCTTACCTTGAATGCCCAAAATCCTATTCCAATTGAAGCTTTGAAAATTATCCCATATTTTACTAGAGAAAATCACACTATCACACTACTCCATTTGACCACATTCAAGACATTGAAAATGTCTATTCTATCCATGATATTATTGAGATGGATGTAGCAGTCAAACTTTTAGCTTCATCACTTAAAGAAAATTTTCTACAATGGTTCAGAAGCCTAGGGGCAGGAACAATTCAAACTAGGATCAATTGTGCACAACCCTTTATGACCAATTTGGAGAAAGAGCACACAACTTGTATTTATTGGAGTAGTTAACTACAATCAAGAGAGAACCTAGTGAGCAAATGGTGGATTTCAACTTCAGATTCCAGAGAACTTGGGATAGAATTCTAATTCTTGTGAGACCTACAGTTGAAGGTGCCTTTTTTTACTTCTTAAAAGATCTAAACTCTAATATATTTGTTATGATATAATCATTGGGAGGAAAAAAATATACTAGCTACATATGAAATTGCAATCAGAGATGAAAATATTCTAATTCAAGCTAGGAAATCAGCTCCTAGACCCTCATGCCATTGTATCTAGAACTACCTAAAGTTTCTCAACCTTATATTGCTCCCGCCCTTGAGCCAAATCCGTAACCTGTTTCTTCCACCTCAAAAAATCCTACTTAGTAAAATGAGGATAAAGAAATGAAGACTTTGATTAGAAAATTTATGAACAAATTTATATTCCTAGAGAAACAGCAAGCCCAATCTTATAAGAATTATAAAATCAAGGGAAATTTTCTAATCATCAGCATCCCAATCAAAGGTATGCACAGATCTAGCAAAGCAACAGGTGGCAAACTCAAAGTGCTCCTCTTACATTGGCAACAATTCATCCTCCACAAGTACTGCCTACTCCTAGTTCAATCCAAGCTTTAGTTCCTGTGAAAAATAATATGGCACAAGAAACAGAGTGGTGTTTTCCATGTCATCTACCCTATAACCAAATTAGTTGTGAAAGGGCAATGTATCTTCAAGAATACATGTTCCAAGGCTCTTCCAGTCAACAAGAACCACTGTTAGAGGCTTCAAATCCATCCGTGGAATTAAATCAAGAAACCAACAATGATACCAACCTCATTTTCCTTAGAGCTAAGGATTTTTGTGTGGTTCACCAAGTGGTGAAAGATTATAGCATAACATCAATCGGTGTGGTTGATAATATTTAGAACAAGAAAAGGATGTTGGAGCTATAGTCTCCACCTTCCACGGATCATGCCAATTCTGTAGGAAGGGAAAGAGAAGTTACGGTGAAAAATAGAAAGCCACCTGAGATTCCTCGTAAAGCTACAGATAAAGAAGTCATTGTTCAACTAAAGCTGCTAAATCAAATTCTGCCACAACACGGGAATAAAGACCATGGAAGGAGTTTAGGTATGCTATAGATGTAGAAGTCTATGGGTCTCCCATTTAACATTGTTGAGAAAATGAATAAAACCAATGTCAACGTCTCATTGTGGGATGCACTTGCTATTCCATCACAGCGGGGTCTCCTGTGTGAATCCCTCATGCAACTTACTCCCATGGATTGAGTAGTACAAGAGGCTCATGACACGGTTCATGTATGTCAAGAAAGGAGTGATCAAGTAAGTAAAAATATCAAAAACCCACCCTTTTACATGTCGATAATTGTGGGTAAATACCTATTTCATAACTATATAATTGATTTTGGGGCTAGCACCTCTATGATGCCCAAGAAAATTGTTGATATCTTAGGTCTCAAATACAGTTCTGTGTCTAGGGGAGTTTTACAAATTGATGGGTCAATTATGAATCTTTAAGGAGTAATAAAAGATCTTGACTTGACACTCCATGCCTTCCCAAGCCTTACCATAACCCATGACATTTCAGTTATTGACTTACCCCTTATGTTTTCAATTTGTTTCTCTAGAGATTTCACTACTAAGGTAGGTGGTTACCTATCCTCAGATTGGACTCACATGCTTCTAAGAACTAGATATGGTACCTGATTCATAATACAAACTAAACCCATCTTTTCTCACCATAATGAGTCATTTGACCCTATTCATGTCCAATCAGTTTTCCAAATCTAGTAAGAACATGAGCAATAATTAGCTCTAGAGGAAAAATTTATTCCTCCTTCCATGTCTGATTTTCTACTAAATTAGTGGGCCGAGAGGGATCATAGTTTTTTACCCTTATGATCAAGAGCTCAAGACTTTTGAGACTAGTCTAGGCACTTATTGCATTCTCCAAGAAGAATCTATGATACCTGCGACATTCAGATAAGAAAATAAATATACTTTTAGGCTATGATAGATGTTCTTTGATGGTTCTAGAAGTATAAATGGATCTGGGGTGGGTGTTGTTCTCATTTCTCCAAAAAATGAAAAATTCTTCTTTTCTCATAGGCTACAATTTTCATGTTCAAATAATGTGGCAAAGTACGAGGTGTTAGTGCATGGTATATTAAGCACGGAAAAGAAGAAAATCGGGGAGTTACATGTCTTTGGGTACATTGAATTAGTAATTCACAAAGTCCATAGTAGATGTGCGACAAAGAAAAAGTTGTTGAAAGCTTAAAAAACATAGTCTAGAATTTTTTAGAAATTTTTTATGCCATTAACCTACAGGTTTTGCCTAGAAAGTTGAAAAAATATGTATACCAAATGGCATGCCTTGGCTCTCAATTCTCACCTACTAAATATTTGATCAAAGGGAATGCTCAACATATCAAAATTGTGGCTAGGCCATCTATCCCAAACAATCACACCTGCTAGCAAGTATTTTATAGTAATGAACAAATTGTGTAGTTCATCCAAAATGAGGAAAATTTCTCTTCAAAAATGTGAACTGATTTGTAGGAAGTATATGGGGTTTAGATTATTCAGCTAAAATCAAACAAGTTGCTAAAGGGATTAGTCACTCTAGAACAGATCTTCAATATATATGATGACTTTAAGGGAATGGAAAACAACATGGTGGCAAAGCAAGATGATTGTCAACCAGTTTCAATCACTTTAGGAAAATAAGTTCTACTCGGAAAGGTATGTGATGAAAATTAAAAGAAAGATTTTATCTCCTTGTGCCATAAATTTATTGATGTGTTTTCATGGGACTACGAAGATATAAAATAATTCAATCCAAATATAGTCTAGCATTACATTGATCTTAATCCCAATATCAATCCAATTAGATAGAAAAAGAGGCCAGTCAATCCCAAGATTGACCCCCTCATGAGTAAGGAGCTCTCTAAACTCATTGAGGCCAAAATAATTTTTCCAATCAAGTATTCTACTTGGGTGGAAAATATGGTCCCGGTGAGGAAGAAAAATGGAAAAATACGGCTCTGCGTGGATTTCAGGCATTTAAATAAAGCTTCTCTCAAGAATCATTATCCTTTTCCCTCCATGGAACAAATTTTGTAGACAGTTTCAAGAGTAGATAGGTATTCTATGCTCGATGGTTATTATAGTTTCAAGTAGATCAAATTGAAAGAAGAAGATCAGTATAAGACAATGTTCACCATCAAATGGGGAATGTTTTCTTATCAAAAAATGACCTTTGGCTTATCAATGCAGGTGTTACCTTCAGAAGAGCAATGGATATTGCTTTAAAAGGGTATATCAATCAGTTCATTTTGGTTTACCTTGATGACATTACTATTTTCTCCAAGCAGAGCGTGGATCACATGAATCACCTAGAGAAATTATTTGACAGATGCAGAGAGTTTGGTGTATCCCTTAACCCTAAGAAATGCAATTTTACATTTCCTAGAGGCAAGCTCTTGGGGTATGTTTTTTCAAAATAAGGCATCACCATTGATGTAGAAAGAATTGTAGCTATCGCGGGTCTTTCCTTGCCAGCTCACAAGAAGGCATTGCAATATTTCCTTGGAAATATTAACTTTGTTAAGAAATTTATTCCTAACTTTGCATGTTTGATAAAACCTATTACTCTCATGCTCAAGAAATATGCAGTATTCAAGTGGACTACAGAAGGGAAGGATAGCTTCGAAAATATAAACTAGGAGATTTCTCAGGCCCTAACATTGGTTAATCTAGATTATACTAAGGATTTCATCGTGTATGCTCATGGGGAAGAATCCACCATAGCCGCGGTCTTGACACAACTAAATCATCAAGGAATGGAGTAGTTTGTTGCATTTTTTAGTTAAACACTGAAGAAATATGATTTTAAGCATAATCATGTTGAGAATTAGGTCTTTGTTATCATGAGATCCTTAAAGAAATTCAAAATTTTGATTGTTGTTAGCCATGTGAAAGTTTTAGTATCACATTTCAGTGCTAGAGACTTCATTATGGGAGTTGAGATCAGTGATAGATGAGCTGGGTGGGTAAATAAGATCATGAAGTGTGATGTGACCATTAAGGCTACAAAATTAGTAAGAGGAAGATCACTTTGCAAATAGTTGGCTCTAGATTTTGTGGAATCTCAAGAGATTGCCTTCATAAATGAAGTTCCTCCAAGTGATGAGTTTTTGTGTGATGTTGAGTGCTAGCGAGATGAAAGGAATGTATTTAATGATCACAACTAGATTTTTGATAAGTCAAAATTTATTTCTACTAGTACATACCCTCTTGGTTTTAATAAAGAAAAGAGGAGACATCTAGGGTTACAATTTATTCCTTATGCATTGATTAGCGGCGTGTTATTCAAAAATAACATTGATGAGGTGTTTCTCAAATGTATTGAAGGTGAGAAATATGGAAAGGTTTTGAATGATTTCCATGATGATTTCTCAGGAAGACATTTATCTGCTAAAGTTACAGCCATGAATATCATAAAATGAGGATACTTCTGGTCTACATTATTTGTAGATGCTCACAAGTGGGTTAGGAAGTACAGGGAATGTGCACTATTCACTAGAAAGAAAATATTGGTGGCCCTGCCACTTCATCCAATTCAAGAAGATCATCCATTTGCACAATGGGGCCTTGATTTCATGGGTATGATTAATCTTCCATCTAGTGTGGGTCCTAAATGGGTACTTATAGCCACAAATTATTTTACTAGGTGGACTAAAGTCGTGCCATTAAAGGAAGCCATTGAATCGATCATCCTAGAATTTATTGAAGAAATTATTGCAAGGTTTAGTGTCCCTCAGACCATCATTTATGATAATGCAAAGGATTTTCTAGGATCTAAAATTTCTAATTAGGCTTTGCGACTTGGGATTTATCTAAAAAGCTTCCTACAACTATTACCCCCAAGGTAATGGATTAGCAGATTTGACTAATAAGAACCTGATCAGAATCATGAAAAGGAAAATGTATATCAATCAAATATAGTGGCACACAAAGGTAAAAAATGCTCTTTGGGTAGACAAGATAGTAACTAAGAAGGCAATTGGAACTTCTCCCTACAAACCAGTATATGGTAAGGAAGCAGGATTGCGATTGTCACTTGAGTTACCTTCATTTGAGTTAGCTCAATAGCTAGAATTTGAAGGTGTGGATCAAAGTGAAATCAAAATGGTGGAATTGGTGCAGCTAGAAGAAAATAGAAATACCACCATGGCTAGGATGGAACAACATCAGGCATCAACTAAACAGTGGTTTGATAGAAATGCTAGAAATGAAAAATTTAAGGTTGGAGATATGGTTTTAAAGTGGGACGCAGATCGAGCTAAGCCAAGGAGACACTCCAAATTTGATGTTATTTGGAGTGGACCATATATCATCACCACTTATAAGTTGGCTAACTCATTCGAGTTGTCTGATCTTGATGGTAACGTGTTTCAAATCCCAGTTAATGGGATTCATCTCAAGCCTTCCCATTAAAGATATTTTCATGCATCTTCTATATAGTAGGGTAGAATTTCAATTCCTCCATGTGCTTTCAGCACATTACTTTGTTAATAGGATAGGTTTCTTTTCTTAGTGCTTTATATTGTCTTGTTTCTTGAAGAACTTATTATGCATTGTTTCATCATATTCTCAGGATACAGGGGAAGAAAGTTAAAAATATCAAGGAATGGTTTCAGATTGTCTCAAAAAATCAAATGTAGAGTAACTAAAGCTGACTCTATGCCCAATAAATAACAAGGCTATTAATTATCTCATCTAGCAGGTAGATGGCCCCTGTGAGTCGCCAAAAATGTTGTCTATTTTTACACCCCTTACAAAATAGAGCAATTGGGATTACCGTGGACTAAGAATAAATCCTGTGAAATAATTATGCATGCCGCGGGATGAAGAAGTGAAATCAGCAGGTAAGGTTAAAAAACACTGAAGTCAGTTAAGCTGCGGAGCAAAAAAAGAAAGACCGCAGATGTTTTGAATGCCGCGGAATGAAGGAAAAAAAATTGAAAATCCATAGAGGTCTAAAACCGTGGAACAAAGAAAATACAAAAGCCACAAGGTAAATAATGGGTAGACCACAGAGGTCAGCATAAGTCTACGTTGTGTTAATGCCTTGGAATAAAAGGAATAATATCAAGAGTCAAAGTCATACAAAAATAAAAGAGGAAATCTGCATATTAAAGGAAAATAACATTTTTCCATGGAGCCCTAAGATAAATATGAATATCAAATCTGATTTGATTTTGAAAATTTGATTCTATTAGAAGGAATCTTAGTCTCCTCCATGTGATGGAAATCGAATTTCATGAACGAAATGTTGGTAGGTGGCTGAAATGAAAAAATACATCTCCAACACGCAAAGGGGTTATTCCAGATGACTCAATCATGAAAATTAAATGTAGTATGAATGACGTCCCTTTCTCAATAAGGAAATTAGCGTATTTTTGCAAAGATAATCATATCTTCTCAAATAATTAAATGGAGGTGGTTGGTTGGTGTAAAGGGAAATTCAATTTTCCCTCTTTTCTTTCCTTCTTTCTCTTCTAAAAATTTCTATATATTGTAAGGTGATGCCCATTTTTAATGTTGGATATTTTGGGAATACATAGGCATAATTTCATGTTGCGTAAGTATTCTAAGGGTTGCATGTCTTGGGCTTGAGTTTTGTAAAAAAAATTCATCCTCCTCCTGTATCATGATGATCTATGCATGGTATTTAAGCAATAATATTTGGTTTTGTGGCTTATTTTGGCCTTAACTATTATTCTATTGCACTTTCTTTCCTCTCATTTACTTATAAGTTTTTTGCATGCATTGTTTCAAATTTTTTGTTCATTTTGCATCATGGAATTGGAACCTTCGAGATGGTTTTTGATTTTTGGCTTAGTTTGGCCCTCTTCATCATCACTTTCTTCCATTTTCACTCTTGCTGAAGTATTCATCCCTTATTTTTGGTGTTATCACCTTCTTACCCTGGTCTCTTGAAAAGTAAGAGTAAAGCTAGATAGTTGCATGTCCATTCCTAGAAGTAGTTTAATATTAGGAGTAAGTAGAGGAAATTGGCCTTCTTCAGAGGTATGTCTCAGTTTGATTCCCACAACTTGGAGACAGTCCCATGTTGTCTCAAATCCTGAATTATCTATGATTCAGGAACAAGTGCACATTTGAGGTCCAACATTTCCCATGATGATTCCACTTCTACCCCTAATACACCTCTTATCATGTCTCCTGCACCTACATCTAGCATCCCTGTAGAGCCTCATGTTATCTCTGAATCACAACACCCTATGGTTTTCAAAAGTGTGCGTGCTTGAGCTCATAGTGTGACTAGATAACATTAGTACTATCTCCAAGTTGTGGAACTTGCTACTTGAGATAGACCTCCAGAGAAAGTTAGTTCTTGCTCCTAAACTACCTTCCACAATCTAATCTAATACAGGAAAAACTATCTTTCCTAATCTAACTTTCTAAGGGACCAGGGAGAGAGGGTACATGAAAACAAAGACTACACTAAAGCAGTGATACACCAGAAAAAGGATTAAATGAGGATAGCTTTCCAATGTGTGAAAAATATAAGCAAAGTGCATACTAGAAGGGGTGATAATAGTTCTCCATAGTCTAGAAAATGCATTCATAACAATGTTTCAAACATGCATAATGATAATGAATCCATGCAAGAGCATAAATAGAAACAATATATATGTAATGAGATTGAAGGGGCAAAGAGAATGCGAATGAACACAATAGGGGAAGATACATCCACAAACTCATATTTATTACTTCAAAATGTACACATTTCAATATATTATAAGATAAGGTCCTGGATCAGCATGCAAGGAGTCCACTACAAGGGCATGTAGCACATTGGCTTTACAAAACCAATTTTGACAGATTTTTTCTACACAAAAAATATCCCCCTTTACAATGAGCCTAACACTCCAATTTATAGAATTTTTTAGAGGAGAGAGAGGGGGGGAAATGAAAATCCTGAAATATGTCCCTCAACCACTTGCAAGAGGTATTAAATGAAGTGAAATGATGGTGTGTTTCTTACAAAATTCCCCCCATATTGTCCCATAGCACTCAGCAGTGAGAAATGTATACCCATGCTTCATTGAATGCATTCCAACTACCAAATAAAACATTGTTCTGAACCTAGAAACGTTTTCTAAAAACATCACCATTTATTCCTCATCAAATTCCATATTTCTTGATTTTTATACTTTGTGCTTGGAACCACAGTACCAATTTTGTGTGTTTTTCCTAAAAGATGCAAAAGATATGGCATTCTGAGAATAGGTGGTTATTTTGGGTCTACCAGGCATTTTTGTCATTTGTCAGGACTGGTCGTTTAATTTATCAGAGCTGGAGGAAGTTATGCCATTTCTGAAATTCAAATTTTGTGAAAAATGGATCTCTGGGTCAAAATTTATGACCTTTTGAAGTTCAGAGGGTCAAGCGTCAACTTTTCCTTTGTATTATGGCTATTGTTGGTTTTCAGGGAACTCATGTCCCATGCGTACTCAGACCATCCGAGCCTCCTTTCTCTACATCTCTTGATTCAGGATTTCCTGTCCCAACTTTCCCGCCATTGACTAGGATGTTGGGGCTATTGACCTCCACATTTTCTGCATCCCACTTGCCTATGGAAATTTCACCTTTTCACGTCCCAATGTCCTGACCGTCCTGGAAAAATCTCTCTGCACCACCTGCAAGTCCCTTCCCTTTGTATTGCAGATATTTCAGCAATATAGGTCCTGAGTGTCCCAATGTCTCATGGACCTCCTAAGACAATTTTGTCCAATTTTTTCACTTTACAAAGGCTGCAACTATTATGGAAATGCGGGTCCCGACTGTCTCAATGTCCCGCAGACTACCTGGGACAAAAACTTCTGCAAAACCAACAATACACTAAAACAAGACATTTTATCAGATTTTTTCAATTTTTTCTAACTCCTTGAATAGGAAAGTTAGATAAGATCCAAAGGGACTCCCAAAACAGGATTTTGGGCCTCAAACCATTTTTGCTTGCTCTAGCATGAAGAAATCGTGCAGGTTATCTAAATTTACCTTGAGGGGTGAATTCAGGATAACAATTTGGGGACTCATTGGGATTATCTACCTACCAGATGAAGTATGGCCAGCTTCCTATAGTAATCCATTGGGTGGGGAGTCTACTTAATAATCTAAAATCTGATTTGAAACTTGAAAATCTACATCCTTGAGTCATTGAAACATTGTTGTTTCTTGATCCTGGAACTGCCTTCTACTGCTTGTATTCTCAATTTGATAAGAGAATCTTAAAAATAAGATTTGTGAGAGTAGAAAATTGTCTAAAACCTAGATTTCATCCATTTCTGCAACTGTGATCCATGGGGCTGAATGACGAGTATCTAGGAACTCTACCCCCACATCTAATTTTAGTCACTCTACATTTGTTTGAATCTGAACTTTGTAACTATTGCAAGCAACTAAGATCTCTCTACCACAGTAGTCCCAAAACATACACTAGAAGTAATAGAACGTGTGCACTGGAACTTAGGGAAATGAAACCTATTCTGACAATAGAAACAATGTGCACAAACACTTGGAGGAATTAGAAATCCTAGACTAATATGTACATGAGAAATTCTCATTTTAGTAACAACATTTGAGATAGATTCCATTTACTGGAATCTACAATTATTCACCATCCAACTTAGCCAGTCGAAAGGCTTTTCTATCTTTACATTTAGTTATCATGTATTGACCACTCCATATGGCATCAAACTTAGAATGCTTCATTGGCTTTGCATGATCAACATCCCACTTCAATACCAAGTCTCCTACTTGGAATGTCCTAGCCTTATCTTTCTTATCAAAGCTCTTCTTAATCAATGATTGATCCTTCTCCATGGTATGTACTACATGTTCTCTTGCTAATTCCATCAGCTCTGCATTCTTGATTTCCTTAGGCTCAAACTCAGCTAGTTACAACTATTTTATGAGTTACAATGTTGGAAACTCAAGTGATATAGGTAGAACTACTTCTTTTCCATATACAAGCTTAAATGGAGAACTACCTATATACCTCTTGGGTGTGATCCTATCAGCCCATAGAGCTGATTTGAGCTTTGCGTGCCAAGTTCTCTTACTCTCATTAAGATTTCTTTTGATGATTCTTAGTAGGCTCTTGTTTGTAGACTCTGCTTGGACATTACCCTAGGGGTAATAGTTTGAAGAGGTGCTGAGGTATATACCATTCTTGACAGCCCATGCAGTAATTTTTGTGCCAAGAAATGCCAATACATTACCCTATATGATAGTGGTAAGGATTCTAAACCTTGTGACTATCCCTTCATAGAAATCCAAAATGTTGGACTCATTTGCCTCCTTAAATTCCACTACTTCAGTCCACTTGGTGAAATAGTCTATGGCCATAAGTATCCACTTGTGGCCTTGACTTGAATTTGGATTGATCACTCCAATGAAGTCCAATCCCCATTGCATGAATGGTTGGTCTACTAAAATTGGATGAAGATGGGCTGCTAACCTTTCTTTCCCTATGAAGAATGCACAGTTCTTGTATTTCTTGATCCATGGGTAGCAATTATTAAACACCGTAAACCAATAGTAACCAGCCTTTATGATTTTGAGAGTGATCCTCATGGAGAAAAATGGCCTCCAGCTTCCCCGTCATGGAATTCATGTAATATCTTGTCAACTTGACATGTTCCAATGCATCTCAAAAGAACACCATTAACATCCTTTTTGAACCACCATCAATAAGCACATAAGGAATGGCTTGAAATATGAAATACCTTCTCTTTTCTTTTCTCATTTCTGGAGGGCACAAACTTGTTTAGAGATAATGCACCAAGTCTTGGGTCTAGCATGGAATGGGTGCATTTCCAATTGGCTTCTCTTGCTCATTCTACAGTAGCAAGACAACCTCTTCTTCATCTTTTGACTCAACTTGTTGTTTGGAAGTGATCTGCTCACATAAACCTTTTCCATGAACCAGCTTGATCACGTTATTTCATATTCATTCCATAGCCGAG
>CM034151.1:486063260-486086609 GCA_019776745.2 Taxus chinensis
CATGAGATCCACGATGAACTCCTTAGTATAATCTCGATTTAACCAGGTTAGGGCTGAGAAAGAAATCTCTAGTGGCATTTTCGAAGCTATCCCTTCCCTTCGTAGGTCCACTTGAATACTGCCTATTCTGCATGAGAGTAATAGGTTTTATCAAACTGCAAAGTTAGGAATAAATTCTTAACAAAAGTTAATATTTCCAAGGAAATATGCAATGCCTTCTTGTGAGCTGGCAAGGAAAGACCCGCGATAGCTACAATTCTTTTCTACATCAATGTGATGCCTTATTTTTGAAAAAACCATACCCAAGAGCTGCCTCTAGGAAATGTTAAAATTGCATGTCTTAGGGTTAAGGGATACACCAAACTCTCTGCATCTGTCAAATAATTTCTCTAGGTGATTCATGTGATCCACGCTCTGCTTGGAGAAAATAAGTAATGTCATCAAGGGTAAACCAAAATGAACTGATTGAGATACCCCTTTTTAAAGCAATATCCATGCTCTTCTGAAGGAAACACCTGCATTGATAAGCCAAGGTCATTTTTTTGATAAGAAAACATTCCCATTGATGGTGAACATTGTCTTATACTGATCTTCTTCTTTCAATTTGATCTACTTGAAACTATAATAACCATCGCGCATCATAGAATACCTATCTACTCTTGAAACTGTCTACAAAATTTGTCCATGGAGGGAAAAGGATAATGATTCTTGGAGAGAAGCTTTATTTAAATGCTGAAATCCACGCAGAGCCGTATTTTCCATTTTTCTTCCTCACCGGACCATATTTTCCACCCAGTAGAATACTGATTGAAAAATTATTGGGCCTCAATGAGTTTAGAGAGCTCCTTACTCATGAGGGGGTCACTCTGGGATTGACTGGCCTCTTTTTCTATCTAATTGGATTGATATTGGGATAAGATCAATGTAATGCTAGACTATATTGGATTGAATTATTCTTATATCTTCGTAGTCCCATGAAAACAACATCAATAAATTATGCACAGGAGATAAAATCTTTCTTTTAATTTTCATCACATAACCTTTCCGAGAGTAGAACTTATTTTCCTAAAGTGATTGAAACTGGTTGACAATTCATCTTGCTTTGCACCATGTGTTTTCCAGTCCCTAACGTCATCATATATATTGAAGATTCTGTTCTAGAGTGACTAATCCCTTTAGCAACTTGTTTGATTTAGCTGAATAATCTAAACCCCATATACTTCCTACCAATCCAGTTTCACATTTTTGAAGAGAAATTTTCTCATTTTGGATGGAACTACACAATTTGTTCATTACTATAAAATACTTGCTAGCAGGTGTGATTGTTTGGGATAGATGGCCTAGCCACAATTTGATTATGTTGAGCATTCCCTTTGATCAAATATTTAGTAGGTGAGAATTGAGAGCCAAGGCATGCCATTTGGTTATACATATTTTTTTCAACTTTCTAGGCAAAACCTGTAGGTTAATGGCATAAAAAATTCTAAAAAATTCTAGACTATGTTTTTTAAGCTTTCAACAACTTTTTCTTTGTCGCAACATCTACTATGGACTTTGTGAATTACTAATTCAATGTACCCAAAGACATGTAACTCCCCGATTTTCTTCTTTTCCGTGCTTAATATACCATGCACTAAACACCTCGTACTTTGCCACATTATTTGAACATGTAAATTGTAGCTTATGAGAAAAGAAGATTTTTTCATTTTTTGGAGAAATGAGAACACAACACCCACCCCAGATCCATTTTATACTTCTAGAACCATCAAAGAACATCTATCATAGCCTAAAAGTATATTTATTTTCTTATCTGAATGTCGCAGGTATCATAGATTCTTCTTGGAGAATGCAATAAGTGTTGAGACTAGTCTTAAAATTCTTGAGATCTTCATCATAAGGGTAAAAAACTATGATCCCTCTCGGCCCCACTAATTTAGTAGAAAATCAGACATGGAAGGAGGAATAAATTTTTTCCTCTAGAGCTAATTATTGCTCATGTTCTTACTAGATTTGGAAAACTGATTGGACATGAATAGGGTCAAATGACTCATTATGGTGAGAAAAGATGGGTTTAGTTTTGTATTATGAATCAGGTACCATATCTAGTTCTTAGAAGCATGTGAGTCCAATCTGAGGATAGGTAACCACCTACCTTAGTAGTGAAATCTCTAGAGAAACAAATTGAAAACATAAGGGGTAAGTCAATAACTGAAATGTCATGGGTTATGGTAAGGATTGGGAAGGCATGGGAGTGTCAAGTCAAGATCTTTTATTACTCCTTAAAGATTCATAATTGACCCATCAATTTGTAAAACTCCCCTAGACACAGAACTGTATTTGAGACTAAGATATCAACAATTTTCTGGAGCATCATAGAGGTGCTAGCCCCAAAATCAATTATATAGTATGAAATAGGTATTTACCCACAATATCGACATGTAAAAGGGTGGGTTTTTGATATTTTTACTTACTTGATCACTCCTTTCTTGACATACATGAACCGTGTCATGAGCCTCTTGTACTACTCAATCCATGGGAGTAAGTTGCATGAGGGATTCACACCAGGAGACCCCGCTGTGATGGAATAGCAAGTGCATCCCACAATTAGACATTGACATGGGTTTTCTTCATTTTCTTAACAATGTTAAAAGTAAGACCCACAGATTTCTACATCTCTAGCATACCTAAACTCCTTCCATGGTCTTTTATTCCCGTGTTGTGGCAGAATTTGATTTAGCAGCTTTAGTTGAACAATGACTTCTTTATCTGTAGCTTTACGAGGAATCTCAGGTGGCTTCTATTTTTTCACCGTAACTTCTCTTTCCCTTCCTACAGAATTGGCATGATCCGTGGGAAGGTGGAGACTATAGCTCCAACATCCTTTTCTTGTTCTAAATATTATCAACCACACCGATTGATGTTATGCTATAATCTTTCACCACTTGGTGAACCACACAAAAATCCTTAGCTCTAAGGAAAATGAGGTTGGTATCATTGTTGGTTTCTTGATTTAATTCCACGGATGGATTTGAAGCCTCTAACAGTGGTTCTTGTTGACTGGAAGAGCCTTGGAACATGTATTCTTGAAGATACATTGCCCTTTCACAACTAATTTGGTTATAGGGTAGATGACATGGAAAACACCACTCTGTTTCTTGTGCCATATTATTTTTCACAGGAACTAAAGCTTGGATTGAACTAGGAGTAGGCAGTACTTGTGGAGGATGAATTGTTGCCAATGTAAGAGGAGCACTTTGAGTTTGCCACCTGTTGCTTTGCTAGATCTGTGCATACCTTTGATTGGGATGCTGATGATTAGAAAATTTCCCTTGATTTTATAATTCTTATAAGATTGGGCTTGCTGTTTCTCTAGGAATATAAATTTGTTCATAAATTTTCTAATCAAAGTCTTCATTTCTTTATCCTCATTTTACTAAGTAGGATTTTTGAGGTGGAAGAAACAGGTTACGGATTTGGCTCAAGGGCGGGAGCAATATAAGGTTGAGAAACTTTAGGTAGTTCTAGATACAATGGCATGAGGGTCTAGGAGCTGATTTCCTAGCTTGAATTAGAATATTTTCATCTCTGATTGCAATTTCATATGTAGCTAGTATATTTTTTCCTCCCAATGATTATATCATAACAAATATATTAGAGTTTAGATCTTTTAAGAAGTAAAAAAAGGCACCTTCTACTGTAGGTCTCACAAGAATTAGAATTCTATCCCAAGTTCTCTGGAATCTGAAGTTGAAATCCACCATTTGCTCACTAGGTTCTCTCTTGATTGTAGTTAACTACTCCAATAAATACAAGTTGTGTGCTCTTTCTCCAAATTGGTCATAAAGGGTTGTGCACAATTGATCCTAGTTTTGAATTGTTCCTGCCCCTAGGCTTCTGAACCATTGTAGAGATTTTTGTTTAAGTGATGAAGCTAAAAGTTTGACTGCCACATCCATCTCAACAATATCATGGATAGAATAGACATTTTCAATGTCTTGAATGTGGTCAAATGGAGTAGTGTGATTTTCTCTAGTAAAATATGGGATAATTTTCAAAGCTTCAATTGGAATAGGATTTTGGGCATTCAAGGTAAGGGGACTGCTGCCGGTAAAATTCACAAATAGATTTTTTTGTGGAAAATTTTGTTGACGAGCCATTATGATAGGCTTAAGAACTGTTGTTGACTACAAGAAGGGCCTACCAGGTAGAGGTGTTGAGAGAGTTCAATTTGGAGAAGATGGAGATCTTTGAATCTATCTCCCTCTTCTGTCTCTTCCTGGGGATAACTACAAATAATCATATACGCCTTCTTCTCTTGTTCTCAACCGTGTTTGGATATTTCTCATGAATTATGGATTCTTATATCATTAGTACTATTGAAACCAATTAATATTTTGAATGGAGTTTCCAGATGTGTTGTTTCAGAGCCTCCAAAGTCTAGATCTTCACCAAGATACACATTAGAACCTAATAAAATTAGAAATATTAATTTCAAAAGTCACACCGAGTGTGCCAAAACTATTGGAGCTTAAATGTGCACCCATGCCCAAATCATAAAAAATTCAGGATTCAAGGCAACATGGGTCTATCTCTAAGTTTTGGGACTCGAACTGAGAAAGAACTCTAGAGAAGGCCAACTTCCTCTACTTACTCCTAATGTTAAACTACTCCTAGGATTGGACATGCAACTATCTATCTCTACTCTATCTTTCCAAGAGACCAAGGTAAGAAGGAGATGCATAAAACATAAACCTAAACTAGACAAGGTGATAACACCAAAAATAAGGGATTAATACTTAAACAAGAGGGAAGATGGAAGAAAGTGATGATGAAGAGGGCCGAACTAAGTGACAGATTAAAAACCATCTTGAAGGTTCTAGTTCCATGAAGCAAAATGAACAAAAACTTTGAAACAATGCATGCAACAAACCTATAAGTAAATAAGAGGAAATAAAATGTAATAAAATAATAGTTAAGGCCAAAATGAGCCACAAAACCAAATATTATTGCTTAAATACCATGCACAGATCATCGTGATACATGAGGAGGATGCAAAAAAATTACAAAAATCAAGCCCAAGGCATACGACCCTTAGAATACTTATGCAGCATGAAATGATGCCCATGTATTCCCAAAATATCTAACATTAAAATTGGGCATCACCTTACAATATATAGAAAATTTTATAAGAGAAAGAAAGAAAGAAGAGAGGGAAACTCAAATTTCCCTTTACAACAACTGACCACATCCATTCAATTCTTTGAGAAGATATAATTATCTCTGTAAAAAATGTATACCCATGCCACTTTCCTTGTTAAGAAAGGAACGTTGCCAATACTACATTTAATTCTGGTGGTTAAGTCATCTAGAACAACCCCTTTACATTTTGGATACATATTTCTTCACTTCAACCACCTACCAACATTTAATTCATGAAATGCGATTTCCTTTGCATGGAGGAGGATAATATTCCTTCAAATAGAATCAAATTTGTAAAATCAAATCAGATTTTATATTCATATTCATCTTAGAGCCCCGCATAAAATTGCTATTTTCCTTTGATACGTGGCTTTCCTCTTTTATTTTTGCATGGATTTGAATCCCGTGATTCTTCCTTTTGTTCCACGACATTAACACAACATGTCCTTATACCGACCTCTGAGGTTTACCCATTCTTTACCCCATATATTTTGTATTTTATTTATTCCATGGTTTTATACCTCTGTGGATTTTCAATTTTTTTTCCTTCATTCCACGACATTCAAAACATCCACGGTCTTCCTTCCTTTTCTTTGTGGATTAACCAACTTCAGAATTTTTAACCTTAGCCATAGATTTCACTTCTTCATCCCGTGGCATGCATAATTCTTTTGTGGGATTTATTCTTAGTCCTCAGTAATCCCAGTTTCTCTATTTTACAAGGGGTGAAATAATAGACAACATGAAACATTGGAAATAACTTCAGAAGTAGAAGAAAGAGGAGTGGTAAATTCACATTCAATAGTCTAAATAGAAGCAACATCATCACTAACATGTTCATGATCAGAAGCATAATTAAAGTCACCATTAGTCATATTTTCACAACCAAGGATTTCATTAAGAGTATCATCAACCTATAAAGAACTTGTAGGATTACTAGCATCAAATTTATCATTATAATAATTGGAAACAATTTCAAAAGTATGAAGAGTAGGAGACATAGATTTACATTTATATTTTTGTTAAAGGAAAAATGTTTTTTGACTGGGATCCTACCCAAGTTACAATAGGCCTATGCCCAAATATTCAATAAAGTACCATAAAAAAAGAAATACAGATCACTACAAAGGAGAAGCACATCAAAAGAGAGACATGAGAACTATAATACTAAATCAAAATATCAGCTAAACCCCAATAATACCAAAGTGAAACTAGAATGAAACAACAAAAATATAAGTCTAGTAAAAAAACCTAAACAACCAAGAGCATATCCAACCATTCCTTGGTGGTCTTTGAAAAATTATATTTGAGGCTACCTAAATTTTCCTTGATGTCCTTTATAGAGGTGCCATCCTTGGACTTTTCCTTTCCTTTGTTGGCTTCTAAAACAATGGTGATGTTTGAGAGAATATTCAAATTCCCATTGAGGATAGAGGGGATGTCACCCTGTATGTTTCTAATTTTTTATTACTCCTCTTCAATGGATTTTATTCTCTTCTGCATCTCTTCCATTAGATGTTCATCCTTTCTCCCAATTTTAATATAAATCTTACACCCTATAAATTTTTCCTTCAAGACTTTACATTCCTTCCTAAGACATGTGAGCATGTCATTTTGCAGGTCTAATTCATTTCTCATGCTCCCAATTTTTGATTTAGTCATATTGTTTTTGTCTCCCATAGCAAAAAGGCTAAGAGAAACATCCCCTTCACCAATGGGAGAAGGGGTAAGGGTAATAGAAGTTGTGGGGTTGGGTTTGGATTTCTTGCTACGGAGAACATAGTCATAGGGGGAAGGAGGGGGGATTGTAACAAGGGGGATTTACATTCATCTTAACTACAAATAATAACATCATTATGCACATTTACATTGACATCATTAGAAGTAGAATTATTAGCATCTATGTTTTCACAACCAAGAACCTCATCATGCAAAGAATATGTATTAATATTATCATTTACTATAAGGGGAGGAGTAGAGGATGAAGCAAAATTAGTGACTATGGTGTACGGGGGAGAACATGAGGCAAAGTTTTGATCAGGGGAGATTATGCAAAAATTAGGGGTTTCACAGCCAATAGGAAAGGGTTTTTGGAAGTCAAGGTGTTGTTGGAGAATGATGGGATCATATTAGGGATTATGCATGAGGTCATGAAATTCATCTCCTACAGTGACATCTTCAAATACTGGTTACATACATGTATATGTCATATCGTGCGTGGGAGATGGGAACCTCTTTTTAGCCACGATGGCTTTAGGATCATAGGGAAAGGATTTCAAATAAAAGTGGGTTCACCAAATGATTTAATTGAATATGAGTTAAATCTAATATTAATATGATAAAATATAGTGAAATACAAAACTCTAAGAACTCAAGAAATGTAAAACTAAAAACCAATGGGAGAGATAAATGAATTAGCTAATTTCTGTGCAATCTGTAAATAGTAGGGACTATGTATATGCTTGATCTGATAGGAAATGATGTCATCTCTCTTAAGATATCTAGAACTCTAAAATGATATGGATAGGGGTTCCCATAGGAGGACAAAGGCACTTGGGTGTTGGTAATTATGTAAATCTTTAATATCTACTATGTCTCTAGGTATGAAGATTATCACTCTAATGTCTACTTTATCATGAACACCTTCACTGTTAGGGATTTGAAAATTCCTGTAACTACAAAAAAATCCTAACTACCTATAAAATCTCACAAAACATCAAATCTGAATGAAATATACATAATGTGAAGTCAACATGACGTCGATGCTCACCCAAAGAGTGAACTTATTACCAAGTTCTGCACTACATTTTAGAATCCATGTAGTTCTGTGTGCTTGTGTGTGAAATACTGTCCTTAGGTTTCCCTTGCACAAATTATTCCAAGATAACAGACTGTAGCTAGATTAGATGAAAATTTGTGGTATGAAATTCAACACTTCCCCTTCCTATGTAGTGTATGCAACCTAAAAATGTAGTCCCTTTGATGGAAGTGATATTATGTAGATGTCATGGTCCCTTATAATTTCTAGCCAAAATAATACTTTGTATGTTGTGTATATATATGGATATCTTGTTTGAATTTTGACACTAGTGACACAAAAGACCTACTATGAACACATGATACGGATTATAAAACTAAAATGGCTGACCAAAAATGTCAAAATGTGTAAAAGGAACAAAGAGGAAAAAAGTTCCCAGAATGGACACAAGTGCTTGGGTGCTAGTGTCTAGATTGGGCATTGGTGTTATGGGATAAATGAAGACAAATGTGAAAATACCAACATATAGGGATCCCTGTGACCTGACAAAAATTGGGTATAAAAATGATAAGTGTGACAGAAAAAACATAATAGAAACAATCAAATCAAGTAGATAGAAAAATGATTGTGTCACCAATGAATAATTTTATTACTTGAGATACATGCATATCAAAAACACAGTGAAGGCATATTAAAATAGTAATATGTGTGTGATATTGTGTGTACAAGGGGTCCATAGGACAGACGTTGTATCACAGAGTTAAGATGTCGTATGGTGTTATAAATAGGTGAAAACTGAAGATCATAAAAAAATAGTCATGTAATACGTAAAAATAAATGACATGAGATTATGACCGAGATGTAACAAATGACACGTGTTGCAAAGTTTGGGAGTAAAAGTGATAGTTGTTTGAACATTTGGGTTGATCACGACCAAATTTGAATAGATTTTTATTTCCTTATTACTATTTTTCAAATTGAGAGAACTGAGCTATGGAATTCCAAATTTGAGGTGTAATTCAAAGTCATGAAACAAGTACAAGGTGGTGATGGAGGACAAAGAGGTAGAGAATATGGTAGGGCACGACCACAGATAAGTCATTGTATTTAATTTCATTCAATATACTAGGTGTAATTTTTTTATTTTACTTTTTTAGAGTCGTTAGAGTGTCAAAATTAGTAAAACTTGTGTCGTAGGGTAGGATAGGATGAAATACAAGTGGGTTTGGGAGGGATTTTAATTTCATTTTATCATATTTTATATTTTTAAAGTCAAAATTTTGAAACTCATGGCCATGATATGGCCATACACCATTGGCTCCTTTGTAACAGGAGGGTTGATGGTGTTGGGATGGGGAAAGAGGGAAAAAAGGGATGATGACATCTTTCAGAGGGTCAATGACATAGGGGCAGCTTAGTAGGGGCCAATGATGTCTACCAAGGGGCTAATAACGTAGGGATTTGGAAAGAATAGGTTGCAATATTTTATTTTCAATCAAAAAATTAATATTTTAGAGTTATGATGTTTACATTTTGTCACTTTTAAGGTATAGGTATAGTGCAAGATCCACCTATGGTAGAACATAGATGTGTCATGGTTTAATGGGATAATTTCTAGATTGAGTCATGAAGAGGTTACCTAGTTGTAGGGTTGGGTCTTTAGGGGAATCATGCAGATGCCTAGGATACCATTGTATATGGATTTACCATAGATATTTTTGGATGCATGGGATACCAAGTCCAATAGTGGTGGATAGACCATGGAAATGGTGCTGACATTGGAGGATACACATGTTATTTTGGGGTTACCTATTAGAGGTACTAACATGTAATGTGATTTGAGTTTAGATACCATAAAGTGGAGAGCATTGACATGACAAGAGCATGCTATGAGTCTACCTCAACATAGTACAGGTGGAAGGGATTATAGATATCAAGAAGGTAGTGATGGGGATTATGGTAGCATGTATAATGTGCCACAAGGAAGATGGAGCCATCCATTATTTTTGATTGTGGTATATAGAGACATAGTGGATCATGGAGTTTTGTTTAGCTAGGGCACCACCATATGGGTGTAGTTGGATCATGACTTATATAGAGAAAGGAATAGATGCCAAAGGGTTATGAGACCCATGATATTATTGATAGCCTAGATATACAAGAGATTCCCTATGTACAAGCTGACATGGACACCACAGACAGTAGAAATAGGTGCCCTAAGAGTACTTCAGTGGGCACAAGGGATGACGGTGAGATAAGTTCAAGCATACCAAACACTAGCATAAGTGGATCCAGATCATGTGGTATGACAATACTATATAAGGAATGTTAATCAATGACCAATCTGGCCAAAAGTAGAGTTGTTAGAGGCCATGACAGAGGTGATGGGACAGTAATTTTATTGGGTGGAGACATATATAGTGGGAATAATTGCAAGATAGTTTTGGAAAATGATGCCACCCTACCCACATTGTCATGCCAAAGAGTCTATAGGAGCAGAGGTGAGGGTATGATTAGATGGCACACATGGTCAGAGGTAGCACAAAAATGGTGAGGATGCTCAGGGCTCACCACATATCATATCAGTTAATGGATCAAAGGAGGGATCCAATAGAGGATCTACATATACAACTTCATGAGTAAGGGGTACAGGTCGAGCAAGTCAGAGTACTAGGGGAGGAATAGGAAAAAAATCACCATGGATCAGGGAACATAAGATGTGATGACCTAGAGGAGGATATTTGATGCCAATTAGGGTACAAATGGTCGTGCATCTACGATAGATGCCAAAACTGCAGCACATAGGGAACATGATATTAGTGCTCAGGGATAGGTGGGCACAATACATAGGATCCAAACCTCATCGTGATGAAGAGGAGGAGGTATTGGGTGTTCAAGGAGATGGGGAGATCATCGTGGAGAGATACGAACAACCATGTATGTGTAATATGATATTATGTTATTTTATATGATTATGTGAGAAATGGGTTTTGTGCCAATATTGATATTTTATGTAATGCATGTCATTTATTTGGGTTTGTAGAGTAGACAATGGAGTAGTAATTTATGATAGAGAGCACCAACCATGATATATTGGATCCCATGTTGAATTTCTAGGAGACTGTAGTGATTGTGGATCCAAAAACACCGTCGAATAGAGATTCAGTTTGGTCATTTCATATGGTGGGTGAGGCATCTAGGACATTGTGGAGATATAAGGATACGTAAGCATTAAAAACTACCAGAAGCATATATGTTATATTGTATAGTCTTTTTTAGGTTTAGGAAGCCATGACACATGAGCAGATAGCTCTCCTAGTAGATTCCTAAAGAGCTACGGTGTGGATGAAGTCATTAGAGACACAGTCAGCGAGAGAGTAGGTAGAGGCCTTTAGAGCCCACTCTAGGATGACATCCTTAGCCTACACAACAAGAGCGGCTAACACGCTCCCACCAAACCAAAAAATCTAGGGGTGAGGATGCTTGAGCCACTTTGGAGATGGGCTAGAGCCATTTTTTAGGATTTATATCGAGTTATAAAACTAATTTGATATATATATATGATGGTATTTGGATGTTTGGTTGCATGTATGTGATGATTTACTTATCATTTTATTACTTTCTAAATGTATATATGATAATACCATGGTACTTAGGAATAATGATAATATGATTAGGTAGGTAAATCTGGTGAGAGGGGGAATCATTAAGATATCCCCAGCCATGCGATGTGAAGAAGGCAAGAGGTAGAAAAGGCTAAGACATACAATGGTAGGATGCCAAGGAATGATAGGTAATATAAATCCGAATAAGGAGACAAGCCTAAAAAAGGATGCATATAATACCATGGTGATCCAATAGGAAAGATCAAGGTGAATTGAGCCAAAAAAGGAGAAGTCGGGACTGAGACACTCCAACGGTATGAGAAACCAAGGCGTACATGGTGATAAATCCAAGTGGGGTGAATAACCCAAGCAAGGATGTAATAAGATATTTAAGATCGTATGATAAACCCAAGGGGGATTGAGATCCCAAATGAAGGTAATAGGTGTTGTGTAAAATCAAAGTGGAGGCCGAGAGCCTAAGCGAACATGAGGGATCAAGCCAAAGAAAGAAAATATGAAATAAATGTATCGTAGATAATTAGCCATGAGGGGTGTAAAAACATAATGTATCAATGATGATATCATTGGGTTGATTCAATATATGGCTTGTATCACGGGTCATGAGGTCCTCAATGGAATGTTGTGAAATAAAAACTTACTATTGAGCTTGAAACGAAACCTATTTTTTCACGCTTTATCTTTTTAGACTTGTTACTAACAATTTATCTTCTAGGTTAAAGGTAATTAATGCATCTATTTATGGGAATGGGTGCCTTAAGGGGATCTTTCCAAGATAGGGGTATGGTTATTCATGTAACCATTAGGTTAGGGATGCTACATGAAGAGATAATAACTTTTAGTCCTATTTATGCATCTCTTCTTTAACTTTCTTCTTACTTTTGTTTGCACCCTTCCGACACCTTCCTTGTACGTGACCATATTATTTTTTCCTTACATTAATTTTTTTCTTCATGACACATTACACACACCATATGTCCTTTCCCCTCCCTAGTTGATGCCATCACCTGCAGGTGATTATGTTGGTGCATTATTAAATTCCTTGTTGACGCAATTGTCTGTCAGTATAAATGCAAAGAAAAAAAGAGATACATACAAAAACACACAAAACAAAGATATATATGAACTCATAATTTTCTCTACTCTTTTACATCAACTTGTATCCACTCGTTTAATTCTTGGATTGGATCTTCTTCTTGTTGGACTATTTTTCTTGCACTTTTGGGTCACCTATAGTAAGTTAGTAAAAGATTGTTTCCCCATATTTTCCCGGAAGCTATTCTCTCTTGGTGTATTTTCCTTTGGGAAATAGATGCATCATCGAACACCCCCAAATAGGTAAATTTTCTAATTTGACTTTTGATTTTACATAGAGTAGTCTCCTATCTCTTTTCTTATCACTTATGTTAGTTTAACATCTTATGCACATGTGATTTTAGCATAGTATTATTCAGCTTGTTATCTTATGTTGCAATATTTAATTTGATTATCATAGAATTTACACATTTATTTCATCCCTAATCATCCCCATAGTACCAATACCCCAATAAGTTTCCTTCCTCTTTCTCAATCTCGGGCCTTGGAAACCATAGGTTGACCTAGTGTAAGGGTTACTTCCCTTTGAGTATGAGATCTTATAGGTCCCTATACCCCGTTTGAATTATATCCATTGTGTGCTGATATTTGTGTGTCTCTTACTCATTAACTCAATACCCTAGTTGAATGCATGATAGGAGTGCATATTGTCTAGAAACATTTTTTCCCACCATAGAAATAAGGTGTCATCAATTCGGTCCTCCAACTGGGTGATAATATCATGCTAAATGGAATCCATAGTAGGATGAGGATAAAGATGAGGTGGTGGTCTATAAGTAGGTTACGGTCTAGTCTGTAGAGTGGAAGGTGGTCAGTTCTGAGAGGAATCATCTCTACCATTCTGATTATGGGAAGAAGCTTTAAGGATGGGATACTTGCTACATAGAACCTGATAGTCAGTGTTAATTTGCATGTAATACCTACGATGCGAGAGAAATAAAAGGGAGATAAAGTAGAAGGCTAGGTATCATTTTTAGTTTGGTTTTGTCTGGCCTCAACTTCAAGCTTCTTCATATGGCATTGATATGATCTATACTCAAAAACATCAACCTCATGCCATGTGTAATATGGTGCAATCATAGAGGATTAAAGAGCCATAAGGGAAAGAGGTAGGGGAGGGATTGTAGGCCGTAGAGGGCTAGTGAGAGTATCCAATGAGGTCACTGATGCCATGGGTGAAGATGAAATCAATGGAGTGATATATATCTTAGTAATTGAGGAAAAATAAAAAGGATCATCACACATGAGATAATCTTCTTTGTAATAAAAAAAAACAACTTGATAATCCATTTTTGTAAAGGAAAATGGGTTGACTAGGTAAATGGTAGTATGTGGAAGCATAGTTGATGGAGCTATCTGAGGCTTAGGAACTGATGGGGAAGGAACATCAAATGGGTTTGGAGTTTTCTCTTTTATTAGGATGACATTTATATCATGAGTGAATTTGGTGCGAAGAGTATCTTTTTGGAATATATAGGCACTGACCGGGGGGGTGAATAAATGAAAATTCAAAATTTTAAAGACAATTCAATTTTCTTTACTTTGTTATGAAGAAAAAACAACACCATTTATGAGAAATCAACAGTAGAACACATAGGAAGACATGATTTAATGTGGGAAACTCTTGTAGGGAGAAAAACGCACTGAAACCAATGCACTAAGACAGACAATTTTTCTAATGAAAGATTATAAAGATCTAAAACTTGTTGAGCACCCACTCAACATGAAGCACCAACTCCAAAATCTGATCAAGAAACTACTTGATACTTTTTATAGCTACAACTTGCATGAAATCACCTACTTCCTAGTTTGTTAAGTACTTACTTAGACTTGATAAAAATTTGATCACTCTTGCTTTTTCTAGTTGCTTAATCAATAGATTGTGATCACTAAATCAGCTCATACAATCTCATCTCACTTATTCATGCACCTTCACTAGTATTCATATGTCATCAACTCTCTATTTGTTCAACCAAAACTTTTATGTAACATAAAGTGTTTGTAACTTCAAGGGAGATATTCTCAAACAAAATTTTCACTTTAACTTCCATAACCTTTCACCTACTTGGGTCTAAAACTCGTACAAGGAGGAGAAGTATGAACTCATACAAAAACTTTCCTCAAGGAATTATGACTTCTATTATAGGGTTAATTACATGCACTGATTTTATTGGACCTGTCAAGATGATGCTGATTTAAATATTTATCAAGGAAGTATTCTAAAATTTTTTACCCTCTGAATCCACCTGAAAATCTTTCATCTAACTCATGTATACCTATTTTGTAATAATCAACATTGTTTTGTGTTATTCTCTAACATAGGAATCTTGTCTTGTAGCCAAATGAAGCATGCACCGAGTTTTGGGAGCATGTTATAATGTTATAAAACCTATCCTTTAGTGTTATAACTTCTTTTCATGCTTAAAGTCTCACCATTTTAGTTTGAAGAACCAATCAAACTCATGTGCACAACTAAGATTAAGTACTTCAAAGATAAAAACTTCATCTTGTTATATGAGTATCTCCTCATACACTTATGCCTTGAAATGTACTAAGAAGAAATGAATCAAAAGAGGTGTATGCCATCATCATGAGCTTGGAAAACATCAGATCAAAACATGGCTCCTCCCGTTCAACTCTTCTTTAGAGACTTCTAAACACAACCATGGAGCACCTAAAAGCAATAAAAGAGATGCTCCATGAAACTCAATGTATGAGTCTTCAAGAATTCTCAAGACTTGGATATGGTGGTTTGTGGTTTGTAGATCACCTTCAACCAAATAGGAATGGTTAAACATTCTTATTCTATTCATGAAGCATAGATTGAATCAGGGTACAAATTGATTTACATGCATAGAATGACAATATTAAAACTTGATCAAGTTCACTTATCATTCAAACTTGTCATGAATTATTTTTCACATTTCAAGAAACCTCCGAGTCTTGTGAGACTCACTAAGTACACACATTGCATCGTTTGAGAGCAAAGGGATTAAACAAACTTGTTTTCAAGGACCACTCAGGATGATTCTTAAGCATCAAGGACCATTATAAGAATAAAATACATCCAACAATGAACCCTTCATTTTGATGCTGTGTAAAAGTACGAGAACTTCAACATGGAATCCTACTACAAGTTTAATCACTCTTTTTCATGTGTTTTGTGGTGAATTTCATGTTTAAATGTCCATTTCACAGTCCTTCTTGACTGTCTTACTATGGAAGGTTTGGAAATTTAGAGATAGATCACAAAACTCATTCTTCAAACAAATTTGTTGTTTTAATCATGTTGCATTGGGCTTATTTCACCTATTTATGCTTGATTTGGGCTTCCTTACTATGAATATGCATCATCAGTCTCTCAATTCATATACTGGTTTTTGGCTTCTTTAGCTATTAACGGTAGATGACATTGATTTCCTTTGTTGAATAAAAATATGTAAGAGCCTCACTTGGATATTCTCATGGATATCCTGGACATTTCCAATACAAGGTTCTACACCAATATTTTTGTTTAAAACTATGCCATACATGACTAAAAGGACAATTTTCGTCAAAATAGGGGAAAAACTGTACTGAAACAACTAACATGGAACATGCCACCAATGCAAAAATGTGCTGGAAGGATTTATTCACAACCCTAAGTATTCAAATTGGATTTCTTAGATGATTTGATGACAAAAAATTTCAGTTTTCCTTCATCACTACAGTGCTAAGGTTTGGAGAATTTTTTCTTCTTAAGCTTCATTCATGCAACTAAGTCCACCATTATTCCTCATTCTAACTCTAGAGTGGTCTTGGTTCTATTCCCTAGTTATGATGAAAGAACTATGACACCATGTAAGGGTTTTACATACCTTTGAGGTCTTCAAAGACGTCTCTCAAGATGGGAGAGTGCATTCTGGGAGCTTGGTAGAGCCAAAAGGCTTTTAACTTGAAAAAATCCTAATCACTTTTGCATGAAACTTGTTCCATAGCCTTGGAGTAACCTTGTTTACATGCTACAAAACTTTTCTTCTCATAATTTAATTTGTTAAATCATGACGTACTTCATTTTTCCATGCCTATATTGATTTTTCTCAAGGAAAGTCATACAACCCCAAATATGCATCCAATAGTTGATATATAACTTATAGATTCATATAAATACTCTAGGCAAGGTCCCTAAACACCTCTCATGCTTGCATTGGATATTCATAGCTTGATTTTTCTTCATACACCTTACTAAGTCCTTAAACTAGGCCTAAATGAGCTATTTTACATAATGAATCATAAGAAATGACCTATTTTCCATCATCAAAGCCATTGAAAACTCTTGAATCATCATTATAGACCTGTAAGACACATATGAAGTACACACCAAGAATATCCATATATCCAGTGGACACCAACCACACCAAGGAAGGACTAAAACCTTGTGAAACCATCATGAATTCTCAAGAAAAAACACTGAAACCACCTTGTGAAATCACTACCAATCAACCTTCGTACCCCTAAAGAGTTGAAACCTCATCAATCACTCTTTTCCATCAATATACCATGTCATTAATGACAAAAACATCAATAGATGATTAAGCATCTCTTGGTAACAAAAAATTTCCCTATCATGAATATGGAAATAGATATCTAGGTGAGGGGTGTATAAAGTATAACCGTCATTGTAACAAGATGTGGGAGCACCCACCATAAAATAATTGATGATGGTCTCAAGTAAGACCACATGTTATAGTGGGGGCTGCAATGTACATGAGATAACTATGGGATTTAAAGGATGTTTCTTGTGAGGCCACATAAAAGGAGGTAGTTGAGATATGATAAGTTTGTAAGGTTGAAAATTTTGATTTGAAATGTGGATTCATCAGGATTTTCATCATATTAATCTAAGAGATTGGGAGGCGTGTGCCCAAAAAGCTTGGGATGACCAAAATTTCCGTGAAGTAAATCTATAGGGTAGTTAAAGCATTGATATTCATGAAAGGGAATAGGAGATAGTTCATCAAGTGTGGGGAGCTTGTATGCCCCCTTTTTTTGAAGTATATCTTAGTTCCAAGGGTTAGTGTCCCCCTAAATCTTATAAATAGCTCATTAGTGAGAAAACGTCATGTACTGAAATGAAAAAGAAGAAATAGTGCGCATATTATGAGTCCAAGGCTGCACTAGGAGAATATTATAAGAGAGTAAAATTGAAAATCATTATTTTGATGTGGAAATTACTATGGGGAATGGTGATGGGTAACCAAATATACCCCATAATAAGTATCTATCAGTGATCGTATCCTTGAAAATTGGTTTGTGTGGATTTTAAGTTATCGATAGTATAACTAAGAGCCTTGATGAAATATAATGAGGCCACATATATGCCACTACCTCATCAATGAGAGCATGTTTAACTATGGTATGAACGATATAAACTAAAATGAATAGAGGAATCTCATCTATGCAAAGTAAGAGATTATATGGGATTATAGAGGATATAGGAAAACAAATGCAAAAATGATCATCTATGGTAAGATCAATATGAATGGAAATTCCCTCACATTTCCTTTGAGCTATGCAATGTAGGAATTTGACCCAAAGAGGGAGGAAAGAGAATATTCATATAAAATAGCACAGTCATGAGACCTCACAATGTTGAGGTGACATGCGCATGAGCTCCAAGAAGGGAATTGGAGCAAGAATTTGGGAAAGTTATTCAAGAGGATCCTACTCATCATGACTAGACTGTGCAGGAGGCTAAGAGTGCTAGGAGTCTTCAAAAAAAGATATAGAAGGAATAAGGGTGATAAATGAAACTTCTTAAACTGATTTATCTCAGTTCGTATGACCTCTACCTTGCAAGTTATATTTACATAGGGGAAAATGGTGTTTGTGGCTAGATAAATAGATTCAAACACCATTGGCCCTATGAGAGAATTTATACAGGGACCGATGGTTTTTAAAGGAGGAAGTTTTTTGACTTGAGAAACTTTTTTCTGAGGTACAAAACGATATGTTATCTTATGAGTCTAAGGCTGGAATGCTACAAGGTATTCTGGTTCTACATAAGATATGAAATTTTTTATGTTGTTAATTAAAACTTTTAGGAGGATTGGTTTTAGTATGTTTTTGCTTATAAATTTTGAAGACATCATGATTAGGAATATGATTAGAGGATATTTTTAGCTTTTCATTATCCTGGTTGATAACTTCATGGTGATCCTTTTGTTGAGCCGCATCATGAACTTTGACTGCTTCGGTCAAAAATTTGCAAGTGATGTCATAATAATTAAATTGGGGACCTAATAAGAAGGTTATGAAAACCATTTATAATGAACATCAATTTTAAAGGGAGTGACCCCAATTAGCATGCCACTAAAAAAAAATCTCATAATACCAATGAGGAACATTGTGTTAAGTAAGTGACATTTCAAATCTTCCTTACTCAAAAATTGATGATAGTTAGGATAATTCTTATTATTAGTAGGTTGTTGGTCAATATTGAAAATAATCTTATTTGAAGAAGTGATAAGAGGAAGTGTATCCAAGACTTCATCATCTGTCGCATTATTATTTTTATAACATTAAAGGATTTGGACTTGTTTGTTAGATTGTGTCGTAGGAGGATCTTTCTAAATTTACCTCATGAGATAATATTTCCTTTTGGATTGTTCAAAGGCTTCATCTAGGGAAGTAGGAGAAAATGATCTCGCCTTGTATTAAAGGCAAGCTTCAAGAGATTGTAAGAAAAGATAGAAGAGGATATTGTTAGGCATGCTATGTTCTGCTCATGTGGATAAGGTCTTCCAATGCTTAATGAAAGCTTACGATGATTCATTTTTAGATTTTTGGCAATTGATGAAATCATTGATACTATTTTTAGGTAGATCATGATATTGGAACTCATTAACTAGGGATGTCACTAGGGACTCTAGCCCAACTATGGAATCAGGAGGTAAGGTATGATACCAGTAAAAAAATCTACAGAGAGTGGGTTTTCTAGGAGTTTTGTGGTAGTGTATGAATTGGTTTTGATCCATTCCCTGTAAATATTACTAAAGGCCTTGATATGAAGGGTGAGATCAATAGACCTGTCATAAGAGATAGAAGAAAAAATACCACCAATATCCATTATAGCAATATAAGGTACTAAAGGATATTTTTGGACTACCCTCAAGAATTTTTTCTAGATAGGGGTTATGTGATGGGCACCCCATTAGGACCATTTAGAAAAGGAGGGGGAATGATGCCCTAAGAGCTCGTTAGAGGGTGGTTGACTAATTAAGCCATGATGACTTACATTTGGAGGAATTGAGCAGTAGTAGTAGATTATTGTTGGCTTATCCTATCAATAAGTTGGAGAATGAGATTGGTAGGGTATACATAAGATGCATTTTCTAATGAACCTACATTAGGAGCTTTACCTTTTATACCCTATGGTCAAGTTTTTTGGAAATGAATTCAAGAAGATTATTTCTAAGCATTTCTTCTAATTCCTTTATGTATTGAGGAAATTGTGATAGAAATTTATGAATCTCAAAGGAATGATCAAAGGTATCATCATTTTTTTGTATTATTATTCATCCTCATGCGGGTTATTGTGCTAGGTAGAAGGCTTATTTCTATGTGCTGCTATAACACAATAGTTCGTACAAAAGGAGAACTCAACTTAAGGATGATATGATTCAGGAAATGTTTGTATAGTAAATTCAGAGGACCCCAGGTCCAAATAATCCATGATGGAGTGATGATATGGCTAAGAAAAGGTAGGAAAGTGAATACTACATACACAATCAACTGTACATGAGAGTGTACACAGGAGCCAATGACATCTAGAAGCTGATCTAAGAAGAAAGAATGGATTAACCATGTAAATAGGTCCATACAGGGGCCGATAGAGTTTAAAGATGAGAAAAATAGGAACAAACAAGATCACCCATGAGAGATGGTGTCTGTGATGATAAGTTTTTGAGATTTTTTAGCTTTTTGGATGTTTAGATGAGATTAAAATTGAATATGGGTACTTTTAACAAGCTATGCTTGACCAAAGGGTTTGTAGGGTTCACGACAGGTTTTACAAATATGTATGTGGGAAAAGAATGTGTATCAATAACTTACACTCATAAATCATCCATTCTACAAGGGTATTAAGGAAATGAGTAGGAAACCTCCATTTACTGACATACAAGGGGTAGATTTAAAGGGGCTACTGGAAGATGGAAAAGTGACATGCAAGCATAAGAATCTACAAGTAACTCTTCCTCACACCCAACCTCCTGAGGTTGTGCCGAGATAACTGGTGGGGATGGAATACATGTGGGATGTAGATAAGCTAGTTAGGTAGTCTTGTGTCTTCAACAAGAAATAGTGGGATTTGCCAATCTAAGGTAAAGAAGGTCCTCCTAACCTAAACCAATGTGATAGATCGTTTGGCGAGGATAGCTACTCGAAGGATCCAATCAATATCGAGCTCTGTCGTGATCCGATCTATGGGTTGTGGAATACGTGGAAGATGACCTATGGGTGCTTCGTATATATCTCCCGATAAGGTCATGAAAATGGAATGGCTAAATGTGCAGTGGATCTTTTGGTGCTTTATGGATGATTCTCTGGTCTAGTCCAAAAATATTTTAGCTTGATTAGTTGCTACATTTAATAATGATAGTTGTGTGATAATTTCTGGTGGAAGTGGAGAGGACCTAAACACTAATGTTTGCAAACCAACATTAACATTGGATTGATTTGTAGGTCCATTGGGTTGTGGGACCTGTGGATCACAACCGTAAGTTCTTGGTTGTCATGGACCTCTTATGGTCATATGAAGAGTCAACCCCTGATTATGAGTATCTAGTAGTCATATTCCTTGTCAGCCTCTACATTTAGATATGTAAGTTAGTGTCTATATCAATGAGGAGGTCTCCTACATCTAGCTGTGGGACTAGTGGATCACAATTGAATGTTTGCTCTCCTTCTGGTCCTTCTACAGTCATACGGATATCTATTAAGGTAGTCTATAATTTGGCTGATTTGACCAGAACGTGTGTGCTTTGTCGTCTTCTATGTTTAATCCTCTTAACTGTGTGCTGATTTATTGTATGTCTATGGTTGCTCGGAAGACCTGAATTCTAAGATTTTGGTCTATGTCAGTTATTTCTACAAAAATATTTAGTTGAGGCATGATTGGCTCAAAGACGTATTCCCTGGGATCCCTAGGTCCTGTGATTGTCATACAATATCAATATATGTTTAACCGAAATGAAATAAACTAATTATGCAAGATATGTTTACACCATATATATATTCCTCTATTTTTGTATTTTTGATAGGATTTTGAATAGATTGAAAGAAAAACTAATCTAATATATTCAGAAAATGAAAACTAATCTAATAACAAAATTAAAACAAGCAAGGTAGCCTGGTGTAGCTACTTGCCTGTGCAGTTGTGAGTTTATCCTAAATAACTAGATAGCTGACTAACTTAATTGAAAGATTCTCGATCCTACCTTAGAAGTGAGGAATAAATCATAGTTTCTCAGAAACTATCAATCCCCACAGTTTCCCTAGAAATATTGAAAATGAAACTTAACTGAAATGAAATATTTTACTACTCTATTTGATATGTTTTAACTAGAAATTTGACAGATAAGACATGGAATTTACAGAACAGTGGTGAATCTAGTAAGGTATGATTTTGTCCCCTCAGAATGATCTCCTTGTTTCTTCATGTCCACATGAATCCAAAAGAGCATGTATATGATAACATCAATAGAAAAGGTATTTTGAATAATGGCAACTTTGGATATAGACCGAATATAATGCAAGTAGGAGAGGGATAGCGTAAGTGACAGAGCTTGGAGTATATAATTCCTAACAGGATTTATTGTGGGAATACAACACAAGTGTACCGAGAGATTCTAGAATCTACCTTCTGTGAAGAACACAACTTGCAACTCTAATGGATTCAATCTACAAATGACACTACTCTGCTCTAAACTAATTTGTATGAACAACATGAACAAGACTGAAGCAAGAAGATCAAATGGCTTCTAAAAGCAAATGAAAACTAGCATGGATGCACAAATGAAAACAAAGTGAGCTCTAAAAAAGAAATTGATAGACTTTAAACAATGGAAATGAGAAGTTGAGGGGCCATTTGCTTGAAAACAAGCTGGCTATTTATAGATTTCACATTCACCCAAAGGTAATTCCTATTAGAACTCTTTTACCATTAAACAATGAAGAAACACTATTCTAGGGAACATAAAACATTAATACGAGATAAGGTGGCTGAGAAAAGTTGGTGAAAGTTGAAAAATTGTGCAAGTCGTGATCAAAGGAGCGTGCTGGAAAATGTGTGAAGGACTGCTGCCCTGAGCAGGGTGGCGGTCCCCTATCAAGGTGGCGATTTCATCACTAAAGGACAAAAAGCTAAGAAAATAAAGGAAGAGGGATAAAACAAAGCAAAAGTAACATGGATAAATCATTTGGGATGCTAACATATACTTCGTGAGCTTCTTTGGATCCCGAACACCTTGCGAGGTGACCTGTATCATCATTGGGGCGTGCATGACATCGTTCCAGCAGTACGATACCCTACAATTTTGGGTACACACAACTACAATGAGTGCTAGGGTCACATATCTAGAGTAAATTAATCCCTACAATAGGTCAACCTAGGGTTTTCAAGGCCTATACAAT
>CM034151.1:486087109-486192765 GCA_019776745.2 Taxus chinensis
GCGACGCGTGAGACCACTGCCATGCATGGTTTGTTGACAAGGGCGTGGGGAAGACCTTTGCCTTTTAGTTTTTTGGCCAAAACTTTTGCTAAATTTTCTAAGTCCTTCCCTGGCTCTGAACCTCCCTGCTCCATTGGACACATGGCGTTGTTTCATTAGCTCGGGCCACCCCTTCAAACCTTGCCCTTTGAACTTTTGGGCCCAAAAACACTTAGTCGAAATTTTTATTGCACCTCCCCTTGTGACACGCGTCACATTCTGATTCATTGGAAGATTTTCTGGGTCTTCGCATACCTCATGTATTTTTGGCCCAGATGTCCCAAACCCTCTGGGACGAATTTCTCCGATCCACTCAATTTGGGCTTCTTTGTCCCTTTTTGAGGTGAAGACACATGGCACATTTCCATTCACTCTCAGCTCTTTCGGCTCTCTGCGTCCCGCGCGTACTTTTGGCCCAGATGTCACAAATGAAAGTTCTCTGCTTCAGCCGAACTAGCTGGTTCGCGTCCACTGTGTACTCTTGTCCCAACTATCGCGGACTGCCTAGGACAAAATTCTTCGGCCCGCCCGAAGTGGACTGCCATTTAGCTTTTCGGTCGGTTCGCGTATTTTTGTCCCGCATGTCCCAACTGTGTGAAACAGACTTAGGCAATTTTTCTTCATTCTTTCGGCCGGCTCAATTTTTTGCACCCGACGTGTCCCGATGTCCCAACTGTCCCAGATGCTGTACAGACCACATGGAGGATTTTCGGCTGACTCATGCTCCGACGTTTCAACTGTCCCAAGTGCTGCCTGGGCTAGGACTTAGCTGATTTTCTCTGTATTTTGGCACCAAGCTTATTTTCTACATTTTTTCAATTTCTTGAACTTGTTAGGATTTCTTCTTGGATAGGAGAGTTAGAAAGAACCCGAGGGGACCCTAGAAACATGATTTTTTGCCTTGAATCAATCTTACTTGCTCGGGATTGAATAACTGATGCATGTTATTAAAATTACCCTAGGGGGGTGAATTTTCGATAACAGAAACACAATGAGAGAGAATCCCTATTATGTGGATAAGAAGAACACCATTCTTATCATAGACTCACTATAGGTGACCTAATAGTGTAAGCAACCATCAAAGAAGAAGAATATGCAATCCAATCTAAGAAAGACACAAGATGAACCAAGAGCTAGGTGAGAAGATGGCACAAAATATTAGAGCAGATGACAATTCAAATGATTTTGGCTTCCTTTCTCTATGAATGTAAAATGTGATGTACATATTTATATACCTAAAATAATCACCCATGGATGATTGTGTTGGCCAGGGAAAAATCAAATGCTGACACAATTTCTCATAGGTGATTGTGTCGACTATGGATATGAAAATGTAATATGAGGTAAAAATAGGCTTTGTGGATCAAATAAGTGGATGAAAAAGGTTCCAAGATGATGGGATGTAAGAAAAGGGTCATGAATGTAATGTACATGATACCTAAAAGGGACAAGGATGAATAGTGCAAGGATGGGATCAAATAACAACACTCTCTTTGCGTAATGTTTCTAACTCATAATGATTGCATGAATAACCATTCCCCATTCCTGACAGGCCCCTTAAGGAACTTGCTCTAGAAATAGATGCATCAATGACCCTTATCTACACAAAGGAAATTGTTAGCAACATGTATGAAAGATAAAAAGTAAAAAATTAGGTGTATACAAATTCTTCATCAATGTAATGTTTCCCGAGGTTGGATTCATTTTGCAAATATTTCAGCCTAAAACTCTAGAAGATGCCCAAGATCATTCCAATGAAATAGAAGATGAATTGATTTTCTCTAGGAAAGTGAAGAATCCAAATGGTAAGTATTGGAAACAAAAGGGATTAAGAGGGGGGGTGAATTATTCCTACAATTATTTTTATTTCACTTAACAAACCATACATTCATCCATTATATTGTTTATACAACATCCATAATTATGTGTGATTATTAAGATTAGCAAAATCAACCAAAAGAGTAAGAGAGTAAAGTAATCAACAAAATAACACCATGTCTAAGTGGAAAAACATGATGGTAAATAAAACCCACTGAAACTCTTCTTATGTTACATAAAGAAAATAATTTTAGTGAAGTACCAACTTCACAAGGAGCACTAACCCCTAGTTTAGTGAGACACCAACCCTACAAGGAGCACTAACCCTACAATGAACACCAACTCCTAATTTAGTAAAAGGCCAACTCCACAAGGAGGTTACAACACCATATGATGACCAAGAACCAACTAAAACACCTGAAAATATCTGATATCTGATTTTTTTTTCCGCCACAACTGATGGAGATCGAAAATTCAGCTCACAAACCCTAGCTCATACCATATGACATCAAAATTTCTCTATCTTATTCTTTTTGATCTTCCTTTGGCTCTAATATCTTGATCTCATGTCTTCAATAATTCCTCAACCTATCTTGATTTTACTTATACTTCATATAATTCTCTCATACATGAAAAATATCTTCCTCTTGGTCTCACTTCTTCCCTCCAAGAGCACTAGTTCAAAAATGAATCAAACAAGCACTTAAATATGATTTTATTCCTTCCAAACCAAAAAAGGTCAGTACCTTATGAAAATTTTAAACCATACATATCTATAAAATTCATAAATTTTAATTACAATAGTTACATATGTCTGAAGTAGATCGGCCTAGTTAAAAAACTCATTACATGTGCCAAAAATGCCTCAAAACCCCATAGGCACATTCTTTAAAATTACCTAACATTAGTACCATAATTTGTCATGAAAAAATACCCATTACATATAAATAAATATCATTAAACATTCATACATTGTCACAATTAATATAAACTAATCAAATTATTTCATTTACTAGGCCCAATTCCCTTTACAAATCTTAAGGCAACTGTTTCCTGTACTCTTCATCACCCTGGAAACTTCATCTGATCACCAAATAACTTATAATCAACCAAAAAATTCCATGTGACTAATAAAAATAAATGGAAGAAACAATATAACACTTATAATCATGTTATAATTCATTAAACCATCATTCAATTCAAACCACAGAAACATTTTCCTTCACCAGATCAACCTGTCAAAAAAGGTGTTTCCAAATGTCATCTTATAAAAATATTTATATATACATTCAAGACCTAAAAATTTATTCATTGGATTCAAAATTTATCCTTATTCAAATGATAGGAATCAGCACCCAATCCATCACATGCTTCAAAAAACATCAAACTTGTACCACAACAGATGTTGTCTTGAAATGCCAAAAATATTCTTACTTAAAGAATGAACTGAAAACCCAACCAATGACATCATCACAAGGAAATAAACATATCATTGGAAATTTATCTTAATATAATTCCCAAAACAACTTGAATCATCTCAAAATTCCACCTGTAGCTCACATTATGCTCATTTTACTGGACCCTGCTATTTGAGAACCCAAAAATACCCTTTGACTAGTCAACCTGTTTAGATCTCAAAACACCATAAAAATGTATTAAATTTCTCTAAAACATCCATGGAAATTAATATCATCCCCCATTAATCATGAAACATCAATTTTTCATGCTACTCCTTTGGACCATCTTGTCCTAAAACCTTCTTCTTCTTCTTCAAAAATTGCTATTTTTAGGTGGGGCACACATATCAGCATGAGTTAAACCATACATTTATGTAAATATTGAGGAGTCCTATATAACAAAAAATCATCAATGTTTTATGAAATGATAAAAAATGGTCCAATATACTTCATTCTCTACAAACTGCTCCTAGTTAAGGTTTAACTAGGGTTTTAGATCACTTTATCTTCTTAGCATTTGTTCATAAAAACTTGACGATCAAATGACCTCATTATTTTTGTGAAACATTATAAAATCACCTTAAAATAATCCCTGGAAGGAAAAATTTCCCATGTAAATCACATTGTTCATAATGAGCATATGAAGTTACACTTTGAGTTGGATTTAGCCTTATTTTTTACCCTATTTTACAAAATCAGTCATATCTAGAAAAAAATCAACATGGGCACCTAAAATTTTTCTTAGAGCACTATGTCTCATCCCTTTAAGATATAAAATCATCATAATTTCAATTCCATACCTCAATCTCTCTAGCCTATCTCATTTGTATAGCTTCACCTTAGGGATTCTCACTATATAAGCTAGGGTCAGCTAAAATAATGTAGTAACTAAACAATATACCTATGAAAATGACCAAAAAATACCTCATATTCCATTATATGACTGAATTCATGATTCCATGAGCTCATACAACTCCAAACCATGCTGTCACACCTCTAAGCTACTATACCTGCTCCCAATGAGCACCTATAACCAAGTGAAACACCTATACATATACCATGCCACTACTATGAGTGCTCTAGAACCCTAAAATCATGTTATTCATCATGCCAAAATACTTCCCAAATATTCATGAAGCTCACCCTACCAAGCTACACCTCCTAGGCACTTGTATAGGCTTGCTAGAGCGAGCACACATCATTGAATCCCACTATAGCAACTGATATACATCTAAACCAATATGTTAGAACCATAAAAAACATCATGAAATCATCATCCAAAATTTTATTTATCATTAATGTGGTTTAGTTACATAGCATATTCTTCCTACTTGTAAACAGTAAACAAAAGGGTCAAATGTCCAAAGAAGGTTCAATTGATTTCCTAGTTGAAAAATTGGAAAATGACATGATTTAATTGAAGAAGTAACTTGCACAATCCAACTTCCCAAGGGGAGGCTATCTAAATCAAAATCATGATGAGAATATAAACAAAATAGGTGGAGGAGAAATAAGATTAGATCTTAAGGAACCTCCTGTTAATGCCACATGTGAAACAATGCACGAAGAAGAGTGTGATGAGGCTCAATTTGAAGATGAAAATAATGAGGGAATTTTGGCCATTGACGAGTTTGAATCTATTGGAAACATTTGATTTTTTAAATATAACCCTTCTTCTGATGATGAAGATGATGAAACCATTGCTGATATCAATAATCACTCTTATGTAATATTATCAAAGGCTTAAGAGGGATGATTCTTGTAAATTCAAATATCCTCAAGTAAGAACTCTACAAAAAATAATAACAAAAAGAGGATCACCACTTCCATCTCCCATATAATCAATGAATAAGAATCCTGAAGTATCCAAAATTTCCTCTACATCTTCCAATGCGGGTAAGTCTACCTCTCATTTTCTAAGTTCTACCCCCATTTTTGCATTCAAATGTAATGATATGAAAAAAAATAATACCAGTGCCCTTCTAAGAAGTAGTTAGCCTCTCACTACTACATCTGCACATTTACCCTCCTATAACTCTTAGTTTGACATAATTGAACATGTTAAGAAGTACAAAGTCTAAATATCTAAGTATGAATATTCGAGAACTCATCCCAAGCAATTTGATAAACTTTTCTAGTTTATCAAAAGAAGTAATTCGAGTTCATGTTCCAAAAAACTCTATGTAAAAGAGCCATTTACTCTTCCTTGAAATTTTATATCTAAAACACTTCTTGCCTCCACACCCTCCACTTTTGGAAAAATAGAACCCTTCTACCTTTATTCGCTAATAAATGGATATAAATTGAATAATTGTATCATTGATTATGGATCATCGAATAATGTCATGCCTAAAAAAGTGAAACATTCTTTTGGTCTTACTCTCATCCTTGATGTTGGCTATTGTTATTCCATGGAGACCAAATAAGTACCTCTTTTTGGTCAAGTTATAGATATTCAAATAACACTTGTGTACTTTCCTAATAAGAATATGAATCTCAAGATACTTGTGGCAGACATGACCACTGTATATGGGATGTTGCCGAGTTGAAGTTTTTATCGGGATGTTGGTGGAGAGATAAATTTGGACTAATAATTTTCCATCATACTAGTCAAGGGTGCTATAAAGAAGCTACTTCCAATAAAAAAATGAAATATATTGTTCAAAATGAAGATGATCCAATGATAGACATTATATATCAAAATTCAAGAGGTTGCAACTATTTCATGACTTCAGGAGAAAATGTTAAACTTCCTATCTTGATGGAAGAGTTCCCGAAGGTGATGGAACTACTTAAGGAACATGAGGATGGTTTAGTGAATCCTAAATTGGAAGGTGTGAACCTCCCATTCAACACATATATTGTTTCCTTGTTTGAAAATGATGAAGAACATGTTTCCAATAATCTCCCCGAGACCCAATGTGAAGGTTTTTCAAATGAATGCGAAGGTGAGTATGGGGAAAATTTGAAGAATGAATCTATGCAATAGATTTTAAAGGTTGTAGAAGGAAATTAAGACCCCTAACTCATTCTTGAAATCCTGACTTATGCTATGAATATGCAGGATAAGTATGAGTCCAACTTTGATTCTTCATTTGATGCACAGATGTTCAATAATGAAATAGAACAAATGGAAGAGCTCAATGTATCTCTTGAAACATTTTTTGATGAGAATTAATGTGAATATGAGTCATTCTATTTCCTCTTTTTTGAAGAGGATTATATTCATGATGAATGTAAGGAAAATCAAATGCTTGATTCTCCCATTGATCTCTCCAATCATGAGGATAATAAATCCATTATAGAAAATGATATATAAGTCAATAATGATTCGGCATGTGGGAAAGCTAAACATTTGGAGCAACTGTTGAACATAAATAAATAAGAGGTATATGATGATGTTAAAAATTTCAAAATATCTACCCAGAATAGTTATACAAAAAATAGTCATGGAGAACATGAAAAATTAGGAAAAATTAACCAATGAAGAGCACATGGCTAGTGGTGAACATGGTGAGCATGTAATGATTGAGAATAAGTCTTGTGGTAATGTTAAAATGAAGAAGGTGAAATAACAAGCATAAGTGAATACAAAAATGGATTGACAACCTGAAATGGAATTTCAATATATTGTGAAAAGTGATTTGTTTATATTAGGTACATAGAGACCTCCTGCAACACCTATCTTTCCTAAACAGTTGAGGAAGGGATCTTACCTCATTGAACTAGTTAATGGATTTTCAGGATAAAATCATTCCATGCTACCTACGCGAGGGTAACATCTAAAGGAGAAAAAATAATAGAGTTAAAGTAATCCATCCCCAACATGTAACATATGTGATTTAGGTTGATTTTCCTTGTTGTGTGGTGTGTTTTCCTTTCTGTTGCATGTTTCCCTTTCTGTCATGTGTTTGTTTTGGTTTTTGTTTATGTAACTTGCTTGTATTACTGACATGCTATGTGACTCTAATTTCCCAATAGATAATTCACTGATCTACTCCGCCATGATATTTATGAGGTTCATGATTTCTCAATTTGTCTTTTGTCCAATCCAAAGAAAATTCCCTGAGTAAGACCAGACTGTTGTCATGCTAAATTTCTAGCATGTAAAATTTTATTTTTTTCATGATAACCAAACCCACACTTGAAATTCCATTTCTTGATAAATATAAACCTTTCCTTTGGACAAAATTTTAACTATTTCACCCTAATTATGGTGGAGAGAAACATGTTCACATTATTTTCAAGTTTTTTTCATGTGCAGAGAAATTTACCTAGCTTGGTTTTTGAAGCTATTGATATATAAGAAAGAGAAGTGCTCTCGGAGGCTTCGAAAGAGATATATTTTTTCCTTTTGTCACTAATGAACATCCTCTAGAGGATTACATGGAAAATTTAAATCATTTGAGAGTTTTATAGGAGATAAATGAAGTTTTCCAAGGTAGTTTAGGAAGATTCTATGGAGAGTATTGAGTTTAGGAATAAGTTAAGAAAAACTACATCTTTTTGGGCAAGGCACTGGGAAATGCAAGTTCCAAAGGAGATAGTAACATTGTTTAAAAGGTTTTAGGAGCCTCATGAAGTGTTGGGAGCTCATATTCTAGGAATTGGAAAGGTGACATATCCTACTTCATGGTGGAATAATCAAAGGAGAATTCTATAAGTATAAAATGTAGAAACATGTCCATCAATATAGCACAAGAGTCCTTCTACAAGGTGGAACTTAATAAAAATGTTTTTGAAACCACATGAAGAGTTATGATCCTAAAAAAATCTCAAATGAAATTATATTCAATGCTATTCATGACCCACAAGTTTTTTTGGCTCGTTTTCATTGAATACTCTTCTTACCACTCGACTCATCGACACACCACTCTAGGAAAAATTGAAAGTATAGGTAAAAATTCTTGAAGAATTCATTTTCAAGAATCATAAATAGGATAATTTTATTAATTTTCATTTTCACATGAAAATTCATATATTTTATGGTAAAAATTATTAAGTTTGGACCTTGGGGCGAAGGCAACATTCTGGGAAGTTAGATAGAGATGCAAATCATGCTACGAAGCAACAATTGGGAACTCTAACACAATTTTGGTGTCCCTTCAAACCATTATAACAATTATGAGGTGAAATTACACCCCAAAATTGTTCCACTCTCCTATTGTTTGAATTTTATAAGCTTAAAATATAAAAGAAAGCTAAAAAGTGCATGGGGTGATTTAAGTGAGTGTTTTAATTTGATGTGGACCCCACTTTTCCCTCAATGCAAACTTTTAAACCCCATTTGTACCTTGGGAAAACTTATGAGGTGAAATTTCACCCCTAAAGTGTTACCTCTTCCTATTTTCTGAGATATTTGATGTTGTGCATGTCAAGCCATGAAGAAAACATAAGAAAAGCTTCCGCATGAGCATGTATATGGAATTTCCTCTCTCCATCCTCATCACATGGAACTTTTTAAAAACCCATTTGAATATTGGGTGAAAATTTGAGGTGAAATTTCACCCCAAAAGTGTTACAAGATTCAAGGATTCCTCCATCATCCATTTCTTCATTTTCCCTCCACTCCTCCATTTCCCCATGTACACTCTCCTTCCTCATCTCCACCATATAAATCACTCACCCTTGACCCACTTAAAAAAAATTAAATTAAGATCATAAAATAATAAGGGAATCCATTAAAGTGCTTTAAATCTTGTTAAACACATTAAAATACCAACACACTCACCTTTTTTCCCTAGATGTCAAAATCTTGTTGTTGTCATAACTTTTGATCCCAAGTTTCATTTTCCTCCAAAATTTGAGCATCCATTCCTCTCGAGAATGCCTTTAACATGAATGTAAGATGGATTAAATTGATAGTATGCATATTTTTTAAATCCACATGAATTTTCCATCCATAAAATAATGTTTTCTTAGATACAGGGAAATTTAGTGATCCAATTTTTTTGAAAATTGGAGCAAAGTATCCTAGAGAAAAATAGAAACTTTTGAGACCATTTTTATTCTGATACAACACCTAGAAGACCAATTTCAATCTAATCCAACACATAGAAGACCAATTTTTATTTTTAGTAAGTATATATTAGGTAGCCTAATAAAAATAATAATTACGAGAAATAGTTGGTTTTTAGTTCCTCAAATCATTCCTCCAAGATCAAAACACTCAAAAATGACAAATTGATTAAACTGCTAAAAATAAACCCCCATATATGACTTACTAAAAGTATTAAGTGTTTAGAATGAGCTAAACAATGGTCACACATGTTCCTCCCCTTCATGTATCACTGATACTAGCCTTCATATAAGTTAATTTCTCAGATGCAAGAAAATTCCCACATTTTCAAATGTGGTAAACATAAGGTGTCTTAGAGTGAATATGCTAAATTTAGAAACATGATGTGGAATGAAACTCATGAAGATGTGAAAATGGATTCTGTTAAAGCGTTTCATTCAAAGAAAGTCTTCACATGTTTTAAATCACAAGGTTTCTTTTAGTCTGTGCACCATATTGTGACCAAGTTTAGGAAACCCCCAGTAAACAATGGTCTATCTTTGATAGTCTTCAATCGGAGAGGTACTTCTCAACATTTAAAAATTTCCAACTGTGACTATGTGGTGATCATCTTTCAAGATCTTTCCTTATAGGAGTGATAATTAAAAAATCATGTTTGTAAAGGGTTGACATTCGATTTGTGACTTAAGTGGAAGAAAATCCCTCTTGGTCCCCAATTTTGGTATCAGAGTGTATTTTGGTCCTAGAGGACATTTAAATTCATCTCATATGGGGTGTTTGATCATAAGGTAAATGAAATTGCATCCAATCTATATACTTCCTTCAATTCCATGTCAAAAGGATTTAGTCTTACATCTCATTGGTCGTCAATGTTCTCAAGATAACGTAATCATGGATCATGGCTATGCGGACAATTGTCTCATTTTTCACACCAAGTGCACCAAGTTCATTCCATGTGAATGATTGATTAAGAAGGAATGATAATGTTTCAAGGATCAGAGGGGTTTTTAAAGTGAGGGAAGACATCCTTCATTGTTTTCAATGGTTTATTGATAAAATGTCTCTCATCTCTCCTCTCAGAGTACCTTATGGGCTATACTGGTTGATCATTCAAGAGGAGGATTCTCACACTACATAGGGGTCAAAGTTTTTCTTTCAGAGTCCATCATTATAACATCAATACAAAGGTCATTAGGATCAAGAGTGTATTTTTTTCATGATCAGAGATTCTTCATCCTTCTTCATTCGAGCTTAGAGATTCTCCTCTCTCTCTTCTTCTCTCTTTCTCTCTCTAGAATTCTATTTCTTCATTGAGGAGAATATTTTGTAAAAAGTGACTTAAGTCACTTAAAGTTTCTATTTATTCTTTGAGAATTACACTTTAATTTTAAAATTCAATGGGAATATGAAGAGCCATTGGAGTTGGCTACATATTGTAATTCTCTCTCCATTTCAAAGGGTTAGATATTCTTGGTTGATATCTCCCATTGTATTATTACAAGTAAGAAACTACATTTCTTATATTTACTTGTCTTATATTTTCCTCTCCATCTCAAATAATAATCCAATAGATATTTTTAATCCTACATAACTAAGGAAAGAATGAATCTCTTGATGAATATAAGGTAGCTAAACTTTGTGTTGATTGTTTTTCTCTTCTTTCTTTGCATCTTGGTGTCTTGTAATTGTTAACTTGGAAATATTCAGGTTTTATGTCAGTAAAATCAATGTGTTATTTATTGACTAAAACACCCTTCTCAATTTATTCCCTCTCTCCATATACACACCTTTCCTCCACCTCCTTTTTTCACATGGGTTTAGTGGATTATTCCTATGTGATCCCCAATCGAAAGGCCGCCCACAATGGTTAATGAAGTGTACATATTTCCCTATTTTTAATAAATGGAGCTTCCCCATTCCTAGGTAGAGGGAACTTGTCCTAGAGGGTTAGTGAAAATACCTAATTTTTCATCATGACAAATTATTTTTCCAACAAAGTATTAGATATTTAAATGATAAAACATGAATATAGAGAAATAGGTAAGGTAGATGCCCTAAGGAGAGTTAGTGGTACTGGTATAGAATAACGAAAAACATCATACATTGTGTGATAACCTATAAGCATCTTGTATTTACCTCAAGAGTGCCATGTGAATACACATGTGTGTATGGAAAAAGGGATAGAACATAATATGAATCAAAGTAAAATGGTAAGCAATCTACAACATACAATAGTATAAACAAACAAGAATACATCCAATCAAGATATAAGTTAGTATTTTTGAATTTAAAAAAATATTTGAATGTTTTTGACTTATTAGAATATGAAATATAATGACTAGGAGAAGGGAGAGACGTTTCCCCCAGTGTATTTGTGCAAATTGAGGTCCATGTAGGTAATTTCACCCTCAAAATTTGTGTTTGAAACTAGAATAAGAGTGTGTCATCAGGTATCAAGGGTAATGGAAGAGTTACCATAGAAAAATTCCAACATAGTGAGGAGATAACCCTATAAAGTCAAAAATCCCAATTACATGAGTAGGAAGTGTATAAAAAATAAGAGTGTGTTAAGTAGGAAAATATAGAATAGGCGGAACAATGGTATTATTGGAAATAGTGGAAAAATTCTAAACATAAGGATCAATGTGTGAGTCAAGAAATGTGTGACATATACAGTGCTATGAGGTTTAGCAGTATCAACCAAAAATAATGGAGGGAGAGACACACAACTTATCATAAGAAATATGTGTAATTTGGGAAGATTGGAAACATTAAATTTGTATGAAATAGCCCATATGACCATAAAATTTAATGTGTAAAGTGGGGAATTGATTGTGTATGCATGCTTAAATTAATACTAAGCTATTAAAAAGAATCTAATACCAATTAGATTCATAACCTAGTTAATTTTAGCAAAAACATCACGATAAAGCCACAAAAATAAAAGCTAAGATAATATGCATAAAACATTAAATCAAACATGAAATGTAAACATATCCTTTGATATTTTGGATGTGTTTTAGATTGTATATACTTCCTTTATGAGTCAAACACACCTATGCACGATCAAAGGATTTCTCCAAGGAAGAGGAAGAGATCTCACCAATATGTCTTGATTGCCATTTTTGGTTCATTTCTTACTAATATTGGTCAAGTATAAAGTGGGTTTGAATAAATCTCTCCAATAACATGAAAATGATTGATACTTTTATCAAGTGAAAATGTCTTACAAGGACATCATGTAATTTAAAACATGGTGTACTAGGTTCTTTATATAGCTTTCCATTTTTGGAGAAACTTGTAACCTAGTAAATGTGGGATAGAGGTAAAGTAGAATTAGAAAATGGTAAGTATGATTAGGATAGATTAATTAAAGATTATAAAATCATGGGAGTTGGGGGTGATTTAATTAATCAACTAGGATTAATTAATATACCAAGTTAAGCTTATAGAATCCATTTGGAGATAATTTAGAAGGAAATTAGTAGAATTTTAAGGGTTTGAAAGAGGGATGTAACTAATAAGAAGGATTAATAGTTAAAAAAAATATTGAAACGATTAATTAATTGATAATTATTATTTAATTAATTAAAATAGGATTATAACTAACGAATTGACATTAATTGGCATCCATGATGCGATATGAAGCTGGTTAATTAACAAAGTGTCCTTAATTGACTGAGATGAAGGGAAATGTTAGATAATTAGTGGGAAACCACCCACTAATTATAAAAAAATATGGGAAAGAGGATACATAATTAAATTTTAGTATTAAAACTGCTTAGTCAGATTTAGGTGTCTATGTTTTCCCCTCTTTGATGTGGTGTAATGCAAGTGAAATCATTTCAAAGATAGTAGAAAATTTTATTTTGAAAGGATAAAATAAATATTAGTAGGATGGATGATAATTCCCCATTGAGTGTTGATGGGGTGATAGAGGAGGTCGATTTATGCTTGAAAATAAGGAGACAAAAGACCACATCGGCAAAAAACTCATCGCAGGGTAAGGGAGTCAAAATTGGTTTGGTTAGACATTATTCAATTTGCTTGAATTTGGTGCCCATGCCTTAAGTGGGGGAAACAAGGGAGGGGGGAGAGAAGAAAATAATCACAGTGATAACTATGTCTGGGAGGAATATGTAAAAGAAGTGGAAAATGATAGGTAGAAAGTTAGTTAGAATGGAAGATAAGATAAATGATGGATGGGAAAATTGTGGTGTATCTTACGTACCATCTTAGCTCAGAACTACCTTTTTTATTTGATTTAAGCATACAAAAGGGTAAAATGACATGAAAATCCATAATACTAATGTTTTACAATGATTGAGAATTGACTTAAAGAAAATTAGATAAGAAATGCAATACAATAAAGAAAAGATTTTTCCCTTCCTCAAAATTTTTAAAGGCCATTTTGAAAATCTTAGTAAATATTTTTCTAGTGCTTGGAAGACTATAAAAAAGGTGTTGTTAAAATGAAAGGGATTAACATTGATATTTTTGTAGATTCGGTCGCTAAAGTGATGGGTCTTCCTGTTGTTGGGAGGAAGGTCTATAAACCCAAAAAAGAAGCCTCTGACGAGCTGAACCTATTTCTCAAAGGTAAAAAAATATCACTTCCCAATTTGCTGGTTATCTTCATCTATCTTTACCTAAACCATTTGATGATGTGGATCTCACCCTTATGCAATTTCTCACTCTTGAGGGACATCACAAATGCATTTACACCTATCACCTTCCTATGCTTAATAATTTCAGGTGTGGCCATGCTTTTATCTTCCCCTAATTTATTTTTCACTCCCTGAGTGCTTCTATCTCTTAGTTTAAAAATAGAAGGATCTATGTCCCGCTCCATCATGGATTTATTCTCACTCTTGTCAAAAGAGAAGCTCTAGATAATGACAAGTTTGGTTCCCTAACTAAAACCCTAAAAGCTTATGTGGATGGGGTCGACTCAGAATCAGAGGAAGAAGACTTGAGTGAAGAGTCTGATTCTTAGAAAGGTGACCCAGAGGAGGATAAATATGGTATTGAAATTGTGGCAACCTATAATCTTAGGGAGATGAAATATAAGCAGGTCCCTAGTGTTTTTTTGAATACCAAAGGGGAGTCTAGTAAACAGAAATCTCTGACTCCTATCAATGTGAAATTAGAACAAAAATTTGAGGCTATGGGGCATGTTAGACCTGTGAAATGGGAGAACCATTTGGATAAGATGGTAGTAGACATTAAATAAATTAAGGGAGATATGAGTCTCACTAAGATCTCTGTGTAGTTTTTATTCAATGACTGACATAAGACAAAAGTGTAGGTTGAGGAATTGGTTAATAATGGGCATGGCGGAGAGATCAATGTTTTAAAAGCCAACTATGGTTTCATAAACAATGAGTTGGACCATTTTCGTGATATTATCCATAGCTACATGGAGTGGAGTTTTGTCACAATTAAATCAACTATGAAACATCTCCAGACCCTGGGTTAGCTCGCTAATGCTTATAGTGTTGTGTATAGTTAGGGAAGGAAAAGAAAGGTGACTCCCGAAGGTCTCTACTTGGTGTCTTTGGCTGGTAACATTGATGCCCTAGATAAGGAATGGGGAAAGGTGTTGGAGGGGCTTGAAAAATAATATAAATGATATGGGGAGGGGTGTTTGTTTTATTTACTGTCTCTATGTCTTTTTGGTTGTTAGTTTTAAAAGCCAATTATGGTTTCATAAACAATGAGTTGGACCATTTTCGTGATATTATCCATAGCTACATGGAGTGGAGTTTTGTCACAATTAAATCAACTATGAAACATCTCCAGACCCTGGGTTAGCTCGCTAATGCTTATAGTGTTGTGTATAGTCAGGGAAGGAAAAGAAAGGTGACTCCCGAAGGTCTCTACTTGGTGTCTTTGGCTGGTAACATTGATGCCCTAGATAAGGAATGGGGAAAGGTGTTGGAGGGGCTTGAAAAATAATATAAATGATATGGGGAGGGGTGTTTGTTTTATTTACTGTCTCTATGTCTTTTTGGTTGTTAGTTTGAATGATGTTGTTAGTTCCTTTGTGTTTTTTCTGTTGTTGTTGTTTAGCTACTCTTTTCTATTGCTCCTGGGGAAGCCCATTTATTATGGAATTTTATATTATCATTTTTGATGGGTATGTAATGTTTTAATATGATAACATGGATATATTAATTTTTTTGGGGTAGGGTCTCCTCAACCCTTTTTCACCTCTTATAAAAATAGTAAACAAAAAAACACAAACAAACATACTCAACTAAACAACACTCAAGAGAGTTATATCAATGTTTTTGTTATTTGGATTCATTTCCCAAATGTTAGAGTTATATGAAAAGTGTTGGAAGAACATTGTACTGAGAGGGGGGGGGTGAAGCAGTGCTTAAAAAACTTATACAATTTCAAATTAACTTTCATACACCATTAACATTCATTCATGCATTAATGTGATCATAATAATAAACAACAACCATACACCATATCATAAATAAGGAGTACAAAAGAGCATAAGATGTAAGTGGGCAACCTTGAAGGGGAAGATAACCCATTGAAAAAAGTTGCTAATATTACACACAAAAAATAATCAAGTGAATATTACAAATCACAATATTTTTATTTAGTGATGCTGTAACCCCACAAGGAGCACCAACCCATAAACCCTTATTAATATGAGTCACGACAAGATAATTACATGAATATGACTCATCACACAATATTTTGATAAGAATATCACTATAGATATGCTGCAAAAACTTAGCTGATGGTGATCACAAGATTAAACTACAAACTCCTTCAAACACACTTTAAACACTCACTCCTTCAACTCACTCAAACATGGACAAACATGACTTAAAAATGCTTAAAACTACCCATCTCTAAAAAGTGCTTAAAACTGCCCCAAAAATGCCTTATGACCAGTCTTCATAAATATGACAAAATTTTCCATTTACAATCACCAAAATGATCTGAAACAATTATGGAAACCAATAAAAACTCCCATGACGAAAATAATGTCAATTTATTTTGCAACTCCTTTGGAAAACCTTATCCCAAACTAAAATTCTTTGAAAATTTTCATTTTTCAGGCGGGGCCCACTCATCACAACATGATCTATCATACCTTTATAGAAATATGGAGAAGTCCTATAATTCATATAATCAGCATAATATCACAAGAAACCAAGTCTAGGCACTTAGGAAGAAAATCTCTCCTACTGCTTTTGAGTTAGGGTTTTAAGCTCATAAAATATTGTTTACTTTCTTAACATTCGTTCATAAAAAATGACAATTAAATGACCTCATTATTTTTTGTGAAAAATTATTAACTCAATGAAAAATAATCAATAAAATCCATAAGGTCCCATGAAATGCACACAATCATGGTGAGCATCAAAAGGTACAATTCGAGTTGGAAAATGTTCTTTCTTGGACCCTGTTTTAAACAAAACATCATAACTTGTAAAATATTATTCAGAATGACTCCAAATTTTTCTCAAAACTCTAGTACACCTTATGCACCATCTCAAATAATCATCATAGCTCAAATAGTTATCCATATTCTTAATCCATCTCATTTTCATGACTATCCCTTGGGGTTTTACATGGTTTAGGTTAGGGTCAACTAAACCAACACTATAAATCATCATGAAACCTCTCTAAAAGGTCATAACATACCTCAAATAACATGTATAATACCCCTGAATGATTACATGTGGTCACATGGTCCTACAACTCATCCTCATGCCTCCAAGAATCTAGACCAGGTCTAGATGAACACCTAAAACTTGGACTTAAACATGTACCTACACCTTGAAACTAATGTGAGTTCATAAAAAATCCCAAAACATAATATCCTACAATCTACCATTCTCCTCAAGCCACCAACTAACTCAAATCACCATTCTCCATCACCTAGGTTAGTTAGGTCACCTGACTAGGTTTGCTAGACCAATCCAATCTCACTAAATCAACTCATACAATCATTCCAACACATGAAACTCCATTTCATAATTCTACTAAGCATCATATGACTCTAATACATCACCATATTTGTCATTAATGATATTTTAAATATCAATGAAAACACGTAGACCAAACCATGCCAAAAACCTCCCCCTTTGCCATTGATGGAAAACCACCTAATATTCTCCCCCTTTTTACATTAATGATCACACATACATATAATTTCATGATATTCAAATTTCTCAACTTCATAGGGTCCTCTATTAGTTAGAAACATCAACCAAAGTCTTCATACTAGCTCACAAACCTGTAATTTCTCACAAAAATCTGATGTTGACCTCTTTCAAATCATTTATGACTGTACTCCCCTTGGGAAAGAAAATACACAACATCCGTACATACCACTAACCATGAAAAGAGCATCATTTTGCCTTATTATTGAATGAGAACATCGTCAATCCTTCATAAAAACATGCAAAATTGGCATTTTTCACTGAAACCATGTTTTTGCCTTCTTTCTCACCATGGGAACACTGTAGCAGACATATAACTAATGCATATACCTCACAAACATGCCAATAATGATGAATTAAAGGCTAAAACATTGTTTTTACTCATTCTTGTTTTATCTCAACTAGTTCTTTCTTAAACTTGGTACATTTATTTCATATCTTGACTTCACACTTCGTCAAGGACTGAGATCCCTAAACTGATCCTTCAGTGCATTTTGGACCAATTTCACAATATCCTAGAACCACAATAACTCTATGAAATACCTCCTTGTGACTCCCCCTAGAATGATATCATCCTACTTTAGTAGGAATAAACACAAATATTGGCTTCTTACATTGATTTGTTTCCTTGGAGAGATGTCAATCCCTTCAACCCTACCTTAAAGCTTTGTTTTAGTCTTTCATAGTCTCTTCGGATGGGATTACCTTTACCCAAAGAAGTTATACCTGTGATCATACTTCATTTGCTATGAAACCCCTTCTATATCACTTATAACACCTTTTATCCTTTGGTTAAGAGTTAACAATGGACTCCCCTTGAGTCAAATTACTTCTCAACCTTATTAGAAAGCTTACCATAATCCTTCTTGTCATGCTTAAACCTGTTAAGAAACATACTTCACTAAAAAAATCAACTACATGGTTCCTACAATGAACCACTCTTCTCAAGTTCAAATATCACACAATATCCTTCTCATCTTATGTCTCCATACTAAGAAAACTTGACCCCTCATGTATAACCTTTGCCAACGTTTATAGTATATTGAACCACTGCTACTAATTCTTCAAGAAAGATAACACATAATCATACCTATGCTTTATGATGATTATATTGTCATAGTGCATTCATTTAACCTTGAGTTAGAAACCAACACCAAAAGTCCTATTCATTTAATGATTTTTTCACAATTTTGTTCTTCACCTTATGATGTAAAACTAACCTTTTATAGTACTGAAGGTCACTGTCAGTCTACATCTCCCTTAGTTTGTATGAGCTTATCAATTTCTAGCATATCTTACTATTACAATAGTCTTCACAATGTTTATAGCATTTAACACACTGGTAGAAGCCTCATATACTTGATCAAGGATCAAATGAGATCCCCTTAACTCTGTCTACTACCTCATGTTGGTAGGATTTCATTTGCTCTTTTCATAGCCTTGACACGGTCATTTTAGATTTAAATCTTACCTACAATCATCTTATTCTTGCAATTAGATCTTATAACAACTTAAAGACACCTCTCATACACTACACCTTTTATATTCATTCAAGACTACCTTCATTATCTTCAAGAGAGCTTCTCATACATGTAGGAAGCTACCTTTGTTATCATGGAAATGCATGGTTTAAGCATGCTTTGATTACTAACATTAGACTAAACTATCAAACTAATTGTCACTCAACCTTCATAAACCAAAACAATGCTCAATCTATATTTGTCTTTACAAGATATGAAAGATTCTCATACCCTTTCTTAAGTCTTTTTCCTAACATGTAGCCCACCATGAAGACCATGCTCAACTATATTCTTCATTTTGACCATACATAAGCTTCTCTTTATTTTTTCTAGATGAAAGGAAACTCTAAATAACCCTTAAACTGAGCAAGATGGTCTAGTAATTGAATTCACATACCTCATTTGTAGATATTCTGACACAATTTTGAAATCAACCATGCATACCTTTGTTCTTGAAGAACTTGTACTTATCTCAATAGACCTTAAAAATTCACTTTGAAGCCAAGGATACATTTTAAAACATCTTACTATCCTCTATACCTTCTTGATATCATATCTCACACTCAAAAAATGACCAAATTACAAGTTATGATCTTTTATTCTTCTTTCTCTTCTCCACTCTCTCTTCATAGGCTACTAGCCATGTCTCCATGCATTTATAGGAATATATATCAATATAAGGAGTTCCTAGTCAAACCAAATGACTTTTCCAATACCCATTTTAGTGTTTTAAATGGATTCAAAGTCTCAAAGCTTGAGATCATGGAAAAACCTACTTTATTTCAAAACTTGCTTCCCTAATTAGGTCTGAGACTATACAGTACAGTGTATAGGAAAGCTGTCAGTCTTTATAATATCCCAAAGATCTCTTACCATCTAAAAAAACTTAAATATATTCACTCAACATGTCAAGATAATATTATGAATATTTCATATGATTCCATTCACTCCATCTCCATTTATAGATTTTCTCTCATAAATCCCATGCTAGGGTTTTTAGAGAGCATTAGAAGGATCCTTTTGTAATAACTCACCTAGTACATGGTTTCAAAGGTTCAAGATTACATCAAAATATATATAATTCCTTGAGGAAACTTTATCTTTTAGATACCTTTGCATGAAACACAACTAATGTCTCCTCCATTTCAGAGATCAAAATTTCACAATTGTAGTCTCCATACATGAATTTGACAACACAAGAACTCTGCACTTATACTTGCTTATGACCTAGGAATTCAGCTAGACCTATTTGAGATTAAATACATCTCTTATTGACACCAACATGGAATAAAATACCTTGACATACCTAAGACAATCTCTCTTTCTTGAAAAATCAATCAAGAGCTTGAGACTCATAAATATTCTACATTTCACACAACATACATGATCTCAATCTCAAGAATATACCACATGTATTTTGACATAACTTCCATTCTATGATACCAATATAGTTACCAAAGATAACTCTTTAACATATGTTTATCAAATTCCATACACCATAGGACTAATTTACTGGCTGACCACTCTCTTCATAACCTTTTGAGACAAACTAAGATCATAACTCAACAATAGATCCAAGATAAACTCTTTTAAATTGAGTACTCTTACTACACAAGAATTCAGACATAATCATATCCCTGACATGAAGAATCAATACTTTCATAGAATTTGAACATGAGCATTCTTAGAAATACATTCTTCACTCATTAATGCATGACTACATAGTTGAGTAGACTCCTGACACAATATCCATTCCTTTGACAATCACCAAAAAATAACATACACACATGACTATAAAGTTTTCATATATCACACCATTTTCAATACTTAGAAAACAAAATAAGACAACAAGACATATTTTAGAATATGAAAACTTACCTTGAAACTTGGAGCAATCATTATTCAACCTAGACAACTCCACCTTACTTCAATGCTTCATTTGGTTCAATACACAGCTAAGAATCTTAGTAGAGGTATATATCATCATGTTCAATCTATAAGAATGACTTGAAGAGGTCCCAATCCTTCTTAGACACCAGAAAATCATTTTCTTCCATTCACTTGTTTTTGATATGATATCTGATACATTCCCTGATTTGCATTAATATTTGTTCTTGATGAAACACCATTATCTCTTCTAGGTTCCCATGACATGTTTTTCCTTCTACTTATGCATTATGGAATTTGATCGTTCCTTCTTGCCTTATATAGGTCCATAAAACTCCCTAACAATATGTCCAAATAACCTTAATTGCAACTACAAACATATAATTCTTACCTCTTGTAACCTACCCATTACTCTAATTATGACTTGTGGATTCATATAAATAATACTTAGCAACATGACCTTTCTCATTGCAGTTGTAGCATACCAATACTCTTTATTTCTCACTCCTACTGTCTCTCCATGGATGATTATTTCTTTCAAACCTCCTACAATCCTTAAATTTATGCCAAAAACCATTACATGAGTAACAATAAGCATTAAATTATCTTTCATACCTTGAAGCATTAGGTTGTCTTATGGATTTTTTCTTCATATTGTCTTTGGTGAAGATCTCCTTCTTTCCATACTTGATGCTTGGTTCTCCATCCTTCTTACTTGTAAGTCTATCTTCTTTCATCTTCTCTTTTCCCTTGAGGTCATCACTAAACCCCAAACCTACTCTATCACCTACTGATCTTTGTTTTCCAAGAAGATAATAAATATCATTCGTACTTTTCTCAAATTTATGAAAGGAAATAGTATTCTTACCAACCTCTAACAATTATTCCCTTAGGAACTCTACATCCTCTTTAAATTTGGTCCATATTCTCTCTTTATCTTGAAAACTTGTGACTAGGAACTTTACCTTTTCTTCTAGTATCATGATTGACTCATTAATTTTGCTTGATTCATACCAATGATTTTCTTGTAGATCATGAATCTTATCTTCATACTCTTTGACCTGAGATCTTAACTTCTTGTTCTTCTTCTCAACATGCCTTAGCTCATTTTGGATACACTCTAGATCATCTTCAACATCATCTTATTCTTCCTCAGAATCTCTGCAGTAACCTAATAACAAATCACCTAATAATAAAGAACCATCACTAGTATATCTCATGGCATATTTAGTCATGAACAACACCTCATTTCCAACATCTTCATGATCAGATTTAGACTCAAAATATGAAACACCACTACTAGCATAAGAAAAACAATCCTCTTCCTTTGTATAAAATCTCTTCTTCTTGTTGTCAAACTTATTAAATATTTTATCATACTTGTGATACTTGTGATACTTCTTTTCATGATATTTATCATGCTTCATGTTCATCATGATCTTCCTTCCTTGTGCTTATGAGGATAATTGATAGAAAAATGTCCTAATTTACCACATTTGAAACATTTATAAGGAAGCTTACCTTTGTATTTTCCAAAGCCAACCTTCAATCTTCTAGCAAGCATTGCAAATAGTTATTCATCTTCAAACTCAGCAACATCATCAACCTCCTTGGTCTTCTTTCCCTTGGTATTCATTTCAGATTTGAAAGAAATCTCTTTCTTATCTGGTTTGGAATCAACAATCCTCATCTCATAGGAAGTCAAAGTCCCATGTAACTCATCCATCTTCAACTGAGTCAAATCCTTGGCCTCTTTAATAGTAGACACTTTGGAATCAAAATTAGGTGTTATAGATCTCAAAACCTTTTGAAATACAACATATTGCTTCACTTCTTCACCTAAACCTTTCATGGTGTTGACAACATTGTTAACCCTAAGTAAGTATGCAACAATAGGCTCATCATCACTCATTTTCAACCCTTCAAACTAATTTATGAAAGTATGAAGCTTAGATATCTTTACCTTGGAATCTCCTTCATACAAGACCTGAAATTTCTCCTATACTAATTTTGCTAACTTGGAATGCATCACCTTCAAAAGCTCGAATTCACCTAGACCACACATGATATCATTCATAGCCTTTGAATTATCACTACATAAATTCTTGTTTGCAGTAATTCTTGGAGTAGTATCAAGAGCAGTGTAACTATCCTCCACATATTTCCAAAAATAAAACCCTAGGGACATGATATGAGTCCTCATCCTCAAACTCCAAAAAGCATAGTTCACTCCATCAAATAATGGTGCCTTTCTAGTAGAAAAACCACTCTGCTGACTCACCATTTTTGTGCTTAAAGGATCTCCTTTCAAGTGATCAAAATTTTCCAAAAGGACCTAATTTCTATACTAATTGTTGGAGCACAATGGACTGAGAGGGGGGTGAATCAGTCCTTAAAAAACCTTATACAATTTCAAATTTAACTTTCATACAACCATTAACATTCATCCATGCATTAATGCAATCATAACAATAAACAAAAACCATACACCATAACATTAACAAGGAGTACATAAGAACACAAGATATAAGTGGGAAGCCCTCAAGGGGAAGATAACCCACTGATTTTTTTTTCTAATATTACACACAAAAAAAACTCAAGTGAATAATACACATCATAAGATATTTCTTTAGTGAGGCACCAACCCCTTACAGGAAAACCAACCCCTAAACCCTTGTTGATAATACTCACAACAAGAGACTTCCTATGAATATGAATCATCATAAGATATTTTTATAATAATATCACTTGTAGATATTTTGAAACAACTTAGATGACATTGATCACAAGATTCAGCTCCAAACTCCTTCAAACACTTGTTCAAAACCTCACCTACACCTAGCTCACACTTTCTTCTTCTTTCATGGACTTCTTATTATTCAAACCATTACACACTCTCTCTATAAAATTTTTCAACCTATCACAAAATTTATCATCTTTCAAATAAATTCATTCATACATGTTACACACTCACACATGGGTCACACTTTTTCCCTCTATTCACAAGACTACTTGAAATGTGAAATCAAACCATTGCTTTATATCTTTCTCACCTGAAAAACATAAAGAAATTCAGTCTCCCTCCTTTAGTCTATACCAATGAATCTTAAAAAAATCCTAATAAATTCATAAAAATATTCACATTGGACCCATATAAATCAGTCAATCCCAAAAACACCAATCATGCATAAAACTAGCTCAAAATCCCGTCACCTGGATGAGCTAAAACTACAAATACAAAAACCATGATTATTCAAGCTCTTAAAAATTCATAAAAAGGTCAAATATAACATATAAACACCATTGATGGTCATTAATTAGCTTTCAAAAATAAAATTTAGCATAAATAACTCAAGAAGGCTTATATCCTTCTCAAAATAACTATTTCCCAACACCATGTCTTCACCTAATGGAAATCAAGATACACACACATATAAGAACTAAAATATAGAATATAACCACTAAATGGAATCCATAGGAACATTTATATCACATAACCATGTAATTTATATCTCCTAAAACATCCAAATGCGTAAACCACACATACTTTCCTCTTCACCAAATCAAACTTCCCAGAAAGTAGTTTTACAAACTCAGCTAGTTTGTACCATTTTTGTCACTTAAAAGACCTAAAAATGTACTTAAATAGGAACAAAAATAATACTTAATCACTCTCCAACTTATAACAAGCATCAGCTCATTCATATCATTCCTCATCTACCTCATTCTTTCAGCAAAATTAGTTCAATCCTAAAAAACAAGAAAACCTTCTTCTCCACAAATCAAGTTGAATGATCCATCAAATTAATCATCACCAATAAAAAAACATATCATTATTGGAAATATATCTAAATCCTCTTTCCATAAAATATCACATTTCCTTCCAAATCCAAGTGGAAGGGCCTCCAACCAAGTCCATATTCTGAAAATTGCTTGAAACTTCACCAAGTACTACCTTAGGACCAATCTTCATAAATAGGGAACACTTCTCCATTTATAGGTACCGCCTTGATCTGAAACCACCATGGAAGTCACCAATAAAAACTCCCATACTAAAAATTATGTCAATTTATTTTGTAACTCCTTTTGATAACCTTGTCCCAAACTGGAACTTCTTCATAAACTTTACATTTTTTAGGTGGGGTCCACTCATCACCACATGATCTATCATATGTTTCTATAAATACGGTAGAGTAATATACATAATATAATAATAATAATAACAAAAGTAATCAATTTTAGGAAATTAGAAAGAAAATATCTCCTACCGCTTTTGAGCTATGGTTTAAAGCTCTTAATATGATGTTAACCTTATTAACATTCGTTCATAAAAACATGAGAGATGAAATGACCTAATTATTTTTGTTGAAACATTATTTACTTAATAAAAAAATAATCCCTAAAATCCAAAAGGTCCCATGCTAAAGCACATAATTAATGGTGAGCATCATAAGGTGAAATTTGAGCTGGAAACCACCTTCTTCTTGACCCTATGTTTCACCAGAAAACATCATAACTTGTAATAAAATCTCTTCAGAATGATTCAAAAAATTTCTCACACCTCTAAGAAACATATTTACACGATCTCCAATTATCAATCATAACTCAAACATAGGTCTACTATATTCTCATCCCATCTCATATTTCATGATTATCCCTCGTAGTTTTACATAGTTTAGGCATAAGGTCAACTAAACCAACATCTGTAACTCATCATGAAACCTCTCAAAAATGTCCTAAAATAATTTTAACATGTATGAAACCCCTGCATGCTTACATGATCTATCATGGTCCTAAAACTCATCCTCATGCCTCGAAGTATCTAGACTAGGTCTAAATGAACACATGAAACTTGGAATTTAACTTGTGCCTACACCTTGAAACTCATACGAGTGCCTAAAAATCCCCAAACATGATATTTATACAACTACCATGCTCCTCAACCCACAAAATAACTCAAATCACCATGATCCATCACCTAGGCTAGCTGGGTCACATGACTAGGCTTGCTAGGCCAAACCAATCTCACTAAATAAACTCATGCCATCATTCCAACAACTAAAAATCCATGTAATAATTCTACTAAGCATACTTTGACTATATTCCATCATAATCTTTTTCATTAATGATCTTTTACATAAATGACAAAACCTAGAACACAACATATCAGCAAAAATGGCCAATATGATGCCCCAAACAAGGATACATGCAATGGAGTAAATGGAGGACATAGAAGTACCATGAAAATTAACATGCACTACGAAACTACCCCAAACAATGATACATGCCAGGAAGATATACATAACAAGAAAACCAACTTTGTCAATGAAGTAATACCATGAGATGATCCACATTTCGTGTGCTAGAATGAGTGAGCACTGAAGTAGGATGTTTTGTAGGATAGTTTCCAACTTTTAGTGTTTTTGATTTTTTCACTATTTTTGGATTTTTTAAATGTTTTACTAATGTTTTTGGATTTTGAAGGTTTTACCAAAGTTTTTTATTTTTAGAAAGTTTAGAATTTTTTGGTTTTTTGAATGTTTTACCAATGTTTTTGGATTTTTGAAGGTTTTCTAAATTTGTAGGGTTTTTGAAAGTTTTCCAAAACTATGTACACGAAAGCGAAGATACAAAGATGCCCCTAGTGAGAGGTGAGAATATACAAGGGTGCATCTCACACATATATACAAGAGAAGGATAATATGGATCAAGGCCAAGAGGGTTAGGTTCAACAATATTATGAACTCAAGCCAATGAATAACTAGGAAGGAGAGAGCAATCCCTAATTGCAACCCGACCAAGAAACACAAAATAAAAAGAAGTAGAAGATTGTTATTTGAAAGAAGGAAAAAAGCTTCCCTCAACACATGGTAAAAGGAAATCCTATACACATGGATGTTTTGAAAGAAGCATAATAAAAATGTGAATGCTATGGAAGTATATGGAAAATATAACTAGAATATTGGTGATGAAAAATTGATTAGCTAAATGAACAAATTGTGATACAAAATATGTACTAGAGAAAGAGTCTTAACAAGGTAAAAACAATACTTGGTAACATACTAGTCCTATTTTATCATCGAGATCTAATGTGTGCACGTGGCAATTAATAACTTCTTGAAGTGAATATTTAATAAGCAATAAGTGAAGAAAAACTAGCCAATGTGTAGGAATTTTTTATTTGGAAAGTTGATTGGTGAATGGAGGGTGAAAGGAGAGCCATACATTTCTCCATTGCCAGTTAGACATCCATAGCCCTAATGGAGATGCATTTTATTACAGTCACAACATTTATCTACTCTTAGCCATACCTTCATAGCCCTAATATAGATATTGGAAATACCCTAAGAGAGAGTTATATATTGATTTGATTTTTGCTTTTGATGTTTGATTTATAATTTTTTGCTTTCTGAAAAGTATTTCAGATATCTCGATTGTTTCAACAATAGGTTAAGAACAACTAATGGCTTGATGGAAGGATGTTGAATTGATTGTAATAAAAACATTGGATAGTGTCAAAAAATACACCCAAAGGTCTTCACAACAAGTTTATTAAATGTGTGAAAATTAGAGGATCTCTAAGAGGTCAACTATTCTTTAATTTACCAAGGTAATGAAAGACCATGTTCAGAAAGATACAATATAGATAAATTTTGCACAATGAGCATGAATAAACTAATGAAAATATAATTGAAGGGATGAACATGGTGGGAGACTTGTAGAGGACTATGAAGAAAGGAAGGAAAGAACATCCATCTATATGCAATACCTAATTGTAATTTTTGATCTTTATACCTTTGATGTTTTTGTAATGTTTTAATGTTTTCTCATTTTTTATTTTTTATTTATATTTATTTTTTCATTATTTATTTATTATTTATTATTTTTTGTTTAATAATTTTTACGGGTTTGCAAAGGGAAATATGGAAAGAGAGAAGATGATGAAGATGAATGATTGGGAATTTGGGACCAACAATGTCACTCCACGTGATAGGATCCAACAATGAGGTTTACGATTTCTCTGATGAGGTAGACTAGGATATTTTTGTTATCAACAGTGATATTATATCCAGTGTTCATTTTAAGACCACCCTGCCAAAAAAATATTATAGAATGGGTGAAAAAATCTGAAATGGAATTTTGAAATAATGGTAAATATCCAAAAAACAATTCGTGGTAAAGGTGATTTGATAGGCCGTAGTTTTTCATGTTTTCACATAGTTAGAAAGATGTTAGAAGACCGTATATCTATAGTTAGGAGGGTGAGTTTGTCATCTGTCCATTTGTCATTAGATGGAATAGGTTGGACGAATGTCTCTAGATGGACAATGCTGGATGTTTGTCTATCTATACTTATAATAGGTTAGATGACCATCTCTTCTATATTAGACAAACTATTGGACAATCGTCTCTTCTCTGCTAGAGGGATAACATTGGATGGTCATCTGTACTCTATTTGATAGAGTAGGTTAGGTGGAAGTCTCTTCTTTATTAGATGTCTATCTCTATAGCAAAAAAAGTTACGTAATAGAGAAAATAAAATTAACTCTTATCTTTTTGTCTCTTTAATAATGGAAGGATGTATCTCCTAGAAATATATGGTCGTGGAGATCACGAATTTAACCCCTATCTCCAAAAAAATGTTACCTCTAAAGTATAATCCTATTGTTTATATCCATGTGTCCTGGCCGTGAACGCAATCCCTTTGAGGTTCATTTCTTTACTTTGTGTCATAAATTTTACAAACATACAATGTTCTAACTCTAATTTTTTACGGAACCAATGTGCAGATTTAGTCTTACCCCTACCTATCATGCAAATTTATACCAATTTTCAAAGCTTTCAACTATGGATAGTTCCACAGTTACTCTTACCTCTAAATTCCAGTATAAAATCACATGTGACCTCAAATTATGGAACTGATGAAACTGAAAGATACACCTAAAGACATGATGCAAAAAACACAATTCATGGGGCTTGTCAACATGCCCCAATTCAAAATAGATACTAATGTCCTCTATTACCTGATCAATTCTTACAACTAGGTAGATAGAAGTTATTCTGTCCCCCTAATGAATCATACATTTTCATTCATTTTGGAGCCCACAAATTTCCATCAATTAACTAGTTTACCATTTCAAAATTAGATGGTTGTGACTACAAATTTCATCTTAAATAATACAGACAAAATATTTGGAATCTCATTATAGTGTGCAGGTTAATGGTAAGTTCAATTTTATTTTTCATTTTTTTTAATTTCTTAATATCAATTGACTATCCCTACATCTAATTTTTATTTTTTGTTGTAGCTGTAGTTAATCAATCGAAAAGATGCCTTATTATACAAGGTATTACACATAATTTATTTCTTTCTATGATATCACTATTTCAATCCAAGATTGTGTTGCATCACAGATCTACTGACATTCCACTTTGGGAAGTTCAATATATATTGTAAACACTTACAGGGAAATGATTTGATTGGTGCATGCATTTTTCCAATCAAATTAAAAGAGATTTGAACATTGACATTGCTAGTATCAATGCATCTAATAAATCTAAGATTGTATTTTATTGTACCAATTATCTACTTGATTTTTATCAGTAATCTTTCCACCAACTGTAAAGTGGAAATTTTTTTAGTACAATAAATGAAAAATTGCTATTGATTGAATAACAAAATTTAACAATTAATTTTAACATTATAACAATTAATTATTTTTGAATCTAGTAATAAAATTAATTTATATTCTCTAGGGAATAATTGTAGCTACAATATCTCATAAGGAGGATATTGATCGGGTTAAAGCCCCTCCAGAGGCCTCTAGTGATTTTGATATGGATCAAACAGAATCGACCCTAGTTTTATTTCCTCAACATAAAATACCTAAGGGTTGATAGTGATACCTCCACTAGCACCTTTCCCTCCACAATTTTCTACAGGTATTTATATTATTATTTATAACTAAGCTACTAGTAGGAATCACTAAAAAGATATCTATTTTGTAAGTGTTAAAGTCTTTTAATATTTGTACATTTTTTATTTGAAGAAACTTCTGAGTTTTACGGTGTAGATCAAACTCAGTCTCAGTCACAAGGTCGTATGGTCACATCTTCGAGCATGTAAGGTAATTTATAAAGTTTAATTTCTTTTAATTACTTGTAAATATTTCATTTAGTATTTACAAGGATATAATTTTTAATTTTGTAATCCTTTGCTTCTTGCAGTTAAAAAACAACCACAACAGATTCTAAATAGGCCTCCGGTACTGTTGCCACTCACAGTACAAACAAAAATAAAATTTATAGGGAAAAATATTTCATTTTCTTTTGACTCCGCAAGAACAGTTCACCTTGCAACTATAGAATTTCTAGGTTTTTCACTAGGTGGTATCATGAATGCAAATGAGACCCAAATTCTATACGAGATCGAGCTCGATGATGAGTTTTTTATGTTTAATAGTGGTGATGCCAAGATGGGTAATAATTTTGACACCCATGATATGATACAAATTACTCCACCTACTCAACCACAAGTACAACAAGATATCCGTGAAATAAGAGATTATCCTCCTACACCAAGTCAAATTCCACTCATAGATTATCAAAAGAATGTTTTATCCATGGTAAATATGGTATTAGACAATATGGGGGCCAAAATTCAGGAATTGGTTATGTTTGATGTGGATTTATTATGCACTTGGGAGTACAAGGCCAAAATTTTGATCAAATAAATAAATACCTATTACCATAAGCATGCTTAGAGGCATTCATTGTTCACTGCCATAGAGAGCCAACCAACAAGGCTTGAAATTTTTCTCAATAAAGCTCAATCTCGTAAAATATTGTATAATAATGATTATGATGATGAAGTTTTAGATATAATGTTAAACATGTTAGAGAATATTAATATTGAAGCCTAGGTGTACTATAACAAATGAGCTAGAGACAAAAATGTTATTTTAATTACAAATGTAGAAAACAGAAAAATGTGGTAGGTCATTTTTTACACTTGAAAAATTGTGAAATTATGAGCATTGCGATAAATTATTTATAACTTATCTAATACATTTCTATTTTGTAGAAAAAATATGAAAAATTAAAGAAAGAAGTAGTTGTATTTGATGCACATTTGAAGAATGCTCGCAAAGTCTTGAATGCATTTATACAGTTGAAGGAAATTTTATTATTATTAAATAAACAAAATAATACATTGAGAAAGATAATAAAGGAGCATAATATGGATCTAGATATCTTACTGAAAGAAAAGATAGATGTTGATCCATCACTATTGTTGTCAGGAGATGTTGCAAGGGAGGAGAAAAATATTTTTCAAAATATTAATAGTGTAGTGCAAGATTTGCAAGTATCAAGAGTTTTAGTAGAAATAATTAGACAAACTGAGCAAACTATGCCTCTTTTGCAACAAAAATTTCAAGTTATTTTTGTAACAAAAAATTGAAAAAAAATTTAGTTTCACCATGTGATAAGTGTGTTGTCGCAATTCCGACAGTGACGTAGGAATTAAAAGATAACAACTAGCCAATTTTTACTTTTTTTACTAAGTGTGGCAAACATAAGGAAAACTATGATTTAGAATCATAGGAGGAGAAGATGATTCCCTCATAATGTGTTCTTATATGAAATAACTTTTCTGGAATCTTTGAGAAGAAATTTATAACCTAAAGTTTTATTATTGTATTGGTCAACAATGCTTTATGAAAACATGTATGGATTCATAAAATAATTTGCCTCTTTTCAGAATGAATACAAGATTAATTGTGAATTGAAATTGTATTTACAATTATGTCACAAATTTTGAAAGTTTTGAATAATTTAATATGCACACTTTTAGTCAAATTTATTCTTTCTTGTGAATGTTTTTTTATGTTACTATTTGGAGATGTAAAACATGGTTTTAGATGTTTGGAGTGTGTTTGTTTGAGTATCGAAAGGATTTATGTTTCATGTAGAGATAAAATATTAATCACATAGAGATGGATCTAAATAACTCACTATCATTATTAATATATTAAAAAAATGAATTTGATACAAGTAAAACAACATATAGTCTATTAAGACCTAGATCATCTTTGGGAAAGCACAAATTAGCCAAGTCTCTCTTTCTTCCTCTTTCACTTAGGGTTTACTATTTTTCTTGCTTATTTGCTTATGGTATTTATATTCTAGAAGTTGTTTATCATACATGACTCTACAATTAGGGTTTTACAAATTCTAAATTTGTTAAATCATTTGGCGAACCTATCCATTCAAACCCTACCTTCTGAGTATGTATCAAAATATCTCTTCTTTTTCTCAATTCATGGATCAATATTCTCACCCTCATGTCACCCCAACTAAGGTTTATAGCATGGTTACTACTGCTATTGATTTTATGTAAGTTCATACTCATCATCCTCCTCGCTTTATTACTCATATGGATGATCTAACTATAAATGTAGTCACCACTCGCCACACTCATCCTCCTACAGCTCAACCTATTTCCATCCCACCACCTATCACTTATAAGGATCCCACCACCACTTCTAAGGGCTATGATATCATCGAACAACTTAAGAATACACTGAAAAAATATCTCTTTATGATTTATTGTATAGTGCACCTAATTGTAGTAAAACATTAGAGGCCACCCTTCACACTATTTACATTGAAAGTGATAATTTGTTAGTGTCCTTCACACATCTCATTAATTCTCTTAAAAATATACTAGATGCTATATCATTTAGTGATAAGGACATACCCCCATCTACTGCTAATAATCCATTTCCACCCTTTTATATCACTACTACCATCATCACTATTTGTATCAAGCGTGTACTCATTAGCCATGGATATGTCATAAATATATGTGCTCACTCCCTTCTTGGGAGAATGAGACATAGTGGGAAAGTATCATAGGTTCAAATAAAAAATTTCATCATATAAACCAATAACATTTTAGTCCATCACATGAGAAGAATGATGTGAATTGTAAGTATTAACTTCATTATCATGTATGAGAGGGATATAACAAAGATCTCTAACTTGAGATTTGGAATCTAATGTAGCATTATCCATGGTATAGATACAAAATCACACACTTGGGTACATTTATAGGTCCATAAACACATATTTTCATTCATATAATTCCTAAGTGAGAAAACTAGTAACTGACAACTATCTTTGGACTCTTTGTTTTGCTTCTTGTCTTCTTTATGATCTCTTACATCCTACAACCCATTTAGGACTTCATTTGTTTATATTTCATGAATTTGGACATCAGTGCCTAGCTGGGATGCCAATGCCCAGGAACCCTCATCCCCTCTGGGTGTCCTTGACCTATTTCTACCTTACTTACTCTATTTGGGATTCTTATATCTTTTAGGAATATTATTTTCTTCTGGGTTGGCCTTCCAGTTGTTAATTACAAAATTCAACCAAGGGAATCATATAAATATAATGCCATGTGACCAAAATAAAGGAACAAAATCTAAGCATCCATTATCATCACCTAAGGTTACATCCAAAGGCATCTAAGAGCATCAAAGGCATTCATATATACTTCATTTAAGGGACAAAGGATTAAATTTTATGCATACACACATAGGAGGGGAAGTTCATTTTTCCACCCACACATCTATTTATATTTCTACATTTAGCTATCACTCGTTATCATGTGCACTAGCACAAGGGCTTCCTAGGGCACAATTATATCACACACACACAAGAACTACATTGAGTATGAGATATAGTGCATCCTTTATTCATAAGTTCACTCTATCAGGTGACCCCCGGGGTCAGTATGAATCCCCATATTGCATATTTTATTTTTGGTATTTGATGTAGCTTGAGGGTTTTGTAGGTCATCTTCTCTTTGTAGGTTACAAGTCAATTCAGTGATAATCTAGCGACATATAGGTGACCAAAAAAAGGTTAGTGACACTTGTGTGACACAAGAAAAACTAGTTTCTAAGCCCTTGTATGGTGACAGGTTCCCAATAGAGGTATCTGGTGCCTGGGTGCCCTCGCAACAGTCTAGACACCCTAGTCCTAACTTATTTGGAAGTTCAAGGATTTTTTGTTCTTAGTTGCGATAGTATGCTCCTCCTATTCATTAGTTGCTCCAGTCTAGATCATCTTCGAGAATTTTTTTTAGCTAAGTCTCTCTTTCTTCCTCTTACACTTCAGGTTTCCTATTTTTATTTATTATTCCTTGTGTTATTTATATTCCAGTAGTTGTTTATCATATGTGACTATGTAATTAGGGTTTTATAAATTCTAAATTTGTTAAATCATTTGGTGAAACCATCCATTCAAACCCTATCTTATGAGTATGTATCAAAATATCTCTTGTTCTTCTCAATTCATGGATAAATATTCTTATCCTTCTTTCATCCAAATTAAGGAATCTGGCATGGTTACTACCGCTGCTTATTTTATGTAAATTTTTACTCACCATCCTCTTTGATTAATTACTCATATGGATGATCGAACTATTATGTAGTCACCACTCATTGTACTCGTCCTCCTACGTCTCAACCTATTTCTATCCCACCACCTATCACTTCTACAACTTCTACCACCACTTATAAGGGATATGATATCATCAACCAACTTAAGAATACACCAGTAAAAATATCTCTTTATGATTTATTATGTAGTGTACCCAATTTTTGTCAAACATTAGAGGCCACACATCTCATTCGGTCTCTCAAAAGTATACCACATGCTATATCATTTAGTGATGAGGGCATACTGCCATTTACTGCTAATAATCCATTTATACCCTTGCTTATCACTACTACCATTGACACCATTTATATCAAGTGTGTACTCATTGAAAATGGATCCACCATAAATCTATGTAATCACTCCCTTCTCAGGAAAGTTGACATTATTGATAATATAACTACTAAGAATTCCACTCTCATTCATGGCTAATATTCCACTACTCATACGTGCCTAGGCACTATCATGTTACCTATACAAGTTAGGCCTAAGATTGTTCCTATGGTATTCTTCATTCTCGATGCCTCGTTTTAGTTTAATCTCTTGTTGGGTAGACCCTAGATTCATATAATGCATGCTATCACATATATCATTCATTGGTGAATTAAATTATTACATGATGGATATAAACATATCATTTCTACTGACCCTGATCCATTCAAGATATGTCGCATAGAACTTGTTACTGTTATGCCTATTCAATATAGCAATAATTGTACATATGATATTGGTGAATCTAGTGCTTCACAATGTTCTTCCACATCTACAATCATACCATCCATTCCCACTTAAACTAATGATATCATTTCACCCATCGTGTCTCCTCCAATAACCACCACCACTCCACTCATTGAGACTCCTCTTTCTTCTACATATAGCTCACTTCCTACCAATATCCTTGATATTGATATCTAATTTGATAATGCCAACACTGATGATTTTGATGACAAGGTTGATACTGTCGAACTTACTGATGAAAAACTATGGAATATTAATTTTAATCCTATCAAGATAGATGAATCATACTTGCATGATACTTTCATTTCTATTGGCCCCGATGAGTATCAATTCAAAAAACCCCCTGATTCAACTAATACTATGGTCCTTTTTCAGGGGTCTGTCTATAAATTGGACATTGTACCAATTTTATCATCTTCCCATAAGCACTTTGTATTAACGCTTCCTCCTTTCACATGAACTCTTTTCATCAATAATTCTTATTAGCCACATATTTCATTTGATCCTACTAGTTATAATACTCTTTATATGCAAGATGGTTTAGCTTGGATTGGATTGAAACTTGATGATCTCTTCACTACAATTCATTATTTTCACCTCTATCACATATATGTTTGTATCACTCCTACTAATGGACTTTACATCTTCCATTTATCAGTCTTTTTTGTGCATAATTCTCACACTTAACTACTTACACTTGGATAGTCTTGGCTCAACTACATTGGTGGAACTTTGGATCCTAATCATATTGGTATCAAATTTCCCATACATTTTAGATATGTTTCTATTTGCAATGATTCATTTCTCATATATAAGAAAAATATTACTTGCTAGTATGCATATGGCTGATCCAACTATTAATGTAGTCACCACTTGCTACACTCATCCTCCCATGGCTCAACCTATTTCTATCCCATCACCTACAAATTATACAACTCATACAACCACTTATAAGGGCTATGATATCATCGAGAAACTTAAGAATACACCAGTAAAAATATATCTTTATGATTTATTATGTAGTGCACCCGATTGTTGTCAAACATTAGAGGTCACCCTTTGATCTATTCACATTGAAAGTAATAATTTTTTGGTGGCCTTCACACAACTCATTCAGTATCTCAAAAATATACCACATGCTATATCATTTAGTGATGAGGGCATACTGCCATTTTCTGCTAATAATCCATTTTTAACCTTAATTATCAATACTATCATTGACACCATTTGTATGAAGCGCGTACTTATTGATAATGGATCCACCATAAATCTATGTGATCACTCACTTCTTAGGAAAATTGACATTACTGATAATCTAATTACTAAGAATTACACTCTCATTCATGGCTATTATTCTAGTACTCACACATACCTAGGAACTATCATGTTACCTATACAAGTTAGGCCTAAGATTGTTCCTACGATATTTTTATTATCGATGCCTCATTTTAGTTTAATATCTTGTTGGGTAGACCCTGGATTCATGTAATGCATATTTTCCCATCTACCATTCATCGGTGCATTAAATTATTACATGATGGCTATAGACATATCATTTCTGCTGACCTTGATCCATTCAAGTTTTGTCTCATAGACCTTTTACTGTTATGCCTATTCCTCTATTGCAGCCTATTCCATATAGCAATATTGGTACATATGATATTGGTCAATCTAGTGCTTCACAACCTTCCTCCACATCTACAATCATACTATCCATTCCCACTCAAACTACTGATATAATTTCACCCATCATGTCTCCTCAAATAACCACCACCACTCCACTCATTAAGACTCCTCTTACTCCTACATATAGCTCACTTCCTACCAATATTCTTGATACTGATATCTAATATGACAATGCTATCACTGATGATTCTGATGACAAGGTTGATACTATCAAACTATACAATATGAATTTTACTCCTATCAAGGAAGATGATTCATACTTTAATGATAATTTTATTTTTATTGGCCCTGGTGAGTATCAATTCAAGAAACCCACTCCTTAAACTAATCCTATGGTACTTTTTCAGGGGTCTATCCATAAATTAGACATTTTACTACTTTCCTCATCTTCCCATAAGCACTCTGCATCAACGCTTCCTCCTTTTACATGAACTCTTTTCATCAATAATTCTTATTGGCCACATATTCCATTCGATCATACTAGTTCTGATACTCTTTATATGCATGATGGTTTAGCTTTAATGGGATTCAAACTTGATGATCACTTCCCTCCAATTCATTCTTTTCACCTCTATCATAGATATGTTTGATCACTCCTACTTATGGAATCCACATCTTCCATTTATCAGTCTTTTTCCCATGTACTTCTTGCACTTCTCCACTTACACTTGGACAATCTTGGCTTGACTACATTGGTGACACTTTAGATCCTAATCATATTGATATCAAATTTCCCATTCATTTCAGACATGTTTCTATTTTCAATGATTCATTTCTCATATATACACAAAATATTACTCACTAGTATTGTTGGTCGTCAAAAAGGACTTCAAGAAGAGCAACAGTCAGGGGACAAGAAGTCCCTCCTCTTTAATGGGAGAGGTTCCCTTATTCAGAAACAAACCTATTTACACATATACAAAGCATGATTTTCTAGTGGAACTTGGATATTATGAAAGTGTTTTCTATAAGGATCATCAATCACAAAAGGACTGAGGAATGAAAATGTGAGAACAAGCAGAAAAGAACCATTCAGAATTATAGATGACAGAGTAATTCCTTATGCATGTGAGGGTACAGTGAATTGGAATAAGATCATTTGTATCACATTAATAAGATGAAATTTGAAAACACAAAGTTCTGTAAATAACATCTGTAAGAATACAAAGCTTCTCAGCATAACACAGACAAATGATCTAACAAGATTAAATGAATAGCTTGGGAATAAAGGAAACCAGATAGATAAAGAATGAAAAATCCTTCTGTATTGATATCTTCAAGATTTATTTACACTTTCAGAAATAAGCCAAGTTCCTTCCTCCCTCAAAATGATGAGGAGAGGCCATTATATAGTTTACAAATTAGTTACTCTAGATAACTACTTCTTTTAACTAATGATTAGTTAAAGGGCTGCAAATCACAATACCCCAACTAAATACAATAAATTCATGATGAAGAAGAGGAGGAGAAGAATCAGGAGAAGAAGAAAAGCGTTCAAGATTGAGAGGGACCCACTGATTTAAGGATCCGTTGTTTGAATCTCTTCAACACCTCTATTATGTCTCTGCCATGTGGAACTAATGTGTTGGCAGTAGACTGAGTCTAAAATTTGAGGCACTTCTCCATGCATGTTTGTTAGTTCACTTGAGTCGGGACTAAAATGAGCTCCGCAAGTGAGTACTGTGTCTGCACATTGTACTGAAATTGGGAAGCCACCGGTAAACGCCAAGCCACTGTCGTGAATCATCTGTGCCATAGCTGAAGGGTTTGCATCTGTCATCCTTGCCCAAAAATCCCCAAAATCAAGGCGGTGAACTTCACTGTCCCCAATATCAGGAACAGAAGACTCGAGTGGTGAAACATATTCCTGCCCCTGGAATTTTATCTTCATGTTGATAGTAATTCGGAGAGCAAAGCTGCAAGCTAGACTTGGGATGGAATCGCAAGGGAAATGGATATGTGCACATAAATTTTGGTTGCAAGGGTTCGAGCAATAGATAACATGAAAGCAGTGTGTAAAAACGCATAGGGGGTAGTTCATTATATAGCCATTTAGGAGAGAGAAAGGTAATAAATGTGTATTAAATACACATCTACCAAATTGAAAAGCAAGATATTCAGGTAGAGCGGGAAAAATTAGCACGAATGGCACTTGGTTCATTTGGGACACGAGGGACGCGAAAGCGCAAAGTACGCGGTTCGGCCGATTCGGGTGATGCAGGGAAAAGACGCACAAATGATTTTGGGACATGCGGGATGAAAGTATGTGGAATATGTGACTAAGCCCATTTGGACAAAAAGGGAACAACAGGTCCGGGTGAACTTGGGACATTTGGGACAAAAAGTTCCGATGGGCCCGAAAAGAACAGACTTTGGGTAAACTGGCTGATCGAGGAACAGAGAACCCAAATGAACCTGGGACACGTGGGACAAAAATGTCTAACAGGTCCAAAAAATACACAAAATGACCCAAAAAACACAGATTTTCCCAATTTCTTGACTTTTCACATTACCAGGACAACAGAAAAGACACTTAACCTAAAAATTTAATTTTCAACTTCTTAAAAGCAGGGGAATTTTGAGTGGACAACAGCTAGCTCCTTCTGGGGATGACTTGGCATAAATTCAAAGAATGAGACAAGGTAAGAATTCAGACAAACTCAAGGAAGTAGACCAGTACCTTATGCATTGGGCCACAGATTCAAAACCAAACCAATACAGAAGACAACACCCCAAACAAACAACACACAAAAACAAGGGAAGGAAAAGAGAACACATACACTATACAGAATATACAAAGGACTCCCTAATCACCTAAGACTTAAACAGTTTCAGGTATTGCCCACTATAAGGAAGTGGGAGAGAAGAACCATCCATATAATCAAGGTAAAAATAATTCTTACCAGTGAAGTGCCTGATCTTGAAAGGTCCGAGCCAAAGGGAATCAAACTTGCCATGGATGCCATGAGGTTCATGTCTTTTATCCCACAACAAAACAGTGTCTCCAATTTTGAAATCCATGAACCTGGCTTTCTTATCAAATAAGACTTTTACTTTCTGTTGGTGAGTAGATATCCTATTAGCAACTTCCAATCTGTCCTCATTCAATTTGTAGAGGTACATGATCCTCTTATCCAAAGAATCATTGAAACTAGTATCTTCAATGACCTTCATTAGATGCAAGGCTGGTAGCTCCACTATTACTGGCAATTGAGATTCTACTCCATATACTACCTGAAAAGGAGACATCCTAATGGCTCTCTTAGGTGTGATCCTATCTACCCAAAGAGCATCATAGAGTTTCTTGTGCCAGTTCCATTAGGATTCATTGACTAATTCCCTTATTATGGCCACCAGATTTTTATTTGTTGATTCTACTTGTCCATTTCCTTGAGTATAGTAATATGAGGAGTGAGCCAAGGAGATGCCATATCCATAACAAAAATCCATCATCTCAATTAAATAAAAGTTTGAATCATTATCTGTCACAATCTTGTTTGGCACACCATACCTTACCAAGATGTTTTCTTTGATAAAGCTACATACTACTTCTGAAGTAGTACTCTTTACTGGAATGGATTCTACCCATTTGGTGAAATAATCTGTGGTAGTTAATACATGGGTATGACCAGCACTAGAAGAGGGATTAAGTGTTCCAATGAAATATAAACCCCATTGCTGAAAAGGTTCTTCGATCATAACTGGTTTAAGGGACAAGGAGGCCAATTTGGGTCTACCCATGAAAGTCTGACAAGCCTCACATTTATCAACCCATTTTGATGCATCCTTAAACAAGGTGGCCAGTAATATCCTCCAGGAAGTATTTTATGAGCAGTGACAGTTGATGAGTAATGCCCTCCACATGCCTGATCATGAAAAGCTGAGAGTAGCTTCTTCTGCTGTTCCTTGTCCACACATTTTAAAAACCTTCCATCTAACCCACGTTTAAACAAGGTGTTTTCCCACAACACATATTGGGTTGACCTTAGTTTAACGGCTCTCTTCTCTTTGGTAGTCAAATGAGAGGAGCATTCTCCATAGGTGAGAAAGTGAGCGATATCATCATACCATTCATCAACTGAGCTAAGAAACAGAATGGTAGGAAGACCATCTTTATCCTCTAGTAACTCATGTCTAGCTCCTTCAGCGATGAGTTCACACAGGCCTTTTCCACGGACGAGCTTGGTCGGTTTGATGTCAATATCATATTCTTGAACCTTGGCCACCCAGTTCCCTCTCTTGGATCCAAATTCCTGCTGTGTGAGAATTGACTTGATAGTTGTATCTGGTACCAACACCGTGGAGTGAGAGTTAAGAATGTAAAAATGAAACCATTTGATAGCTTTAACCACTGCAAAAGCATGTTTTCCATTATGGTGTATTTTAACTCATGATTTTTTAGAATATAGCTCATAAATGCATCTGGGAGTTCGTGCTCATTAGAATCTTCCTAAGTCAAAACAATAGCCAAGGTGTTATCCATGGCATAGCAATAGATAATGAAATCTTTGCTGAAATCTAGACATGCTAAAACAAGAGTTTTAGCAATGGCCCTTTTAATACCTTCAAAGGATTCTTTCCCTTCAGGAGACCAACCAAACGTTTTTTTTCCTTTCATCATTTGGGAGATATTCAAAGTTAGCTCTGCAAAATCAGGGATGAACCTTCTCAGAAAGTTGATCTTACCAAAGAAAGAGTGCACTCCCTTTTTGCTGGTTGGAAGAGGAATTTGTTGAATAGCTTGAACTCGTTCAGGATCAATTTTTATACCATCTTTAGAGACAATGTGCCCCAATAATTTCCCCTCCATGACACAAAAAAAAGATTTCTTAGGATTCAAAGAGATCCCATGTTCTCTACATCTTAGCAGAACTGTCTCTAGATGCTGGAAATGATCCGCCCTTGTTTTAGAAAATACAGTCAAGTCATCAAGGTATATGACGATACACTTTCCTTTTAAACTTCCAAATGCCAAATCCATAGCCCTCTGAAAAGTGGCACCGGCATTGATGATCCCAAAAGGCATTCTTTTGTAAGCAAAGGTACCCCAAGGGGTAGTGAAAGCCATTTTGTGTTGGTCTGTGGTATTAACTTCTATCTGGTTATATCCTGAGAATCCATCAAGCATAGAAAACATTTCGGATCCCGTTACTACTTGTAAGACCTGATCCATCATAGGTAAGGGATAATTATCTTTCAAGGAAGCTTGATTTATATTCCAGAAGTCAACACAGATACGAATCTCACCATTTTTCTTTCTAACAGGCACAGTATTGGCAATCCATGTTGAATGATGGAAAGGAAAAATGATTTTAGCCTTTAATAACTTCTGTATTTCCTGAAAGATGGTGTCAACTATTTTAGGATTGTATTGCCTTTGCTTCTGTTTAAAAGGCTTAATCCCAGGTTTGAGAGGGATAAAATGCTGCATCTCCTTTGGTTGAAAGGCCTTTAAGTCTTCATAGGAATAAGCAAGGACATCTTTATACTTTTTCAAAAGACTAATTGCCTTCTTCTTTTCTTCTGGGGTGCAACATTTTCCAATGTTCACGAGTTTAGGATCAGTAGAACTCCCAATATTAATTTTTTCATATTCAGCTGATTGCTAAGGTCCAGTAGAAGCTTTCAACTTTACATACCTATCGTGTTTGTCAAACAGTTCTTCTAAACTCACGAATCCTTTTGGAATCTTGTTTCCTTTGAGTTTGATACATCCATCCTGATCCGCTTCTTCTTCTTTGGAGGATTCTTTGTCAAAGGGCACACTTTCACGAGGCAAATTATCACTTCCTTCAAATTACAACTGTTCAAAATTATCCTTGAGTTACAAGAAAGAAAGCAAGTGTTGATCGTCATTGAAAACTTTCCAGTTACTTGTATTATTAGGTACACTAGGTCTATGGATCATCTCGATGGTGAACTTATCTTGAGAAAAGTCAAGATGAGGTATAAGCAATGACCTTGAGACTGCTAGTGAATCAACCCTGGTATTCTTCTCCCTAGGCACTACTTCGATGGAGAAGGCGTCAAGAAATTCACTGGAGTCCCAAACCTGATTCTGATAATGTTTCAACCATCCATTCTTTACCTGCAAGAGGTTTCTAACTTGTTTGACGATCAATTCCGCATCCCCACGAGCTAGAAGATTCTTCACACCTTGTTCTTTTGCCACCTGGAGTCCAAGAATGAGAGTGTCATACTCTGCTGTATTATTGGTATTTTCAAATTGCAAATTGAATGAGAAAGGATGAATGTTTCCTTCAGGTGATACCAATATGACACTAGCCCTAGAACCAGCCGAAGAACAACTTCCATCAAACTCTAATATCCAAACACCATTAGGATCTTTAGGTGACACTTTGGGGAGTTGGATTTCTTCTAGAGACATAATCATGTAGTTTCCATGTCCCATATCTTCATAGAGTATTTGTGCTTTGGGATCATCCGTTTTTTGTACAATATACTCAGATTGCTTCTCAGGAAGCAGCTTCTTCATTTTCCCATTAACAGGTATGAGGGCATGTGACCAATCCATTTGAATTTCTCCACCCACATCCTTACATAAATTTTTGCTTAGCAGCATCCCATATGAAGGAGGAATGTCTGCTACTAGAATAGTAGCCAAAACTTTCTTCTCTGGCAAAGTGGCAAAAGCCACTTGTGCATCCTTAATCCTTCCGACCAAGGGCACTTCCTTACCCTCCATGGAATAACAAGAACCGTAAGTGCGTGTGAGAGTCAAGCCTAAGGCATGAGCTACTTTGGTAGGAATTACATTGTTTGATGCTCCTGAGTCGATGACGCAATTACTGAGCCTATGGCCAGCTATAAGGAGTGTTACATAAAATGGTTTGATTTTTTCATTGGGTGAGGTGACAGCGGCTACCAGATTAGGCTGTGGTGCAGAAGAAGGAATGGGTAAAAGGCATTTAGAGGTAGTTTTAGAATGGGAATTGACAAAGTGAATCATTTTAGCAAAAGCCTTGGGATGGGTTTGATAATATTCAACCTCTGAGATTTGAACCTTAGTCTTTTTTAGGCAATCAATAATATCAAAAGACCCAGAAGTGGATGGGTTATCATTGCTTGAGATCCTAGGTTTATCAATTTTAGGGGAAAAAGAAGTAACTTTAGTAGCAGAATTGACAAGACTCACCTTTGGTGTATATGAAATGGGGATCGAAGATCCTCTTTTTACAATTACAGGGATAGTTGTCAGCTGCTCCTTAGATTTCTTAGTGGGCTACATCACTTTCTCCCTCTGATTTGTCTGCTCTCGAGTCATGACAGCGTATGATTCACTATTCATGTCTGCCACTACTTTGTCATAATCATCCCCTTCATCAATGCTTTCAGTTGTGAAGAAATTAACTCGAGATCCCTCAAGTTCATCTGTTTCATCATCAACCTCTTCAACAAATTCCTCAGAATCTTCATTAACCTCCTCATCCTCTGGTTCCTCAACTTCACAAGTTGCATTGATAGGAACTTTAATAGGAGGTCCTTCAAGTGCTAGCCTTGTTTGAGAAGTAGGCAAATGATTTCTGGGCTGAAAATTCCTCCTTGGAATGTCTGCATAGGGAGTATGCAGAGCCAATTGTTTCTTAATGGCGATGAGGTCATTTGCAAGTTTTTGTACCAATGGATCAGTATTAGGTCTAGGAGTAGAAGAGGAGGAAGAAGGATACTTAGATTTAGAAGGGTCTCTCCTCAACTTCCCTGACATGATTAAATCATCTTCAACACTAATAGCAAGAGTTTGATCCTCGGCCAATGTTGCGAGATTAGCCCTTCTCAGTGCATAACTAACTTCAGGTAATTGGGCGTTTTGGAAGAAGTATTTTTGAATTTGATCTACAGGTTGAGTATTTGGTGGAATTTTTTTAATAAACCTGTTAAATCAAGCCACAAATTATCTCATCGGCTCTTGTGATTCCTTCTTTATTTGAGAAATTTGGGCTAGCAAAGCATGCACATCTTCCACCGGTTTGAAACGGTTTTCAAACCTAGTTCTCATTGTGTTCCAGCTAGTGATAGCTCCGGATGGAAGGTGATAGAACCAATCAGCAACATTATCTTGTAAAGTCTCAACAAAAAGTCTTACAGAGACGTCTTCATGTTCAACTCCCAGAACTCCGCATGTAACTATGAAGGCTGCGATGTGTTCATCAGGATGTACTTTACCATCACCTTTGAATTTAGGAAATTTCTTCCAGTTACCTCTGGGTAACTCATGCAAAGGCTGAGGAAGGGCAAGAGGCCCAACACGATGGCCCCAAGGCAATGGTACCACCATTCTTGGAAAAATGGCTTGAAGAGGAACTGAAACACCAGCAAGAATCAAAGCTCAAAGATTAGGACTGATTTTCTCTGAAGGAATACCACCCGTAGGGATTCTATCTTGGACAGGTGGAGTGCTTGTTGAACAATCCTTTCTATTTCTCCTTGTTGAAGGGAGAGGAAAACCCTGCTATTCCAAAAGTTGAAACTGAGAATCTTCAATACCAAGGGCCCTTCTCCCTCGAGTAAAATGTGGAGTCGCTAGATCAAAAGATGATCAATAAATGATTATAGAACTGGAATATGATTCCCCAACGGAGTTTCCAAAAATAGTTGGTCGTCAAGAAGGACTTCAAGAAGAGCAACAGTCAGGGGACAAGAAGTCCCTCCTCTTTGATGGGAGAGGTTCCCTTATTCAGAAACGAACTTATTTACACATATACAAAGCATGATTTTACTGTGGAACTTGGATATTATGAAAGTGTTTTCTATAAGGATTATCAATCACAAAAGGACTGAGGAATGAAAATGCGAGAACGAGCAGAAAGGCACCATTCAGAATTATAGATGACAGAGTAATTCCTTATGCATGCGAGGGTACAGTGAATTGGAACAAGATCATTTGTATCATATTAATAAGATGAAATTTGAAAAGACACAAAGTTCTGTAAATAACATCTGCAAGAATACAAAGCTTCTCAGCATAATACAGACAAATGATCTAACAAGATAAATGAATAGCTTAGGAATAAAGGAAACTAGATAGACAAAGAATGAAAAGTCCTTCTGTATTGATTTCTTTAAGATTTATTTACACTTTTAGAAATAAGCCAAGTTTTTCCTTCTTTTCAAAATGGCGAGGAGAGGCCATTATATAGTTTACAAATTAGTTACTCCTGGTAACTACTTCTTTTAACTAATGATTAGTTAAAGGGCTGCAAATCGCAATACCCCAACTAATTACAACAAATCCGAGAGAAAGAAGGAGAAGAATCAGGAGAAGAAGACAAGCGTTCAAGATTGGGAGGGACCCACTGATTTAAGGATCCGTTGTCTAAATCTCTTCAACGCCTCGGCTATGTCTCTGCCACGTGGGATTGATGTGTTGGTGGTGGCATCTAACTTGGCAATGAATTCTACATGCACGTTCGTTAGTTCACTTGAGTTGGGACTGAAATGAGCTCCGCAAGCGAGTACAGTGTCTGCACATTGTATTGAAATTGGGAAACCACCGGCGAATGCCAAGCCACTGTCATGAATCATCTGTGCCATAGCTGAAGGGTTTGCCTCTGTCATCCTTGCCCAAAAATCCCCAAAATCAAGGTGGCGAACTTCACTGTCCCCGATATCGGGAACGGCAAACTCGAGTGGTGAAACTTGTTCCTGCCCCTGGAATTTGATCTTCATGTTGATAGTAACTCGGAGAGCAAAGCTGCAAGTTAGACTTGGGATGGAATCGCAAGGGAAATGGATACGCGCGCAGAAATTTTGGTTGTAAAGGTTCGAGCAATAGATAGCATGAAAGCAGTGTGCAAAAACGCATAGGGAGTAGTTCATTTGAAAAGCAAGATATTCGGGTAGAGCGGGAAAAATTAGCACGAATGGCACTTGGTTCATTTGGGACACGAGGGACGCGAAAGTGCGAAGTACGCGGTTCATCCGATTTAGGCGATGCGGGGAAAAGACGCACAAATGCTTTTAGGACATGCAGGACGAAAGTACGCGGAATACGCGATTCGGCCGAAACGGATGAAAAGGGAACAACGGGTCCAGGCGAAATTGGGACATTTGGGACGAAAGTACGCGATTCAGCCGAATCAGACGAAAAGGGAACAACGGGTCCGAGCGAACTTGGGACATTTGGGACAAAAAGTTCCGACGGGCCCGAAAAGAATGAACTTCGGGTAAACCGGCCGATCGGGGAATAGAGAGCCCAAGTGAACCCGGGACACGCGGGACAAAAATGCCCGACAGGCCCGAAAAACACACAAAATGACCCAAAAAATGCAGATTTTCCCAATTTCTTGACTTTTCACATTATCAGGACAACAGAAAAGACACTTAACCTCAAAATTTTAATTTTCAACTTCTTAAAAGTAGGGGAATTTTTGAGTGGACAACAACTGCTGAGGGTCTAAATCTGAAATGAACCTCACCACATTCACACTCTTTGTGCTCTATATTTCATTGATCATATATTTCTAGTACGCACATATTCAAACCATTTCCCAATGACGCACTCTTGTTCTATGGTTTATTCTTAACTGTTGAGGGGCTTTTATAAATGAACCTCATTTCACTCATATGCATTCGCATCCGCTTGAGGGGCATGTTGCTCCTATCACATTCACATTGCATACCATTCCATCTCACTTACTCATAGCATATTGCATATCTTTGTTGCACTTACTCATGTTCACATGTATACTTTGTTTTACATGCTAAACAGATATTTTGTATGTTATTATCTTTTCTATATACACATGCATGTTCACTTGTTCTCTAGTTGTGAATGCAGACCTTTTACAAATCTTTACACGTAGCATGGATGTTTGGCATTGTACCTCTTACCAGTCCCACCAAGGCTCCTGGGGGCATCTACTTTCTTTCACACTACAAGTGTTATTGTTTCGTTTTATACTATTTCCTAGTCTTACACACTACTCTATTGATGCATACACGTCTTGACATACTTTTTATCTTTCTAACATTCTAACGGGTGCTTCATATGCAATATTTGTCTTGCAGGAACTATTTGCCACCATGGTTGTCTGATACTTTATTGTTTGTTATTGTTTTCCATTGTTTGTGGACTTTGCCATATGTCTTGTATGTTCATTGCTTGTATGTTTTTGGCCACTTCGGCCTTGATTGTCTTGTGACATTGTGATCGATGCCCCATATTTGAAACCCATTTTTCGCAGTCTACTTTGTCTGCACTATTGTTTGTTTTACATTGTCTTCTATAGCATGTTTGTTATTTTTTCTACTAACACATGTCCTAGCCACTTTGTTTGCATGTGCCTTGGTTTCTACCATGCACATTCCATCCCCATGTGGGATATCAGTTTCATATCAACATCTAGTCATCTCCTTTGGGCCACATACTCCTAGCTTTGCCGCATGCACCCCAAACGAGGGGCATACATTGGGTGAATCAGTCATCCCATACAACAGTACAGAATTATAGTTTGCAACTGCACAGTACAGGAATAGAGCAGTTTACAATTACAAAAACAACCTAGATTTTGACTTGAGTCCTCAATTCAGCACAGACACCAATGCCCAGATATAGACACTAGTGCTTGGGCGCTCTTGACCTTTCTTGGGCGCCTATGACCAGGAGCAGTTACAATCACTTTCTCAGATCAACAAAGTTTTCAACAATCTACAAAGCAGTTTTCACAATACATGCACAGTCCTCCAGCAATCAAAATGCATTCTATCTCCTTTTTCTTATAATTCATTGGATCAAACACCGAACAAAGAAGGATCAAACCATTTGCAATGGTGTATAAATTTGAGGAAGTGGTCAAGGATAGAGAATAAAACTAGACCTTTCTCCCCCAACACTCTTCTGTTGTGGCGTGAGATCACCTCAAAAACTCGTACTTGGCATGAGATTGCCCAAATAACTCGCTCTTCTACAGCAATTCAGGACATTTTCTATCCCTTTTCACTCATTGCGGATCAGGGGCACACTTTCCTTTTACTACTTTTTCACATTTTTAGATCGTACTTCACATGTTTTTTATCAGTTTTTCATAACACATGACATTGACTACTCTTTCTCTCTTCTTTTGCATGGTTGGCCTTAATACGCAACAAGAAGCAGCCCTACATCAAGCTACAATAAGTACAACACGTACAACAACATACGCTTCTCCCCTGGGGTCACTTCCTTTCTTAGCTTCCAAGCTTCATTTTTATCACTCCACGCTTTCACTGGTCTCTCGGCACGCGTTCGCCATCGATTTACATGGCTATCAAGTACGCATCTCTTATCTATATTATGTTATCGAGTATTCACTCAACAACATTAAGTGGGGGCAAATGTAGACACTAAATCACGCATTTGGGTCTCTTTTACATTTTTAGGTCTTAATCACATTATTATTCATATGATTCCTAAGCAAAAAAACTAGTAATTGACTACTGTTTTTGGCCTCTTTTATGTCTTTCTTGTTTTCTCCTTGGTTTTACAGACCCCACAGCCCAGTCGACGCTTTATTGTTTTATCTTCCATGACTCTGGACACCAGCGCCCAGCCAGGACGTTAGTGCTCAGACGTCCTTGTCCTTCTGAGCACCCATGACCTCTTTGTATCTTACTCGCCCCTTTTGGGTCTCTTTTATCTTTTGGGCATCTTGTTTTCTTATGGGTTGGTCTTTTTGTTGTCAATTACGAAATTCAAACAAGGGAATCATATAAATACAAAGCTATGTGATCATAATATAGGACCAAGCTCTAAGCATCTACTATCATCACCTAAGGTTGCATCGAAAGGCATTCTAAAAGTATTAAGGGCATCCCTCTAGCACTCATACAAGGGACAAGGGACTACATTTTATGCATACATGCATAGGAGGGGAAGTTCATTTTTCCATCCACACATCTATTTACATTGTTACATCTTGTTATTTCCCACTATCAAATGCACTCACATAAGGGATTCCTAGTGAACAATTTTATTACACACACACAAGAACTACATGGAGTTTGAGATGTAGTGCAACTCTCAGTCGTAAGTTCACTCTGTTAGGTGATGGCTTGGGTCAGTTTGTCCCCCAATATTACATATTTTATTTTTGGTATTTGATGTATTTTGGGGGGTTTTTTAGGTCTTATTCTCTTTGTATATTATAAGAGAATTTGATGATAATATAACAACATACAAGTGACCGAAAGAAAAGGTTAGCGAAACTTGTGTGACACAATATGAACTAGTTTTCGAGCCCCTGCGTAGTAATAAGAACCCAAAATATGTCTCTGACACCTAGGTTCCCTTGCCCTAGTCTAGGTTCCCTAATCCTGAATCATTTGAAAATTATAAGATTTTCTGTGCTCAGTTGTGACAGTCTGCTCTTGTTCATCATTTTCTCCAGTCTAGATCATCTTTGGGAAAATGTAAATCAATGTTAAGTCTCTCTTTCTTCCTATTACACCTAGGGTTTCCTATTTTTATTTCTTATTGTTTGAGTCATTTATATTCAAGTATTTGTTTATTGTGTAACATAATTTTTATCCAAATAACTCTCTTAGTTATTTGGATAACTTATATTTTTATCCTAACTTTGGTGTTTCACATTTCAGGTTATGCACACTCAAGATTATTCTTTAGACACATTGGCATAGTTGTAGTCCCTTTGCATGCCCTTGCGTGTCTTCATGATCCTTTTTGAATTCTTCTATATCCTTCCATTTTCCCTTGTGCACCTTCCTCCTGCGTGCCCAGTTTCTCTCCTATCCTGTCATGCACTCCTTGTGCCCACCTCTACAAACTTACCTTCCAATCAGCTAAGTCCCTGGTATTCCTCTTGTGTGCTTACCTAGACTTAGTTCTTTCACACATCTTCTTTTATTTCTTCCTCCACGTGCCTTCCTTTAGTTAAATGTCCATGTATTATTTTCATACTTGCCTTCTACAAGCATGCCTTCCTCTTGTGCACGCTCCTTTGCACCTCCCCTATATTTCCCTTTCACGCACTTTCTCCTTTTCTCCCCACGTTCATAACATGCGCCCCTCTTTGCCGCTATCTACTTTCCTCCCATGCCTCTTTCTTCCACTTCTTCCTTGCACCCACATTCCACATGTTCACCTTATTTCTAGTCAACCTGACACTCCTTCAAAGGAAAAATCCTGAGTGGGCTTCTAAATGAGCATGGAGCCTCCACGCGTCTAGTTTTATAAAAGGACAGGGTCGAGGTTAAATAGTCAAAGTATTAAGATAAACTAGCAGAGGGTTCCAAGTGTTAGCACAACATTAATTCAAGTGCAAAATTGGGAGAGGGTTTCCAAACAAGTGCTAGTCTACCACGTGTCCCCAGTTAGATATATGACCCTACTAAGCAAAATACTAGGCCAAAACATGATGAAACTGAGTGAGTTGTGGAAGCAGCCACATGTCAGCCTGACACAACTTCAAATACAAAATACAAAGGCTGCCCTCAGACATGTGCCAACCCTCCACATGTCTAGTTTAAAAAGGGGGCCTGTTTTGGTTGCTGGTTCACTCCATTTTGTACGGACCTGATTCAAATTTCAAGTGAGCATATCTTTTGACACGGTGCTCGAAATATGACAAATCTAGTAGCATTGGAAAGATCTCGGCCTCATATATTCCATGGAGATCTAAAAATTTAATTATGGAAAGGTTAGGTGGGGATAAAATGAAGAAACATATTCATGCCATTAATATAAGATCTAATTTTCCCCAAAAACCAAATCATATTTGATCTGATCCATTGTTCCTCCTCCTTCGAGGTTCCAAACAAGTAATTGATGCAAACATGATAGATTTGGGGTGGATTTTTAGGAGGCATTGACGTTGGTGGTGGAAGATTTGAATCTGATTTTCCCTCCTTTTCTCCTTCTCTTCTCTCCTTCTTATTCTATAAATAGTAGAGTTTTTCTTTATAAAAACATCCCTCCTTGTTGTAACACACCATGCCAAAATGGTGGCCAACTTCCCATGGGTCTCAGACCTTGGTGTGGTCTCTACAATGTTTTATCACCTCCTATCATGAATGTAAATGACCGTGCATCCCTTAAGAAATAAAATTATGTTTTGTGGAACTCTCATCTTCCCTCTCTCATTTTCATTACATCTCGCCACTTTGTTTGCATTTTTTGGCATGTTGTGCGTACTGCTCTGCTTACAGTCCCCATGTTCATATGTTGTGCATGCTTTAAGGATGAGATTGTGTGTTTATCTTTAGTGTGTGTCATATGCCCTCTTCTCATGCACCCACTTTGTTTCCTTCACCACTCATGGAGAGAGATTGACCCTTTCTTTCTAGAGCTATCACCTTCCTTAGTTTAGGATTTTCCCTTTCTACACATCCTTCTATCCCTGGTCCCTTGGCATGTTTATTCTAGGATTTTCTTTTAGTATTAGGAGTAATAGTAATGTTAGAGGTAGGTAGAGTAACCGACCTTCTTTGGAGATCCATCCCTAGCGTGCAAGGTCCCACAACTTGGGGATGGTTCCATTGTGGTCTCAAACACCTCGACCCTTAAGAGATCCAAGACATAGGTGTACGCTTGAGTAACCAACATTCTGGCATGCCTGGTGGGACTAGAGTGAAGATCTTTACATATTTATCTTAACAAGTTCGATGTGTTATTGTTGAGATCCATCCTTTGGAGACAATTTTCAACACATCTGGTGAATCCACTGATTCAACAAACCCATTATCTCATGTGTAGAACAGTCTCCCCTCATTCCTCCATTCATTTCTCCTTTTTCACCATTCCACATTCCTCTTTTGAAGTTGTGCAATCATGACTTCTTAACGCAATAGAATTCTCATTTGCAATAGTAGAACTGTTTCTCTCCATCACCACAGTCTCAAAATACTCCTCCAAATCAGTTTTATAAGCCCCATTATCCCGAAAGTGCATGCAACCCATTTTTTTCTAAACCAAATGTTTATGAAGAACATGTTTATGTAGATGATGGTGGCAATGTCTTGGCCGAAGCTAATTGTGAGAGGCAAGTACAAGAGGCGGAGATGCACATGATACAACTAAGATTCATGTCTTTCATAAAGGTAACTAAAATTGGCTACAAGGTCCCTTGTCCATGGGTTGGCCCTATACCAGGATGGTTTAGCACTCACCAGAAGCTATACTTCATCATTAAGATGCTGCCCCAAATCATAGACTGGGTGGAAGAAATGGAGGCTCAAGAATCTAGCGCTCGGAAACCCTGTCAATGGGGAGCCCACACTACCATCCTACAACCCTCCCACTCCTCTACACCAACTTACATTATCTCAGCCCACTGCGTGAGTTCCTAGCTTCTTGTGCATTTCCCCATTGAGAATTCCACCCCTTCTCCCTCACTTTCATATCACCATCATTTCTCTTCCATTCCCCTTCCTGGATGTGCCTCTGCTCCCCTTGCATGCACACCTTCCACCCCTTCTGCGTCCATCCTCCCATTTTCTTCGGAGTTCCCTCTCTCTAACTATACTATAAATGAACAACCCCTAGCCAATGCGCCTCTCCCAACCAACATCATCATGTTCGATGGTTGTATGACAGTTGAAGAATGACATGAGTCATGTGAAACTTATTGGGAAGAGAAAATCATACGGGTGCCTTGTCCAAAGGAGAATTAGTTAGCTCCAAAGGGCGCAGTTCTAGAGGAGGACCATATAGTTTCAGAGGCTCCAAGTATGAAGCAGGCCACAAGAGAACCTTCAGTTCTTCCTTCCACTTCATCCCCTTTAAGATACAATGTTGAAGAAGATTTTGAGCTTTCAAACTTCATGTTTAAAGATGAAGGGGTCCATGGTGATCAAGTTATCGATCATGAGGACACCATGGAGGAGGTAGACCACATGCAACAAGACAACAAGGAGACAAATTATCTGGTTGACTTAGAAGATTGATTTGATGGAGAGGATCCCATGGAGATCACATCATTTTCTCCTCAATCATCCACCTTACAAACACACAAGCTTGCTGCCATGAAGGAGAGAGTTCAAGGAAAACATCATGCACTTCATGAAAGCCGTATGGAACCAAGGTTAGAGGATCATAGTCTTCCATGTTCTTCACAAGAGAAGGAAGGAAAATAGGAAGAGGATGTTGTCATCACTCTCACACCATCCACTTAGGAAAGTTTGCAAGAAAATATCATCTATGGGATTAAGCTTCAAAGTAGTGGGAAAACCATAAGGATTAGACCATGCCCAATCAGATATCTAGCTAGCCTAGAGCCAAAAACAAATTTTCCACCGGTTATGCTCATTTCAGAACATGAGGTAGAGCTTTAACATGCAAAAGGTCAGTAACATTACCTCCCAGATCCAAGTATAGAACAACTCCAGGAGGTGTATGTTATATTTTTTGGTACTTGGAGGGTGAAATGTCATCAAGGATTTTTTTCACTCTTATTCTTGACCATGTTTAGTGCCAAATCAATTACATGGTCACAATTTGTAAGGAGGGGAAGCTACTTCTCCCTGCCTATTGCAGGTTTTACTTGAGAACCCCTTGCCTTTGGTTAGTTTAGGTAATATTTTAGGTTTACTTTTAGTAACATAAGTGCTCGCGCACACTCTGTATGTTCCATTTGGGACATGTATGAGTTTCAGCTTTGTACATAGTGTTGTGCTTCTGTTTTAGTGCGCTCCCTATGGCACCTTTCCTTTCTTGCCATGCCTGCATGCCCATTTTGTTGCTTCTTGTGATGACAATTCAATTTTGGAAGAGGTAGTTCCAATGGTCAGTGAATAGCTTCTACTCTCATCAATCTAATTCAGAATATCTTTGTATAAGAGCAACCGTTTAGTTCAGAGTTCAGATAGAGCTTCAAGTGACTCTAGGGTGTTCTTCAAGTTATAGACCAAATCTTCAACATTAGTACCTGACTCCATGCCAAATGGACATCTAAGGCTACTGGTCTCTTCATCTAGCAGGAAGATGGCCCCTAAAAGTCACCAAAACTGTTATCCAAATAACTCTCCTAGTTATCTAGATAACTTATATTTTTATCTTGACTCTGGTGTTTCACATTTTAGGTTGCGCATAGTCAAGATTGTTCTTTTGACACCTTAGCATAGTCACAGTCCCTTTGTACACCCTTACACACATTTCTTCTCCTTTTTGAATTCTTTTATCTCCTTCCATTTTACCTCGCATGCCTTCCTCCTACACACCCGATTAATCTCCTATCCCATCATGCACTCCTTGTGTGCACCTTTATAGACTTACCTTCCAATCAGCTAAGTCCTTGACATTCCTCTTGCACACTTACCCAGACTTAGTTCATTCACGTATCCTCTTTTCTTTCTTCCTCCATGCACCTTCATTTATTTGAATTCCCACATATTGTTTTCATACATTCCTTCTGAAAGTATGCCTTCCTCTCATGCACACTCCTCTACACCTCCCCTTTGTTTCCCTTTTGTGCACTTGCTCCTTGTCTCCCCATGCACATAGTGTGTGCCCCTCTTTTCCTTTGTCTACTTTCCTCCTACACCTCTTTCTTCCACTTCTTCCTTACACCCACATTCCATGGGTTTGCCTTCTTTCTAGTGAACTCGACGCTCCTTCAAAGGAAAAATCCTTAGTAGGCTTCTAAATGAGCACGGAGCCTCCACACATCCGGTTTCATAAAAGGACAGGGTCGAGGTTGAATAGTTAAAGTATTGAGAAAGGATAGTGGAGGGTGCCAAGTGTTATAATGGCACTAATTCAAGATAAAAATTGGGAGAGGGTTTCCAAACAAGCGTCAGGCTGACGCATGTCCCTGGTCAAATATATGACCCTGCTGAGAAAAAGACTTGGCCAAAACATGAAGAAATTGAGCAAGTCACAAAAGAAGCCACATGTCAGACTGACACAACTTCAAAAGTGAAATACAAAGACTACCCTTAGACATGTGCCAACCCTCCATGTGTTTGGTTCAAAAGGGGGCCCATTTTGGTTGCTGGTTCCCACCATTTTGTATGGACCTGATTCAAATTTCAAATGAGCATATCTTTTGACTCAGTGCTTGAAATATGAAAAATCTTACACCATTGGAAAGATATCAGCCTCGTCTATGCCATGGAGATCTAAAAATTTAATTATGGAAAGGTTAGGTGGGGATAAAATGAAGAAACATATTTTTTCTATTAATGTAGGATCTATTTTTCCCTAACAACCAGATCAGATTTGACCTGATCCACTGTTCCTCCTCCTTCGAGGCACCGAATAAGTAATTGATGTAGACATGATATATTTGGGGAGGATTTATAGGAGGCATTGACATTGGTGGTTAAATATTTGAATCTGAGTTTCCCTCCCTTTCTCCTTCTCTTCTCTCCTTCTTCTTCTATAAATAACAGAGTTCTGCTTTGTAAAAAACATCCATCCTTGTTGTAATGGCACCATGCCAAAATGGTGGCTGACTTCCCATGGGTCTTAGACCTTGACGTGGTCTCTACAATGTTTTATCACCTCATATCATGAATGTAAATGATTGTGCATCCCTTAAGTAGTAAAATCATGTTTTGTGGAACTCTCATCTTCCCTCTCTCATTTTCATTACATCTCGCCTCTCTGTTTGCATTTTTTAGCATGTTGTGCATACTCCTCTGCTGACATTCCCCACGTTCATGTGTTACGCACACTGTAAGGATGAGCCCGTGTGTTTTTATGTGGCATGTGTCATCCACCCTCTTCTCCCATGCCTGCTCTATTTCCTTTGCTACTCATGGAGAGAGATTGACCCTTTCCTTCTGGCACTATCACCTTCCTTAGCTTAGGATTTCCCCTTTCTGAACATCCTTCTATCCTTGGTCCCTTGGCATGTTTATTCTAGGATTTTCTTTCAGAATTAGGAGTAGCATTAGCGTTAGAGGTAGGTAGAGGAACCAACCTTCTCCGGAGATCCATCCCAAGTGTGCAAGGTCCCACAACTTGGGGACGGCTCCATTGTGGTCTCAGACACCTTGGCCCTTAAGAGATCTGAGATGCGGGTGCATGTTTGAGCAACTAACAATAATAAAAACTAGTTTCCAAGCCCCTGCGCTGTCATAAGCACCCAACATAGATCTTTGGAGCCTAAATTCCCTTTCCCTAGTCTAGGTGCCCTAATCCCAAATCATTTGGCAGTTTTAGGATTTTTTGTGCTTAGTTGTGACAATATGCTCCTCATATTCATCAATTTCTATAGTCTAGATCATCTTTGGGAAAGTGCAAATCAGCTAAGTCTCTCTTTCTTCCTATTACACCTAGGGTTTCCTATTTTTATTTCTTATTGCCTAATTCATTTATATTCAAGCATGTGTTTATCATTTATTTATCATACGTGACTCTATAATTAGGGTTTTACAAATTTTTAATTTTTTAAATCACATAAAAGAAGGTGTGGCAAGGGCATGGGTAGAAAGATTTGCATGCATATAATGCAACCAAGGATGAACAAGAAGAAAATTATCATTAATATTATTAGGCATTATATCACATAAAAAATTAAGAATGCATGGTTTGACAATAATTTGTAAATATATTTCACCGATTAATTTCTTGAGTGTATTATCAAAGGCATGAATGTAAAGAGTATATGGAGTTAAATACACCACATAAAGTCCTATTTGATGTAAAAATAGATGTTGCATATAATAAGACAAAATCCATTATCAAATAAATCACACTTAAGAAGTACATTATGAATTTGAAATTGAATATAAAATGGAGAAGCATTTCCATCAATTGTATGGTAAGCCATAAATAAATTTACACAAGTAACCCAGATAGACAAATAGATTTTTTTTAAAGTGATGTTTGATAAAAAAGACTATCTTTAAATGAATAAAATGACTATATCCTAAAATAGAATTTTAATTGTACAAAAAGAGGTTTTTTTGAATACAAGTATGTAAAATAAAATCCTATAAGGAAATTTCTCAAAAATATGTATTTTTGAATTATGCATTAATTACCAAAAATTGTAATTTTTAATTTCTAAAAATTGTGCTAAAAATTATGAAAAACAAAAGGAGGTTTTTGATTAAATATATAAAAATTAAAAATAACCTAAAAGGATTTATAAAATATAGTTTATATGCTCAATATATAAAACAAAAGGTGATTTGAAATTTAGGAGCCCTAGAAAGTGACCCAAAGGTTAGACTAACCATGAAACCCTAGGATTTTGTTTACATATTAGATTTATGACTAATGGTAGATGAAAATTAGGTGTAAATATGAATCCTAATAAAACTAGTGTTTGGGCTTGGAGAAGAATAAATCTAATAAAGGACATAAAAGAATTGGGTTCACCAAATGATTTAATACAATTTATATCTTATCATAGGTTTAAGATCAAATATATATAACAATAACAAGTAATATATATCATTTAAGGGATAAGAAAGTGTGAGTAACAGTTAGATAAGAGTGACTTAGCTTGTACTCAAAGATCTAGGTTGATCCAGGGCTTGAAATAAAGTAAAATAGGTTAGATTTAGACTGTGTGTGCTTCATCTAAAAACTTGAATCTGAAAATACTTCAGAAAAAACACCCAGAGAAGGATAGGACCACACGTACACTAGTTTTAGAACTGGGTTCTAATGTCTTAGTAAATGATTTTCTTTTGACATTCTCAAGGTCTAAACTTGTCTTCTTCTTTTCTCTCTTTTTCAATCCAGTTACGTTTCACTATCACACATAAACCTGTAAAATAAACCCTAGATACCTATAAAAGGCTAAATAAAACATTATATGAAATAAATAATACATATTCTTGAGTCGTAATGAACTCGATGGTCACCCCAATGTGATTGTTACCAAGAACTGCACTACATTTAAAACTCTATGTATTTCTAGTGTGTGTGATTGAATCATCTCCCTTGAATCTAGGTTTCCCTTGTGCATGTTTCACCAGATTTTTAGAAAATTAATGAAATAGATAGGGGTAGTAGGACAAAAAGGAATACATGTTTGTGATGTCAGTTTAAGGTTGTGCATAAGTTTTGATTTCCTGATCCAAGTTGATCGTGAGAGCTCCCTTTCAGATAGGAGGAACTACCTGTAAATGCAAAACAATACCACCAGATAGAGTTAAACAAAACAATGAGTGGAATTCCTAATAGAAGCTATATTTGGGAAGCATGATGATTTCTGAATAGGATGTCAATCCACTTTTTATATAACAATATTAATGTTATTTAAAATATACATGAATTACTAATCCTATTGGAATTGAAACAATTTAAGTATCTCGTACAAAACAATAAGAAAGGTTAGGTAAATGGTGATTGAGGTCAAAATAGGTTATCTGATTAGTTGGTGTTGAGTTACAGGTCTAGTACAGGCTCTAGGTAGGGTTTGGTAAAGATTATAAATAGTTTTTGGCTATTGGGAATTAGGCAGTAGTTCGCTGGTCTAAGGTATATTGCCAGACAAAGTAACCAATGTCGACTGTATAACCAATTCTGGTTAGGCAGAATGACCAATGTCAATTGGCTAACAAACATTGGTAGGGAAAATTATCATAAAGTTCTTGGGGTTGGGTTTTCAAACTCCCTGTGATTACACGAAGGTTGGAAATGGTGAGGGTGAGGTCGTAAAAGGGTCTTGAAGAATCAGAGATGATTAAAAGAGGGTGAAGATAGGTGAAAGTGCCAAGTATGCTAAAGTGATAGGTTGGTAGGAGGAATGAAGTATACGGGTATGGAGAAAGATAAACTACTGAGATGAATAATAAATCTTACTGCAATAAAACAAAGGTAAATGAAGAGGTGTTAGGTACTTACAGAATAATATATTTAGAGAATGTAGGTGATAAAGATGGTGAGGGAAGAGATCCATAGAGAAGAGTTGTATTCGTGTCACGGTGGTTTGAACCTCTGTTATTCTTTGTGTGAATCCGTGATTGTGAAGAAAATGATGAATGCTAAATGTTTGTTGGTAGCGCTCATGTGTGTTTTCTTTTTCTTGATTGCTTCAAAAATTTGAGTGCTCTAAGTCTCTGTTAATATGAGATACTCAATTGAATGACCAACCTAGGAAAAGGATTTTAGAAATATATTTAACGTAACCGAAAATGGTTAGGGGACCGACTTTGGTTGAGATATAACTAGCATCGGTAAAGGTGGGAATATCTAGGTTGTCCAAAAATAGCCATATTGTTGCTATTTTTGGTGTGATCTCCAACCTTCTTCTAAGTCTTGAGTGATAGATCACGAAAATATAAGGAGTATTTTTAGGTTTGTTAATATGAGTTAAGTCTAGGTTTAGACTAAGTCCTAGTTGGTTAGGATAGGCTTAGACTTGGTCTTAGGTCATTAATGAGGTTTGAGTGGGTCATTTGAGTGAGGTGGCTAGGTTAGTTGGATGGGTGAGGTGGTCAAGTGAGGATATTAATTAATTTAATTAAGATAATTAATTCAATTAACATGTGCACTAGGGGATATGAATGGGTAGGATATGGTTAATTTAATGAACAGGGTTTTAATGGAAGTATGAACCAATTTTGGTGTCTACATTTGCCCCTTTTTTCACATATCTTGTAATGATAAGTGACGCTGACAAAAATAGGAAGTGAGTTAAGTTGCCCCAAGTATGGGTAGAGGTGATCCCCCTCAAACCAGGAGCTGATAAGGTGTGAGACAGAATCGATGAATGATTTGATAAATGGGTAAGTGATGAAAGTGAAGGTAGGTGAGTTATAGTTAAGGGTATGGGAAATTTGGGTAATGGGTAAAGGTCAAATTTGGTAATGGGTAATAACAATCAAATGCATCCAAATGTATAAATTGTGACATGGTACCAGGTTGAAGAGATTGAAAACTCTATATTTTCAAAGGTCGATAGGTTTATCCAAACAAGGTTGAAGTGATTCATGTATCCAGGGTATAAGATATGGTCTAGAAACATGTCTTAGGTTAGATGCAATAACGTTTAGGTATGATCTGGTACACCAAAGGTTTGGTTAGGATCAACATCACATTAATAGGCAAGGTAAGGTCATTAGGCTAAACAATACATGCAACAACATCACAATGTATAGCAAGTACACAAGTTCAAAGGTTAGAACAGGTTGTTCTGGTTAGTGTATGTAGGTCATGGCATGGGTAAGGCTAAGGTATAGGTAAATAACATGCCCCTAAACATAATTAAGGAAATATATAGGTAGTTTAGGCTAGTGGGTAGGGTGTAATAAGTATTGGTAAGGTTATGAGGTATTGCATTGAGTTATGGTTATAAAAGAAAAAACCATGTTTTATGATTTCAATGTAGCTTTTTGTCATTGGGGAAAATGACAGAGAGATAGTGCATTCGTGGAAAGTGATAATACGAGACTTTGAGATGAGTTGGCAAACCACATAGTGGTTGATTGGCAGGTCCATGATATTGGTTTGATTGATTCTATTCGTTTGGAGGAAATTAGTTGATTTGGACATGGAAGAGGTGGGAGAGGGTTTGGGTGGACCATTGGTGCAATGACCAGATGTGCCATTGAGGAGAAAAAACCAAGATGAGGTAGGAGGCAATTTGAATTGTTCATTTGGTTGAAAAGTGTGTTTTAAATGTGGTTTTTTATTGTAAATTTAGGCGGGGTTTTTAAATTGAAATTTGTGGTTAAAATGGAATGAAATGAAGGGTGGGAACAACATAAGTAGGTAAAATAGGTTGGGGCATGATGGTAGGGAATTTTTGGGTAGGTATTTGTAAGTATTTAGTTGTTTTTGTGGAGTATTTTAATAATGGGGGAATGGGTTTGGGGTTTTGGTTATTGTGACAGAGACTAATGTTGGTCTAGGTTTGGACAACGTTAGTCATATTTGATCATTATCGATCAAGCCTTAGGTGACCAACACTAGCTAAATAGAACTGATGATGGTCAGTAAAAACTGGTGACAGTCACGGTGACTGGCACCGGTTAGGGTAAATGAAAATCAGGTGTAAGAAAGGTTAGTTTAGTAGGATAAGATAGGAAAATTGGTTAAATAATAGGTGATTGATGTTGTTGGGTATGTTTTAGTGAGTAATAGGTTATTTTGGGGTATGTAAGTCTTGATAATGGCGTGTTTGATGTTACAGGATAGGGACCAGCTTAGGATGTGGGACAGAGTACCACCTCTATTGGTGTAGATGTGGGCCAATGTGAATGTAGAGGAGTTGGAGCATATCACGGATGTTGGACTGATTGGGATCCAACGCTATAAATGGATAACTCGAGATCCTAGATTTATGGTCACACTCATTGATAGATGGGATTCAACAACTAACATGTTTCATTTACTGATGGGTGAGATGATTGTCACGCTAGAGGATGTGTACATGATCCCGCATCTACCAATCATCGGGGAGCCAGTTTATTCTATTTCTTTAGAGGTATCAATGGAGCTGATAGTGGCTGTGTTTGGGGAGGTGATGGGTGAGATGAGGTACCATAACATGAGCCTTAGCTATGGAGATATGTATACAACCCATCATCGGGTGACAAGGATGGTTATATTTTTTTTTATTAAGGGTAAATAGTTTTGAAGGGACTATACCCTGTATACAAAAGGGCTCAAAAGCCAGATAGCAAAGGTGAGAGAAACATCCTAGAGAAGGGAAAAATGACCAACCAAAGAGGGCTCAATAGCCAAACATGAAAATACAAGTGAAGAAAGGATCCAAACGAAAAATGATCCAAAAAGAAGCAAAAAGGATCAAAAAGCAACCAAAAGAGAAAAAACATATAGAACTCCGCCCAAAAAGTAGCGCCAGAACTGCCAGATAATAGCAACTTCGCAGCCAAAAAACAACATCACAGCAACCCGTTACTTGATAGCCCTGTCAATCTTGGTCTTGATAGCCTGTAGTGACATGAAGAAGGCAATGGAAGTGGCCTCAGAGGAGTCTCTCATATCCACCTAAGAAATTGCAATATCCCTTTTCTCTTTAGGGCCCCAAATGTCCTCATTAACCCCACTTAAACTGCAGACACTATGAACATGTTGTTCAATGAAATTATAAATGCTTTTAAGGGAAGATAATATGCATTCATTGCGACTTTTGGAATTCTCTATTCTTCCATCCAAGGACTGTAACTTCTTGAAGACTTCAGTAATAACCCCCTCTTCATCATCACTTTGAAGAATTCCTTTTCCCTTAGCTCTTTCCATATTTTTTATAGTCCCTTTGAGCTCTTATATCTCATTTTCTAATCTGTCCACTCTATCCATCAATTCCTCCTCCTTAGGCTCCTCCATCTGACAAGGATGGTTATATTAATGATGGAAGTGGTATGTTGTTTTGCCTTACCAGATGTGGAGGGTGGGAGATTCCCACAAGCATTGATGGGAGGTCTCTACGATTTGAGACAGATATGGATATCAGGTGGGGTGACGACTAGTCACCAGATATGATCATTGTATTGATATTTGATATATACTAACCTATGTACCAATGATAGTGAGGCTCTACATGAGAGTTTTGAGATTTTGAGTTTTATACCAGATTGTGTGCTGAAGATAGTGAGGTTGTATCTAAGTGATTGAGATACTTGTATTTATTTGTATATGTGTACATATGTATGGATACACAAAATTTCCTAGTTATATTGATGATGAGAGCTATTAAATAGATAATGTATCTATGTTTAATTTCCATTTATATTTGTATGTGATGTAAACTAGGTGAATTAGGCATGATTGAGTTGAGGTCATGTAGGCATGGTTGTGGTAGGTTGGTTAGACATGGAGGAGTTAGGTCAGTTAGACATGGTGGAATTTAGGTCGGTTAGGCATGGTGGAGTTTAGGTGATTTAAGCATGATCAAGTTTAGGTAAGTTAGACATGGTGGAGTTTAGGTGATAGGCATGATGGAGTCTAGGTATAGGCATGGTTGAGTTGTAGGTCATTTAGGCATGGTGGAGTTTTAGGTAAGTTAGTTATGATTGAGTTAGGTTAGTTAGGCATGGTGGAATCTTAGGTCAGTTAGGCATGATTTTTTCATATTGTTGGGTTTGATTTAATTTCAATGTTATTGGTAGTATGGAAAATAAATGATGATTTATATTTATTTTATGGTGTAAACTTCCAAATATTTGATATTGTAGAAATGTTAAATGATTAATTGATGATATGATGATGTAAGAAAAAAGTAGGTAGACATATTTATATACTTGTATGTTTATTTAATTTCCAAGTAGTATATAAGATGGAAACCAACTAAGGTAAAGTGTGAATAGAAAAATGGGGGGGTGGGGTGGAAATAGATTAGGGTATAGAGTGGCTAAGCTAACCTCCAAGGTCCCCATGTCCTCGGAGTGTTGCCTACATAGCCCCGAAAAAAAAGGGCCTCAGTCTGATGTAGTTCTCACATAAGCTAAGGAAAAGGTGATGAGGTAGAGGTATGGGTTTGAAGGTTTTATGCATGATTGAGTCTAGGTCATATAGGCATAGTTGAGTTTAGGTCATAGAGGCCTGGTTGAGTTTAGGTCATGTAGGCATTGTTGAGTCTAGGTCATGTAGGTATGGGTGAAATTGAGGTCATTTAGGTATGATTAAATGTAGGTGTCGAAGGATTGGTCCTATAGAGGATAATCAACAAGTAATGAAGAAGATGGTTGGTAAGAGGTGACAAAAAAGAGACACCTAAGTGATAAGAACCATAACGATTTTATCATACTTAATATGGGCTTATGAACGTAAGACCCTAAAGGCATTGCATGATTTACTATTCTAAGGTTGAAGAAAGTCACATGATCTTGAAATGTTGCATTTACGGTACATCCCATGTTGGTTTTAGCATAGCCTAGTGTGAGACAACATGCTAACTTGACAAGAGATCCAAGATCATAATAGGAAAGTCCATGACGAAAAATTTAATATTTTTCTTTTTTATTTTGCTTTTATTTTTATTTTGATAGACTGATCAATGTAGAAAGTCTATGTGGGATGAGTATATTTTCTCCTTGAGATCTTCGTGAAGCTTCAAAATATTTGATTTGATTTTGTTTGCAGAATAGTATTCTTATGATGATAGACTATGTATAATATGGCTAGTTTGGTATAGATGTCCTTTGAGGGAGTAGTCTATTTATAGAAGCGAGATATAAAGCGTAGATGTCCTTATTGATGGAGTCATCATTTTTTCTAGAATTTTGACTCAAGGAGTTGAATCCCATTTTACTTTTGAAATTGTTTTTATTTTTAACTTTTAAGTCATGAACAAGACTATAAAGAAAGATAAGCTCTTGTTTTGAAGACAAAACTATAACACATAGAGGTTAACTATGAACGACCATGGGATTCCATCTCAAAAAAAATGAAAAGTATACATGAGAATCGTATGATGAGTAGAGCCATGATACTCATATTGAAGACAAGGATGAAAGGTAATAGGTAATCACATGATCTTGGTTTAGTCTTTGATCCTTAGAATAGGTAAAATGGAAGGTGAATTACGCTTAAGGGATGAGCGTTAAATAGACAAAAGGTGATATAGGACTTAATTCAATAGTAGAATGGTCGAATATGTAAGGCATTGAGGGGATCAAGTTTGGGTTTACCTTCGAGTGAAGAAAAATGATAAGCACCTGATTCATAGGTATGAGTAACGAAATAGGATCCAAGCCAATTAGGAGAAAATTTGTCCCTTTTATTTTTTCCTCTTTTGTTACATGTTGATTTTCCTTCAGGATGAGGTCACTGAATTGGAAGGTTCATTCATGGAATCATTTATTTTAGGCACATTAGATACATTTTTGGTAGATGTGGAGATGGTAAAGAGCATTGAGATGACATTCTTCTAATAACTTGAGTTGTGCCAAATGGTCTTGGCGAAATTCATCATCGGTGAACATATCTTTAAGTGAGATAAAAAGAGACAAAATCTAGACTTGAAGAGGTAGAAAAACCTCTGTACTATAGACCAAAGAGAAAGGTGTGGCAGTAGTTGAAGTATGAATACTAGTATGATAAGACCATAAGGCAAAAGGAATGTGCGTATGCCAATCCTTTCCTGTATCATCAATAACTTTCATAAGAATTTTATTTAAGGTTTTGTTGGTTGATTTTGCTTGGCCATTTTTTTGAGGGTAGTAAGGTAAATAAAAAATGAGTTAAATGCCAAAGGTGTCACAAATTTTCCATAGGATTTTGTTATTGAACTATTTTCTGTTATCAGTGATGACACGGTGAGAAAAACCAAAGAAAAAAATGATGTGATGATTGATGAATTCACATATTTTCTTAGCTTTTGTAGAAATAAGAGGTATGGATTTTACCCATTTAGTTTGCATTCAGTAGTGGTAATAATCCATTGATGATGTTGGGAAGAATGAGGATTGATCTCTCCGACAAGATCTAAACCCCATTGAGAGAAAGGCCAAAGGTCTTGTGTGACCTATAAGGTGTGACTAGGTGTGTGATGATGATTAGCATGTTGTTGGAACTTCACATAACATTTGACATAATCAAAATAGTCACGGTTTAGAGTTGGCCAATAATATCCCAGGCGGAGAATGCGGTTAGTGACAACTAAGCCACTGAAATGACCTCCACAAATTTTGTCATGAATTTCCTTAATGGTGTAGGGAATTTCAAAACTTGTAAGGAATCTTAGGAGGATACTGTCAAATCCACATTTATAAAGAAGGCCTCCCATGATGACATAAAAAGAGAAACCTTTGAGAAAAGTGCATTATGCATCATGGGTAAGGTATGGAGGTAGAATTAAAAGGGAGTGGTAGTCTGTAAAATGCTTATACCAAAGGTCATGTGAGTCAGGTTGAATGGTTTTGATGAGGTTGAAATCTCACAATAGATAAGAAGGTGATTGAAAAATTTGTACTGTGAAAAATATTTTTGAGTTGAAAGGTGAAGCGGGTATCTGAGAAGAAAGGTAGGCTATGGTATCTGCAAAATTTTAGTGGAATGTGGAGTGGTTTGAAGTTCATAGCGGTCAAAGGTAGTGAAAAGTATGTCTACATGATGCTTATAATTTTGAAGTATCTCATTATGACACTAATATATACCATTGACTTGATTTATGACCATTTGGGAATCTCTAAAGATATTAATTGATTTAATGTCTAAGGAGATGCCAATTTGAAGGCATAAGACAAGTGCTTCATATTCGATGATATTGTTAGTACATTCAAAATTTAGTTTGAAAGACAATGGCATAGGCTCACCATTGAGAGGGATGAGGATAAATCTTGGACCACTCCCACACTGAAATTTGGAACCATCAAAGAATAAGGTCATATGGTAAATAGTATCGTCCAAAGAGAAAGTAGCGATGGATTCATCTAGGAAATCAAAGTTAGAGTAATGATTTTTGGAGAGGGGTGCGTATGCAAGTTGGTCAATGATGGTTTGTTCTTTGATAGATTTTTGAGGTCTAGGTCTGCAAGAAGCATGGGATAATGTACAATATGTTGATGTTACTAGGGCTTGGCATACATGTAATTAAAGGGTCAGTATTGGTGATGACAAAGGTTTTGTGGTTGAGTAGGTAATGACGAATTTTAGTGGTGACAAAAACTAAGGCTAAGAAGAGTTTTTTGGCTTGGGTGTATTGGGTTTAGTAGTCTAAAAGTGTACAAATTATGTAATAAACCACTTTCTTCCTATATTGCTTGTCTCGATGAGTGAACATGGCACCTATGGAATGATCAGTAGTAGAAATGTAAAGGTAAAATGGTTGCTCATACTTAGGAGGAATGAGTACAAGTGGTTGGAATAGGTACTATTTTAAGGCCTCAAAGGATTTGTGGCATTCATCATCCCATTTAAAAGAGAATTCATTTTTGAGGAGATGATGAAATGGGTGGCAGTGGTCGAAAAGCTATGAAATAAAATGACGAATAGATTGCAGCTTGCCTTGCAAACAAAAAAATTGGCAAAGGCTAGTAGGTGGAGGAATTTTGAGAATAACCTTGATTTTAGTGGGATCGACTTCTATGCCATGTAAAGAAATAATAAAACCAAGGATGTTTCCTAAGATAACAACAAAGACACACTTCTTAGGTTGAAGGTGAACACAATACTTGATGAGACGGTCAAAGATGACCTCAAGGACTATATTGTGCTTAGCCTGATATTTGGATTTGGTAGGAAGGTCGTCTATGTAATCTTCTAATATGTAATGCATGATGTAATGAAATATATAAGTCATAGCCTACTGGTATGTAGCACCAACGTTTTTAAGGCTAAAAGGCATGAATCAATAGCAAAAGGTCCCCCAAGGAGCAATGAAGGTGGTTTTTTGTTGATCTTTTGGGGCGAGTAATATTTGGTTATAACCTGAGAAACCATCCATGAGTGATAACATTTCATGGTCAGTAGTAAGATCAACTATTTGGTCTATAGTAGGTAGAGGAAAGTTATCTTTAGGGAAGGCTAGGTTGAGGTCATGGAAATACATGCAAATTTGGATTCCCCCTATTGCTTGTGTGATAGGAACAATGTTAGAGATCCATTGGGTATAATCAATGGGTAGGATGAAGGAAACCGAGAGAAGGCACAAAATTTCTTCTTAACCAAGAAGGGCAATGAGAGGGTGCATTTTTCACAGCTTCTTCTTTACAGGTTTGGCTTCAAGAATAGTTACGATATTTTGGACCACAATGTTTGGGTATATACATGACATATCAGTGTAGGACCAAGCAAAAGCATTGCTATGATATCGAAGGAATGAGGTAAAAGCTTCATGTTCAGCACCATCTAAAGATTTTCCTATCTTTAAAATGTACGGATCGTCCTGAGTGTGAATATTGATTTTGATGGTCGATTCATTTAACATGGTTTATGTCTTAGAAGGAAACAACTGGTGAATATAAGAATCCTCCACACCAAGATAGGTGAGAATAAACTCACCATCCTAACATTAAACAACGTTAATGGATGGTGTATCATCCTTGATCATATCAGGATATATGAAGGGAAGAGAAGAGGGAGCCTTGCCATTGCATTGATAAGTCAGAGGTCCCAGGGAAATGGTGTTCACAAAAAATCAAAGTTAGGAGGAATGGATTATGGATCCATAGAATCCGTGGATGAAGGTGGTGAAGTCGGTAAATGGAGTGAAGAAGGTTTTTCTTCCTCAATGAGGTTAACATGGGCTTTCTTGAAGATGGTTCAGTAAAGCCAATACCACTACAGTCTTTGCATTTACATGTGGTACAGGGGATGATAGTATAACAACCATATTCGTAGAATCCAAAGCCAAATCATTTCCATGTACATCAGTGGAGGAAAGTGTGGGCGAAGAGGTAGTTGGTGAGATATGGGAGGTCATATGAAAATGGTCGTGTTTAGGAAGGTGGCTTGGGTGAGTAGGTGGAAGTATCAAGTCCCCCATATATTAAGTTGGTATGAAGGTGGGGAGGACCATAAGGGAAAACCTCTCCTATGCGGTGATCACAACGAGTATGTTGGTGAAGGTTACCATACTCTTTAGGAGTAAGGAATGTATCGATGTTGTCTATGCAATACTCCCCTAGAGTGAGAATTTGAAAAAAAACCTTTTAAGGGATCAATAGTTTGTATATGAGTAGTGGGAATAGATGAATCACTAGGTGATTGAGAAGAATAAGCATTGGTTGGTTGAGAAGTAGATGAGTTAGCAGATGAGTCAGCTGTGGAGATTGCAACGACAATGGGAATAGAGGAATTAGGTGTGGGAGAGGTAGTGGAAATATTAGTGGATGTGGTTGTGGGTGAAGGAGAATTTTTTTAAGTGGTAGATGCCTTAAATGGTACAAGGACATCATTAGGTCGCTACAACATGTTACCGGTTTTAAATGGAAAAGGTTCAATGGGGATGGTATAGTTATGTCCTTCATGTTCAAATTTTACACAACGATGTAAGGTTGAAGTAACACAACCCATGATGTAGATCCAAGGTCAGACAAGAAACATATTGTACTATAATCCCCCCTCTAAGACATAGAACAATTTTGAGATATTATGGGGGTCCACACAAATGTGGATAATGATGGTGCCAAGGGGGGAAGTGATGGCATCATTGAATGAATGCATCATAACTAGGTTATTATGGATTTAATTGGAAGGGATGCACATTTTTTTGTATGCATGGGAGGAGATGATGTTAATTCCTTTGATCATAATGCATCAAATGTGTATCAATATAAACAGAGATGAAAAGGGTGGGATCAAGATCATCTAATTGGAGAGGTATAATCTCATCTTCATAGAAATTAAGGGTGACTACTCGGTGAGTAGTGACATGTGTAGAGGAGGGGTATGAATTGGTGAGAGAATCCATATGGTGAGGGGTGATAATGGAGGCCATATGTGTCAGGTTGTTAGGTAAAACATTGATGGATTCCAAAACCTCCATGAGGGCCTGTCGATGGGATTTAGAAGTTTGGATGAGGTTGTACAAAGACATTTTAGAGGGGATTGGTGTAATTGTTTTATCATTTTATGATGGGAGATCCCATTAGAAATAGGATATGTGGGTCCTTGAATGGTGATATTTGGCGTAGGTGTGGATGGTATATTGAGCACAGGATTGGCAGATGGGCTGGTTACTTTCTCCTTTCCTTTGTATTTTTGGGTGTGAGTGGTAATGTTAACCATATTGATATGGGGTGAAGGAGCAGCTGAGTTGTGATGTGTGTAGTGACATGATGGGAAATAGAAGGATGAGGGAATATACTGGTGATGTTCAAAGAAAGCAACACATTGACATTTGGGTGGGGGTTTGGCTAACTCTCTTTTATGGACCATGTTGATCTCAAATCTTGGAGGAACATAAAAAGGTTGTGGAGGTGGAGATGTGGTTTGTTAAGTAGGTAAGGGCTGAGGGTATGTGGTGATTGGCATGGGTGAAACATTGTCATTAAAGTTTTCTTCAGGAGGAAATAATTGGAGAAGAATGGTTTTCAGATCCTTATGATTTTCTACTTCATGTCTTGACACACGATGGTAGGCACAAATTTTAGTCTCGTTAAACCATTTTGGTTTGGGTTTGAGTGGTTCGTAAGGTCTAAGCTGCAGTAAAGTGATTATAACGGTCTCTAAAAGGTTAGCTAGAATATTAGCATAAGATCTTGACAATGGATCACAATGTGAAGTGAGTGTGGGTGATCATGATGGGAGAAGTACTACAAGAGGTGGAGTTAGAGGTGGGATAGGTTTGACCATCGGTCTGGTAGGTGGTAATATTTTAGGCTTGGGTTGTACCTTCTTAGGTAAAGATGTAGTAGATGAACTAGCGATAGAAGGTTTTGTAGGATTAACTACCTCTTTGGAGGGTAGTGGGTTTTTCAATTTTGGTTGCAACCTCCTAGGTAAAGGTGAAGGATGCGTATGTCATGTAGAAGGGAAAGTAGATGGTGGGAGAGGATGAGTTAGAAAATTTGATAAAGGAGGCGTGGTGAAGGTCGTTGGCAGAGGCAAGGTGGAAGGTATGGGTTTAAGAGAAGGAAATCACATAGGTAGTGACGAGGCTATTGTTGGGGGTGGGGGTATAGGTGGTAAGAAATATGTGGGTGATGGAGAAGGTGTACACTGTGTAGGTAGGTTAGGTGTAATAAAGGATCGTGATGAAGAAGATGGTTGCTGCATTTTTGATTTGCCTTGGATAAGGGGTTTCTTGACCAAGGTAGACAGGTGAGGTCTAAGAATAGAAGGAAGGGGTGAATATGAAAGAGGTGTAGTGGGCGAAACTAGTATGTCCAACTTAGAAGGTTTGTTATTCCTTTTAGGAGGAGGAATGGTTTTTGCATGGGTTTGGGAATATGTGGCTAAATCCAATTTGATAGGTGGATGGACTAGGTTTGATGTCGGCTTGACACCCAAGGTAGTGATGGGTCTAGATGTGGGGGAAGATGTAGGTGTAGGTAGGTTCTTAGGCATGGGAATGGGTTGGTTGTTGGTAAAGGTTTAGGTATAGGTGAGGGTGATGAAGAAAAGGTCGTTTTAATAGGTATGGTCATGGTTGATTGGGTTGTTTGAATTTTTTTTGATAGATTGTAAAGGTATCTGCAGGTGACATTTGTATTTGGGTTGAAAAGGATAGCCGAAGGTGTCCCCAAATCATGGAATTATCAAAGTAATCCAAGCGGTCAGCCAGGTGTGAAAAATGACACTGTTGTAAGAGGAGATGACGTTGGATTAGTATCAATCCCTATAAAATATTTCTATGAGATAGGGAATTGGTTGGCTTTGGATTTGTAGGTAAGAGAGCCGAGAGTAGATCAACGGGATCCTAGAATGCTAAAGGGAAATTTTCACCAATAGGAAGTGGTGCATCTAAAGGATCCCCTATAGGTAGGGGAGATGAAAAGTGGGATGAGGTAGGTTCCTCTTTTAGAGGAAAGGAAGGAGAGGATGACTCTCTCATGGGTATGAGAGTTAACACCACAGGTTGTTCATTAGGTTACAAGGTGGTTGGAAAAACTACATTGACAAAAATTGTAGACTACTCTGTGGGTGAAGGTGGAGATGAAGGAGACTCCTCTGTGGGTGAAGGAGTAGATGAGGTAGGCTCCTCCATGGATAAAGGTTCTCGTACTAGAATCTCCTCGATAGAGGGGATAAAAGGAAATTGAGGAATGGTTGGTGTGACTTCGAAAACAACATGGAATTCACAGACATTGCTGTCATTGGTTGAAATTTCACCACTTTGGTTAGATGATGGGGTATGATTAGGGAATGATTTCTTGAATATATATAAGTTTTGATTTGCAGGTGTGTTTGGGTTGTGAGATCTCCATTATCAAAAATTTCCTAGACAATGTTTTTGAAGGTTACAATAATCATGTTCGTTGTACCATGTAGGCACATGACGAGCAGGGTTGAAACTGGTATGTGGTTTTATGGGTGGAAGAGCAATGATTATGGCCTTAAGAAGTTATTCTAATACTGAAGAATAAGGCTCCCTAATTGGAGTGTATTTTTGTTGTTCCTATCTAAACTAAAAATATTGAATGAGAGAAAGGATGAAGGTAGGTTTTGATTTATTAGAGGGGTGAGATGGTCCAGCCTTTAAAACTACCACATTGGTAGATCCTTGTGCTTTTGAATAACTATTTTGGGGTTTTGAAGATGAGGAGGTATAAACCAAAAACATGAGTATGATAGTAATGGACCCTAACACACCCATAAAAAGTTGGAATACACCAACTATAATCATGTAATGTGAAAGGAAGAAAATAAAATAAAGAACATGACCTCACAAATCAAAACGCAACTCAAGAAAAAGCTAAGAAAAACACGAAATCCTATGAATGAATTTTATGTCTTAGCTTATGCTATTTTAGATTGACTTGTGAACATAAGAAATTTTTTGGTTTGAAAGAGGGTATCCTATGAAGAGGAAAGATCTAAGGATGGTTTCAGGTTATATTTTGGCAGGAGAAGTCCTTTCTCTAAGTTAATGACTAGACAAAGAAACCAACTAGGCACCCACTGTCGATCCTCTGATCGTGTGATCATTGATTTTTTTTTCCAAGTAAGGTGTTGCTTAAGAAGATGTGTGAGCTTATCTTTGGTGCAATTTGGAAAAGAGAGAAGAGAATGTTCTCTACAATTCAATTATGTCAACCATCAGTTGGGAATGAATTCAAGCGTAAAGGTTTCCCTCAGTTTTAATGTGATATAGAAATGTAAACATATAAGTATGAAATGCAAGTATTTTAAAACCAAAATCAAAATGTGATATTCGATGTAAACAAAGAATGAATAGGAAAGGATATGTCTTTCACTGATGCAAATGCAAGAAAAGAAAAAAAGGATTCGTTTTAGTCCCAAAATACAAATTTCACTAAGACAAGTATAAGAAAGAGAAGATTCCTTGAGAGAGAATTTAATGTTAACTTCATTTTGAAAAGAAACAAACATACAATGGTTCCCTAAGAATGAATAAATGCAAGGAACCCCAGATGGGTCCCACCAGGTGTGCCAAAATGTTTCATCGAATTCTTAGAAAATTAATGAAATAGATAGGGGTTGTAGGCAAAAGAGGAATACTTTTTTGTGATGTCAGTTAAAGATTGTGCATGTGTTTTGATTTCCTGATCCAATTTAGCTGCGTGAGCTCCCTTTTGACTAGGAGTAACTACATGTAAATGCAAAACAATACCACTAGATAGAGTTAAACAAAACAATGAGTGGAATGCCTAATGGAAGCTAGATCCAGGAAGGGTGATGCTTCCTGAATAGGTTTTCAATCCACTTTTTATATAAAAATATTAATGCTATTTAAAAAATACATGAAATAATGATCCTATTGGAATTGAAATGATTTAGGTATCTCGTACAAAACAATAAGAAAGGTCAGGTAAAAGGTTATTGAGGTCAAAATGGGTTAGGTGATTGGTTGGTGTTGAGTTACAAGTCTAGTATAGACTCTGGGTAAGGTTTGGTAAATATTAGAAATGGTTTTGGGCTGTTGGGAAGTGAGCATTAGCTCACCAGTCTAAGGTATATTTCCAGACACAGTAATTGATGTCGGTTGGGTAGAATGACTGACATCGGTTGGATAACCAGTGTCAGTAAGGGAAATTATCCTAAAGTTCTTGGAGCTAGTTTTTCAAACTCCCTGTGATTGCACAGAGGTTAGAAATGGTGAGGGTGAGGTCGTAAAATGGTCTTGAAGACTCAAAGATGATTAGAAGAGGGTGAAGACAGGTGAAAGGGACAGGTATGGTAAAGTGATAGGTTGATGGGAGGAAGGAATTATATGGGTGTGGAGAAAGATAAACTACAAAGATGAATAATAAATCTTACTGAAAGAAAATGGAGGTAAATGAAGAGGTGTTAACTACTTACTGAACAATAGATTTAAAGAACGTAGGTGATGAAGATGGTGAGGGTAGAGATCCAGAGAGAAGATTCATTGTATTCGTACAATGGAAGTTCAAACCTCCATGCTTTTCTTTGTGAATCTGTGATCGTGAAGAAGAAGATGAATTTCAAATGGATGTTGGTAGTGCTCCCATGTGTTTTCTTTTTTCTGAATGCTTTAGAAATTTGAGTTCTCCACGTATCTGTTTGTATGAGATCCTGAATCGAATGAACAACGTAGGAAAAGTATTTTGGAAATGTATTTAACCTAACTAGAAATGTTTAGGGGACTAACATTGGTTGAGATATAATTGGTGTCAGTCGAGGCGGGAATATCTAGGTTTGCCAAAAATAGCTAGATTGTTGTTATATTTGGCATGGTCTCCAAACTTCTTCAGAGTCTTGAGCGATAGATCATGGAAAGATAAGTAGGAGTATTTTTAGGTTTTTTAATAAGAGTTAAGTCTAGGTTTAGAATAAGTCCTAGTTGGTTAGGATAGGCTTAGACTTGGTCTTAGGTCATTAATGAGGTTTGAGTGGGTTATTTGAGTGAGGTGGCTAGGTGAATTGGATGGGTAAGGTGGTTAAGTGAGGATATTAATTAATTTAAATAAGATAATTAATTCAATTAACATGTGTAATGGGGGATATTAATGGGTAGGATATGGTTAATTTAATGAATGGGGTTTTAATGGAAGTATGACCCAATTTTGGTGTCTACAATGTCATTTGCACAAATATGGTAGGATGCAAATAATTTTCCCCCAAGATGAATGTGTAAGATGGAATTTTGAAATGACCCCTCTTATATAGTGAATAATGCAACCTAAATGTAATCCTTGAATGTTGTTATTTACCCAAGTAATAGATAGTAAGTAATATCCCAAATTTCCTATGCTCTAATAATAGTAAGTCATGTATATATACAATTCCCTTATTTGAATTTCATCATTAAAAATAAAAATGTCGACCCAAAGTGATAAGAAAGGTTTTAGAAAAGATAACAAGTAATGCACCATTTCAAATTTGAGAAAAGGAGGAAAAATGACAAAAGCACCCAAAGGGAACAATAGTGCCTGAGTAATCTGTAGACACCTAAAATTGATATATATTCCCTCATTCGCCTGCATTCACATATTTTAATTCAATCATCCTCCTCATCTAATGAAATACCCATCCAATACTTATTAATTAATTAAGCTACATTAATTAATTAATAATTTTACATGCCCAATCATCCTATCCACGTTCTTTTTAACTAATTAATTCCTATTAATTAATTAATACCCTCATCCATTCTCCCAACCAACCTGATATTTAGGATGCTTTTATCCTAAACCCATCCCCTTGCTTTTTTATCTTTCGTCCCATCTATTTTTATGCCCTAACTACCTTGGATTCACCCCAAGTCATCGAATCCCACCAATATGATTTAAAGCATTCACCAAATACTTAAAAGCATCCAAATCCCACTTTAAATAAAAAATCAAGCCCAAGAGGTAAACTTTCCCCATGATCGACGCCAACCCAGCCTGGTCGTCGTCAACCTGCTTTAAAACAAGTGTTTTTCTTACATTTTAGACATTGTAGGAGATGCAACCACAGGAAATCACTTGGAAATCAATCTAATAGAAATCAATCAAAGCTTCTTGGTGACTTTAAAAGCCTCTTGAAATAGTCACAAACATCCCATCTATCATCCAACATGTTTTGCGTCATTCACAGTCTTCCATCGTGATATTTCTTACTTTTATACTACTTTTATCAGCTTATCTATCAGATTATCTTTGTTTTCTTGTAGATTAACCCTTTTGTAGGTCTAGAGAAGCATCCACCCATCACTCAACAACCTTTAGTTCATGTCTTAGAGCTTGTAGGTTTCCATATCTTTCTCGATCTTGTCCCAAACCTGTTACAGTTGCTTCTGATCCTCCCTAGTTTCCATCGATAAGGCCCCTATTCATCTAATAATCTACCCAAATAATCCTGTTAGGACCCTAATGTAGCTACCAAATCTTAAAGGCGCATAGGCGTGCATGGCTAGAGGGAGTGCACAAGTGAAGGTGTGCAAGGTAGAATTCAAAAAGGGTTCTTGGAGAACCAAGGACACGCGCCCACGAAGCACAATTTGGGACTTAGCCATTTTTAGCCTTTTAGACAGAACACATGAAGAACATGTTCCATTTGGATAAGGTTCCAGCCTAGTAACAAGGTGTCTTGGAAGGAATATACCTAGTGATAAGAAGATAAAAAAAGCTAATCATGACATGGAGAGGCATGCACCTGGGGTGACCCACACCTTGACACTTGTGGCTAGATTTGAGGTTGCAGAGGAGTTTGTTAGAGCTCAGATGCCTATTTATATGTGTGCCCTTGGAAAAGAAAATGAGACACAAGTGAGGTAGTGGAGCTCTGTAGAATTACTGCGAGAACTATGGGATAAAATGGGTAGATGATTCTAGGAAGGATGTAATGAGGGAATGGGGAATGCAAATTTTGTTTTGTGAGCATACATGTATGGATCTAGATATGGCACATGACTATGGTCTCCCTTTTGTGATGTTTTATAAGTAATCCTATGAATGAATATGATAAGGTTACCATGACAATTGTATTAAGATACTTTCTCTGTATTACCTACATATTTCTATTGTACTTTTGTTATTGTATAATCATGAACCTTACTTGAATGTTAAGTCTATTTGTGGATTTATAACTTCCTAGTTCTGTTAATTCTGTTAAGCACTTTTACTTTTGATATGACTGAAGGGGTATAGAAGCTGTTCTGAGCTCTATAGTTTTTTCATGTCCTTTAAATCACTAATTCAAGACCATGAATGATGCCTTCCACTAAACTCACATAAAAGAGAGATTTGGCTCCCTCTCGTGCACCTCGGGTGAGCACCCAATGCCCACTGGGTGATAGGCCGGCACACATGAGGTTCCCTTATTCTTGGTGGGTACAAAAATGAATACATTTTGGTTCCATTGTAGGGACCTCTTTTCAAATGTTTAGTGGAACATGGCATACATCATGATCTGTGCAAAGAGTGATGACAGAGAGAATAACCATGGAAGGTGTTGAAGATTGGTTTAAAAGCACGAAGGATGAATTCACTTAGAGATTCAATACTGAACCTGGGTTTGACACGTGAAGATGGGTGGAAGACACTCTTTATCATGAGTTATATGAAACCTTCTTCTATTGTTTCCTAGTAGAGTTATTTGAATGGCTCTCAACATATACATCTAGATTGGGGTGGTGTTATAAGTCACACCCTTGGACCCAAGAAACATATCAAAACTTGCAAGATGCTAATTTAATGTGGACCCGTGCTATAGATCATTGGTGGAAGGGAGTACTGGCTAGCTACACTCTAGAATACGTAATTTCCATGTATTCCTGTCTAGAAGTTGCTGAGTTTGAGTTTTTGCGGGAGCCCGAAGGATTGTTTCTACGGACTATCCCCCTGGAAATCAAAATCTTGATGGTAACCATGGGTTTAGAAGCATTCCCAATGACTAGCTAAACAACTCTGGGCACTTAGGGAGGAAGCTAGGTTAGGGAAGGATGGTTGATATAACGACTAAAAAGGAAAGGGAGAAGAGACGGATCAAGTATGGTGAAGTTCGTGAGAGGGAGATTATGAGACAACATGAGGTTACATTTACAATGGATCCATGGAGGTAGAATTTTTTAGGAGAAGAAGTTCACATGGAGGATGTGGAGCTTGAACAGTTTGTGTTACCCCATCTTGGCAAGCGCAGAAGAGAGAACCCCTTAGCTTCTAATGAGATCCCGTCGCATGGAGAAAGAAGATTCATTGGCATGCATCTGACCCCACCTAGCAACCGAAACTTGGCACTTGGTTTGTTCGAATGAGGGAAAAGTAAAGTTGATCCATTTGATATGAGTGTAAGTAACCGATCAGTGCTAGAAGATACAACTTCTTGTTTGGGACTTCTATGGCTTCACACCCTATTCTAGTATTTGGTGGAATGTTTGGATAAGGCATATATACAGGTGGTTTTAGGATCACGTCAAAAAGTGGTGGAGGAAATATGACTGGGAGTGGCACTAGGTCACAAACTATCAGTGCACATTTCAGTGGGATGACGAGAGCATTTGGCATGATAAACACAGGCCTTATACTTAACATAGGAGGATCTGGAGGTGGAAGTGGTGGAGCTGGTGGCTCAGGATCTAGTGGGTCTGGTGGAGGAGGAAACACCATAGGAAACCAAGGGACTAGATCAGGAGGAAAAGGGCCTCAGCCACCTCCTCAAGTCTTTTTCGAGGTGTCTCTACACTTACTAGATTACAGTGGGATAGAAGATGCGACAAAACATGTGCATAATTGCGAGCTGTTATGGCACGCGAAGGGGATCATGACCCTGGATCAAAAGGCTAGTCAATTTGTGATGAACTTGGAAGGACGCACACATAGTTAGTATCGAAAGTATGACCCTCATCAGACTGTTGCGGATTATACCACACTGAGAAATGTGTTCTTGGAAGAATTCCACATACTTGAGTTTGAACAGAAGAGCATCAACTCTCTCAAAGAAATATAGTAGGGAATGGTAGAGAGTGTACGAGAATATGATGCACAATTTAAAACTCTATTTTCTAAACTGTCTTATGATATCCACCCTTCACAACATGCTCAATGGTTTTTCAGAGGGTTGATCACACCCTTTAGGAGGGCTTTGCTCATAAAACATTCATAGACCCGCGCGAAGCATTTCAAGCTGCTTTGCACACTTAGGCAGTTAGTAGTGTTGACAATGGTGTTAGCCCATTTCTAGAGGCTCAGATCATTACCATGGCTAAGGAGTTGGAGAAATTATCCACCAACATAGTTCCAGAGACTCATGGTGGGATGTGGTGCACAAATTATAACATAGAAGGGCACACAAAGGATAATGGTGGGATATGTACTTGGAAGGTGGTACGCACCATAGCGATAAATTGTGAAATATGTCACGGGGACCATGATGTAAGTAGGTGCCCCATTTTACAGTGCACGATCCATAAAAATGCATCTTGTTATTGCAAGATATGTACCTCAACCACACATGACACCAAGGATTATAGATTGATTGACCAGATTCGTGAGGCAATTGATCTTGGTGTGTGCTAGACTAGAATTTCCAATAGTTCCAAAGGAGATGAATGTCAGTATGAAGAGTGCGGAGATGGAGGTACACATGGAAGGGGATTTCCTTGAGGATTTCATGGCCGTGGTAACCACAGGGGAAGAAGTGATTTCCCATGTGGAACATGCTTTAATTGTGGAGCCACATACCATTATAAGTGCGAATGTCCATATCTTCTACAATGCTCCTGGTGTGGAAAAAAACATAATTACGAAGAGTGCTTGGAGTTATATGAACATATGAGCCAGTAGCACTAGAAGGATACTACCATGATGACTGTTAACAAGGCTGATGTGCAATGGCTCTTATGAGTAGTACGTGAATTAGAACTAGATCCTGTTATGGTAACAACAAGGGCAGAGTCCACACGCGCAAGGGACGCACCTAGGTAGAGACCTATGGTTTTAAGGGAAGAGGTAGTACATGGGAAGTATCCAAACCTAGCTCACCAAAAAGAAGTCTACCAAGAAACCATGGACGTAATTCAGAGTTTACAAGGGGAGATCCAATGCTTAAAAGAGCAAACTAGAAAAGATGAGCAAAGAAGACTAGTAGAAGCACCAAAGGATGAATTGGATGAGGTTAAGGAGGTGTGTTAACTAATGAGGTAAGAGAATGTTATTCCCCTGCTAGGAGCATGGTTGATAGAAAAGGTACCATGTGCCAGGGAAGAACATGAAAGGTAGATTCTACATGCAAACCTCCCACCTCACAACCTTGATATGACAAAGAAATCACCTTGAACGTAGTAGGGGATGTATGGCTGCTTAGCAACATCCTCATTGACATAGGCGCAGAGGTTAATGTTCTCACTTTGGATGCCTGACATCAAATGGGAAGACCTACATTACAGCCATCTTCAAATGTGTTGTATATGGAAAATAAGACAAAGGAAATGCCCATAGGTGTCTTGAAGGATGTGGCCATTACCATTCAGGGAACTAAGTTCATTGGGGATTCTGAAGTCTTGGTGCTTGCTGAGGCAGATAATTTCCCAGCGTTTCTTGGGCACCTATGGTGCTATAAGAATAATGCAGATCTCCAATTTAACAAGGGGTACATAAGATTTGAAAATAAGGAAGAGAGGGTGGTTATATAGCTTGTTGATAGGAAGTCCACCCCCTATACTGAACCCCTTGGGGAGGAATTCCTGGACAGAATATATGTGCACTCCAGAAGAGATCTAGAGACCATCCACACAACAGAAGGAGTCATCTAGTTTTATGATGCTCAATCTGTCAGTGATACTACTAGTATAGCATGTGATAATTGGGTGCATGGGACTTATGAAATGATTGGGTGACATTTGAAGGGATCGGTGACCAGGGTAACCACGACACATATAGTTCGGTGCCTAGGAGGAAAGGCAATAACCAAGTATTTTGGGGATGCATACCCCGAGGTCTTTTTGAGAGAAATGGAATTTTAATGGAGGGAGGATGAGTGATGAGGTATGTTGGGTTATGTTCTGATAGGCACAATAGTAAGGTGGTGGGCCGTGCATAGCAAAAATTTGTTGGAGTGGTGTGAAGTTAGAATTGTGCTGACTATCTAATTCTCGAAGATCAATATACCCACCACTATCAAGGATTACAGTGGCAATGAACCTACCTCTTCCCACATCCAGGCATGTGAAAGGGTCTACGGAGAAGGCACAGAAGCTTTACCACCCTCCCTTTGGGTGTACAAGATGTATTCAACACTACAAGGTTACGCGCGTGCTTGATACATCTATTCTGAAACTCACTGCCATACAGGAAAATGGCAGGAATTAGCAGCTGACCTGGTTCACATATTCGAGTACTGAAGTACCAAGAAACTGGTTGATAAGGAATTATAGGCTATCAAGCACCTCACTCTGGGGGATTGCACCATGGTGGAAGATAGATTAGTAGATTCACTTGGTGGACCTAGCTTGGAAACATTGTTCGAAGAAGAGGAAACAGAAGACATACGTGCTGAAAAGGAGAAAGGAAAGATGGTATACGTTATTGATGGAGAGGAGATGGAGAGCCTAAATGTTGACCATTCGGTTGGGACATGAGAAGTAGTTGACAGTGCAGATGCATGTGTGTGCATGTATCATGAACCACTCAAAACCAAGAAAGTTAACATCGGCTAGGAGAAGGAGCCTAAGGAAGCTATCATTGGGGACTACTGGTTAGACAAGGAAGTATCAAAGATCATCTATCTCTTGCATGAATTTGAGGATTTATTCCCACGCAGATACCATGAGTTGAAAGGAATCCACCATTCATTGGGGGAAATGAGGATAAATTTGAAAGATGGTGCGCACCCAGTTAGGAAGAGGCTTATAGGATGAATCCCAACATGCATGTAAGGGTTAAAGAAGAGCTAGACAAAACGATAGCATCTGATATACTTAAAACTGTGGAGGAATTAGAATGGATCATTCCAATGGTGATTAACATAAAGAAGGATGGGTAGATTAGGATATGTGTGGGTCACAGGGAGTTGAATGCTATTTGTATAATAGATCCTTTTCCCACCCCCTTCATAGAAGAGATTTTAGAAGCAGTTGCTGGGCACGAGGTCTATTCCTTTACGAATGGATTCTCGGGATATCACCAAGTAAGGATTGCTAAGGAAGACCAAGAAAAGACAACTTTTGCCACCGAGTGGGGAAGATTTGCATACGCGGTCATTCCCTTTGGATTGAGGAATACACCTAATGTATTTTCGCGCATAGTGGTACAAGCATTTAAGGACTTCATCCACAAGTTCCTTCAAGTATATTTGGATGATTGGACAGTGTATGGATTGGTAAGGGACCATTGTGATAACTTGAGATTGATGTTTGAAAGATGTCAGAAGTTGAGGATTTCCCTCAACATGAAGAAATGTGTCTTTGTAACTCCTTTTGGAATGTTGTTGGAGCATATCATATGTAAAGAGGGATTACTGGTGGATCCCATGAAAGTTGCAGTTATTGTGGGATTAGGGGAGCCCACCAGCCAAAGTGCCATGTGCGGGTTTCTTGGACACACTGGGTACTACAGAAAGTTCATTAAGGGATATGCTAAGATCACCATACCTTTGGAAATATTGCTCAGACATAAGAGTGCCTTTTAGTGGGGAGAGGTGCAACAAAGAGCATTTGACACTCTAAAAGAAAGGCTTATCACTGCACCTATTCTACGATTCCCATCATGGGATAAACCTTTCCATGTCCATGTGGATGCCTCTGGTACAACAATGGGAGCCGTTCTTGCTCAACCAAGAGAGGGGATTGTTGATCATCCCTTGTGTTTTGCAAGTAGAAAGTTGATACCAGGAGAACATAATTATACAATGACCGAGCGTGAGGCATTGTCAATGATCTACGCGCTCCACAAATTTAGACAATATCTTCTGGCTACTCCCTTCATATTCTACACTGACCATATGCCTTGAAGTATCTAGTAAACAAAGCAGTGTTGCAAGGGCACATATGCCATTGGGTAATTTTATTTCAGGAATTTGAATTCAAAGTGGTGGTAAAACTGGGAAAGAACAATTGTGGGCCAGATCATTTATCAAGGATTGATTCAGGAGAGGATGCACAAAGTATCGAGGAAACCATGCTAGATGCACAACTATTTAGGTTGCGGTGCACACCCTCAAAGTTAGAAGACATTGCTATTTTTCTCAAGGAAGGTATGGTGCCCGAAGGAATGAATGCACTGGAAAGGAAAAGGTTATCTATACGTGCCATGCCCTTTATGTTGATCAATGGGGATTTGTATAAAATGGGCTGTGATGAGGTTTTGTGCTGGTGTGTATTAGAACATGAACGCGTGGCCATAATAAAAGAAGCTAATTAGGGGATTTCTGGAGGACAATATGTGGGGAATGCAACCACGTGCAAGATCCTAGTCACCGGAATATGGTGGGAGATGATTCACCAGGATTACATTGAGTTTTGCAAGGCCTGTGACCACTACGAATGCCTTGGAAAACTTGAAAGAAGGGATGAGATGCCCTTGCACCCCATCGCTAGCACAAAACCATTTGAGAAATGGACAATATATTTTGTCAGACCAATCTAACCAGCTACGTGAAGGAATAAATCACGGTATATCATTACTTGTACTGATTATCTGATAAGGTGGGTAGAGGCCGTGCCCACTAAGGATTACACCACAGCCACGACTGCCAGATTTTTTTGGAAAAACATTATCAGTAGGTATGGGTGCCCATTAAGTTTAACAAGTGATAGGGCACTCACTTCTTAAATGAAACTGTCAGGATTCTATTGGTAGCATTCATGGTAGCCCATCACAAGACTACCCCTTATCACCCTTAGGAAAATGGGACTGTAGAGGCATTCAAAAAAATCCTTAGTCACACATTGACTAAGATATGTGATGTGGGTAGGCAGGATTGGGACGACAAGGTGTCAGCAATTCTTTGGGCATACAAAACAATGTATAAAAGATTGAACAAGGCCACACCATTTCAATTGGTGTTTGGTGCGGAAGTAGTTTTACTGGTCGAATTCATGCTACCATCTTTGTGTATAGTGCGCACAGGAGGGTTGGATGATGAGCAAGTGTTGGAAGAAAGAATAGATGAATTGATAAATTTGGATGAAAGGCACTCACTAGTAAGATGGAGCCAAAAAACTGAGAAGGAAAAGCAAAAGACATGGCATGACCACCATATTAAGAACAAAAAGTTTGAGTTTGGCCAGATGGTACTGCTATATGATTCAAAATTTCTACGCCATCCTGGGAATTTGAAGGTGCATTGGTTGGGTCCTTATGTAATTTCATAGATCCTTGATTTGGGCACATGCCAACTATAAGCGCTGGATGGAACAAAATTACCTGGACACTTCAATGGGAGTAGGCTGAAGCCCTACTATAAATAATGCTTCTTGGTGTTTGTAAATAAGGCAATTTTTCCAGTTAGTTTAGAATTTCCTTTTATGCTTTTCCTTTCTTGTATTTCCCTTTCGCGTTGTTGTTTTGTTTTGTTCCTTGGGCACCGGTAACCTTATTACTTTTTTACTTATGAATGCGTAGAGGACCACACATCATTTTAGTGTGGGGTGAGATGATGAAGAGAAACTTGGAGTTATTCTGCTAGGAGGATTTGGGTCGGTGGCAAAATAAGGTTACATTGGAAATCCACGTATAAAGGATAAAAAGTGAAAAAACATGAGGTAGGAGAAAGCAAGAATCATGAGGATGGAAGAGGTGCCTTTGGCACTGGTAACACGCGCGCAAGAGTCTTCTATCAAGATGGATTGTTTGTGTGCTAGAAGGTTGGAAAAGTTTTCACACAAGGATTGGGCGTGGGTGAAAACATTTTCGTGCAAGGATTGGGTACAGGTGGAAACATTTTCACGTAAGGATTGGGTGCGGGTGGAAAATTTTTTGTGCAAGGATTAGGCGCGTAAGGAGAAGCACTGAAGTTAGGTGTTGTTTGAGAACACCACATTAAACATTATCGTACAGTGGTCGGTAGCCTAGCCTTAAATGTGTAAAAGTAGGAAAAACTATAAATACAAGAATGGGAAGTTCATTATTTTACTTTTCAAACAAAATAAGAGTGATTTTCTTTCAAGAGATAGGGTTTTGAGAATTGACTCGTGTGAAGGAAAATCCCAAAAACTTAAGCGCAATTAGTCCGTTAGATCTACAAACCATAGTAGAAGTGATTCAAGGGTGTAAGGAATGTTGTGAAGAAGCACCGTGATCAAAGGAAAAAAATATGAGGTTAGAGTTTGTGTTTTAGGGCATGGGGCGTATGAGGAAAATGTTCAAACAACTCACAAGATAACCTAGGAATGAAAGCAAAGAGTGAAATTACGGCCACGAAACCAGTTGGTAAACCTACAGAACAATCCAAGAAGGAAAAGGGTAAAGGAAAAGGAAAGAAGAAACAAGAAGAAATACCTGTGGATATAAATGAGGAATGGTACTTGGAAATGCAATACCTAGATGGGGTTTTACTAGGGCAAGAGTGGGAGTCCCACATAAGACATATGATCGTGATCGACTATAATCATCAGTCAAGTATAATCACAAAGGAAATGGCGCTAGAGCTGGTACACTCCACAAATAAATGAACACCTGACAGGTTACCAATCTACAGTGACCTGGTTAAGGTGAAAATGGAGAAGGCAGGGCTTCTCCAAATTTTCAAGTTACCATATTTCAGGAAGCCCGAGCACTTATACCAATGGTTGATGACGCCTTTACATGAAGACTTCTTCTTCTTCGTAGGGTGCAAAATGTCCTAGACTGTAAAGGGGATGCACTCATAGATAACCTCCTGGATGAGGAGGCAATTAGAGAAACCATAGCATCCCAGGAATTGAAGAAGGGATTAAGGTACTATGACATCTTGAATATCAATGATCCGGTGATGAAGATGGCCGCACACCTTGTCTCCAAGATGAATGGACAATAGAGGTGGATCCAAGTGAGCAAGCCTTGGCTGAATGTTTGCAGGAAGGTCATGGAAGGCACCGTATACAACATCTCCTAATACATAGCAGATGAAATCATAAGCAGCACAAAAGGGAGGAAATATCATATTTGGAAACACTCTGTTGACAATTGTGTTCTCAGAAATTGAGGTGCCGAATGCATCTAACAAGTTCGTGTGGGAGTACCCTACTGAAGATCCTTTACCTGTGGAGATATTTTAGAAATAAACATGTGAATCAATGATAGGGGTACACAAGGTGTGCTTAGAAAAATGGTATAAGCGCCTTAGGAATGCATTTGGGGCTGAATGGAGGATCCTTGAACAATTCCCTGCAGTGACCAAAGGAGAAACAAAGTTCACGGTCTACCAGGACTTCTACATTGGCAGGTTCATTTTGGTGGATGGCAGTTAGAGTCCATGGTGCAAATTCCCATTCTCGTTTACTGCCCAATTTTTCCAAGCGGGAGTAAAATGATATAAGGAGTCGAAGAAATTAGACCTTGAGTTGTCCACCCTTGACAGAGAGCACAAGGAAATGAGGAAGAAACTGGTCTACCTAGAGAAGTACACATATATTGAAAGGTACATGTCACATGATGTGCACATTATAAGGCCCTTGACCCTACTCATTACTGAGAGCACTACTGCTAGGATTTACCTGCGCATAAGGCTAAAGTTCTAAAAGGGCGCATACATGGAGAATGAGATATCCATTCCAGATGACCCTATTGGAAGAAGGAAGCCCATGCCAAAGCGTAAGGAGAGGGAAGAGAAAGAGGAACATAGGGCAGTGGAGAAGTAGGATGTAGGTACCACGGGGACAAGTACCTACATCCAGAAGAAGAAGAGAATGGTGGTTAGGGAGAAGACCCCAGAACCTGTGAAGCCACCATCCCTTAAGGAGCCCTTAGATGAAGATAAGACCACATCCCTAACTCCAGAGTTTTCAGTAGAGGAAGAAGAAAAGGGGATGGAAGAACCAGAGTCTAAAGATACAGACAACCTGAACACCTATATAGGTGAAAAGGATAATGGTGAAGAGGAAGAGTTGGAGGTGGATCAGGAGCTAATTAATGTCCATGGTTTAGGGGAAGAGGGAGTAGAAGATACAAATGATGCTTTCATCTTTGTAAGGAGGAAGGGAACCCAAGGGGAGGAAGGTGTGTAGAACAAAGAAAGGAGTGAGGGGGCAAGTACCAAGGAGCTAGATATGCCCAAGCTCACTCAGGAGGAGGTGAATGAGAAAGTGACAAGGGAGGCAGAGAAGATAATTAATACCTTGGTTGAAGAGGAGTTAGAGCACAGTGCGGAGCTTGTGCTCAGTGAATTCAAGGAAGAGAAAAGGGAGAAGAGTGTGGGTAGCACAAAAGGCCCAACTCTTTCAGTAACTATTCCCAAAGGAGTACGCACGAGAAGTAAACGTGTAGAAGGGTGAAGAATAATGATGGGATATGTTGATGACCCCAACAAATTTTTACATTCCTAGAGTACCGTGCCCACCAAGGAGCTCACCGCCATGGAGTCCTTAGATCCTGAGGGTGGATACCCATACACAAGGAAGATGCTATCATGGGCGTTTGACTCCCACCTCAATGAGCCTGAGTTTGAGGTTAACCAAGGAGCGATACTAGCACTATCTGAAGGAAAGGGGGACAACCCCATTATAAACATGTAACAACTATCAGATGAGCAAGTGTGTAATGCACTCAACAAAGTCTCCATGGAAATTGAGGCTAGGCTCTTTTTCAGAAATGACAGGGTTAAATTCTTGGAGGACCTGTTAGAGAAGAGGAAGGAAGAAGTAGTTAAACTAACAAAGGACCTCAACCTTGAAAATCTGATCAACGCTTAACTACAGTGAGAATTACAAGAGGAGAAAGCTAAAGTGCACAAAGTTTCCAAGAAATTGGAGCTCATCTCCCAGGCTATTATCATGAAGCACCTAGACCTCAACCCTCCCATGCAAAAATATGGTTCCTCCCTGGAGTGTCTTGAGGACTTGACTCGGATCCTCACCATGGAAAGGCAGCCTTTGACCTTGGAGTCAGCAAAGGATGTAGCTGCGTGCTTGAAGTAAGAGGAAAAGTTAAAGGTTGTTGTGTTCATAGCTGAATACAACAAGGTGATCATTGCCGACGTAAAAATAGCTACACAAACCACTGGGGTCGCATACGACCATTGTGCAAACCAGGACAAGGTGACAAGCATGTTGCTTGCCAGCGATGAGGCCAAGCTGAAGGAATTCAGGGAAAATAATAAGGGCAATAGAGCCAAGTGAGAAAATATCCTAGCCGAAGTGGAAAAAGAGTCTGAAGCTATTGAGATCCTACGGGTCTCAATCAAAACCTAACTAAACGATCTCTACAAGGCCATTACAAGGAAGATGGATGCCCTAGAAAAAGGAACTGGAGATGGTGGTAGAGACCATAAATACAAAAGGGTAAGGGTTAACCTTTGACAAGGTGAGCACATTGGTTGGCGATCTCTGCACAAGAGTGTAGGATGAATTCATTACTTGGAGTACACTGGAGGCCGACCTATGGCAAAATTTTCCCCTTCTTCTTCTTAGGTAGTTTTCCTTCTATTCTCTCTCCCCCATTCTTTATTCTTTCCCTCCATTCTTTTCCAAGGCATTGCCTTGCATTATTGTACTGAATTCTTTGAAAAGGTTCCTGAGGGCGGAGAACAGGTTAAGTGTGGGGTAATGTTGGGACCCTAATGTAGCTACCAAATCTTAAAGGTGTGTAGGCACGCATGGCCGGAGGGAGTGTGCAAGTGAAGGTGTGCAAGGCAGAATTTAAAAAGGGTTCTTGGAGAACCAAGGACGTGTGCCCGTGAAGCACAATTCGAGACTTAGCTGTTTTCAACCTTTGAACATAACACATGAAGAACGTGTTCCGTTTGGATAAGGTTCTAGCCTAGAAATAGGGTGTCTTGGAAGGAATATACCTTGTGATAAGAAGATCCAAAAATCTAATCATGACATGGAGAGGCATGCACTTGGGGAAACCCACACCTTGACACTTGGGGCTAGATTTGAGGTTGCAGAGGAGTTTGTTAGAGCTCAGATGCCTATTTATATGCACACCCTTGGCAAAGAAAATGAGACACAAGTGAGGTAGCGGAGCTCTGCAGAATTACTACGAGAACTATGGGATAAAATGGGTAGATGATTCTAGGAAGGATGTAATGAGGGAATGGGGAATGAAAATTTTGTTTTGTGAGCATACATGTATGGATCCAGATATGGTGCATGACTATGGTCTCCCTTCTGTGATGTTTTATAAGTAATGCTATGAATGAATATGATAAGGTTACCATGACGTTTGTATTAAGATCCTTTCTCTGTATTACCTCTACATTTCTACTAGTGATTTTGATCTTGTATAATCATGAACCTTACTTGAATGTTAAGTCTATTTTTGGTTTTACAACTTCCTAGTTCTATTAATACTGTTAAGTGCTTTTACTTTTGATATGACTGAAGGAGTATAGAATCCATTCTTAGCTCTATAGATTTTTATGTCCTTTAAATCACTAATTCAAGACCATGAATGATGCCTTCCACTAAACTCACATAAAAGAGAGACTCGGCTCCCTCTCACTTGCCTCAGGTGAGCGCCCAGTGCCTATTTGGTGAAAGGCCGGTGCGCATGAGGTTCCCTTGTTCTTGGTGGGTGTAAAAATGAATACACATCCTTTTCCACCCATTTTTCCTTCTTCCTTTCCCCGATCCTTCTTTATAGATCCACTTACAATAGACACAGGTCCTTACCATCTTCCAAATTGTATTAGAGCTTTGTAGGTCTGCATATTCCATCATCAACTCTAGATTCATCTTCCTAGGTTTCCGTCGACCTACCTTTACATATACTGAGTCACCATTGACCCAGACTAGGTAACTCTTATTATGTATTTATTTTCATCTAACTAGCTTTAGATTAGTTTTTGCCATTTCTAGTTTCAGTGTTAGTTCTATTTCTGCATGATTTTTCTTTCACATCCTTTTATCTAACAAATGGGGTTTGACATCAACCAAGGAAGTCAAAATATTATTAGAACCACTTAGGCAAGCAACCCCCACATTTATCTATCTAATCTAATCTATTTTAGTTTTGTATATCTTCTTATAGTAACAATAATCCATCATTCAACACCCATATCTAACATCAAGCATCCAAGGTAACATAAACCCTCTATCCTTCTGAGTTGAATTGCTTCTTTAGTAGCTAGTGAATTCATTTACATTACGAATGATAAATCTTGGAAAACATAATCATATCCCTAATGGGCGATGCTATTTGAAATGCTTGGAGGATATACTGAAAAATATAGAACTGAGTCACATGTTATCCAATGTCTAAAATTAAAGTGGCCATTCTAGAAAAGCAAATAATATAAGTCTGAAAAGGTTAAAGTAATGTAAAATTGAAACAAGTATTGTTAATGTCTAGTTTTCTTTCTTAGGAATCATCTATATAATGCCATTATTAGAGGCATGGTATAAATATTAAGTACATGATTTTGTCTACACCCATTATCAATGTGGAAGCATAAAGGAAAATTTAGTTCAAGGGTTTTATTTTCATGCACATTTCCAACATGCACTATGAGAACTATATTGAGTTTGAAATGTAGTACAATGTTTGATGAAGTTAACAAATAAGGTGACTGTCAAGTTCATTTTAACTCAATCATTTGAATCTTTTATTTATAGATATAATGATTTCTTGAGGTTTTTACAGGAAGATAGGTTTGTTTTACAGGTACATGTGTGAAAAATAAGGTTACAAGTGAATCTAAAGACAAACTTATGAAAAAGATGATAATGAAGAGACATAGAGGCCTAATAAGACTAGTTCCATCTAAAGGTGGAAGATGGTACATTGGGGAGAATTGTGTTAGGAATTTGAGTCTTGAAAATTAACCATGAAGTATTCTACAACATACATGAATAACAGGAAAGGAAAAAATTTGATTCATAAAAGTGGCATGGTTTATAATTCCTTGGGCTTTCAAGGTTTGTAGCAAATGACATAGGTTACTAGAGAAGGGCTAATCCGAAATCAGGTAAAGTTACCTTTCTAACCATAGTTGTGCTTCTAATTGCTTTATTAGTTTAACATGCTTGTAATTATCCTAGTTTCCATTGTATAAATGTGAATTATTATGTTATTATTTTTGCTACAAATTTATGTGATTAATCTCTTGTAATTAATTTGAGGTTGATAAATTTTGGTGAATCCATTATTATTCAATCCCTTTACCTAGATTAGGGTTCATATTGCTTATTTATTAGATAGGTCTATATGGTGATATGAGTAACCCAAAGTGAAGTTGTGAATCTATGGTTTGAAGTTTTTTGATTTAGGCATGCTAATATTGGTTTATTTGAGCTAGGTGAGAAGATAATATAGCCCTTCTAATCTAGGTCCATAAGAGGTCAATTGTGGTGTTTATATGCAAATTTTCCATTCTTGAACAATGCATGTTGTAGGTTATTTGCATCCACTATTTGGTTACTAACTTAATAAGTTGATCTATGATAACTTGATGACTCTATTGTTATCATGTGGTATTCAGAGCTATGTATTTTCTCTTTGAAACCAGAGATTTATTAGATAAGATAAAGCCTGGCTAGGAATACTTCATTGATAAAGAAGATTCCAAAGAAGAAAAGAGAAGGAAGAAAGTTAACAAATTAGGTGTGAAAAAGAACCTAAGTGAGACTTAAAACAAGGTGAAAAAGAATTGTTTGGGATTGAGAAAATTATGGAATAAAAATACCAACTGAGATCTTGATCAAGGGATTTGATTGAAGCTAGTGTTCATCCTTTTGAAGAAAATAAAAGAGGAATTTCCAGAGGAAAAGAAAAGAAGAAAAGATCAAATAATTAACAAGAAAGAGAGAGTTATGGATACAAGAAGAGATAAAAGAATTAAGAAGGGATGTGGAACAATTGGTACTAATGATGAGAAGAATGAGAGAAGAAGTGAAACAAGTTAGAATAGAGGTTATGAATAAAGTTAAGTGGCCTAGAAGGTTACTTGTGGAAAGAAGGAAAAGAATATAGTTGAGAGAAAGGATAAAAAATGAAGAAATGAGGGTAAAGAAAATAAGGAAGAGGATAAACAAACAAGAACAAGAAGTAACCAAAGAGATAGTATAGATATATAGTCAACAATATGATGAAGAAGGGATTAGAGAAGAATTTTTGGATTATCTTAGAGAGTATGAAGGTGAAGAGTGCTTGGGTAATGAGAGCGAATAATCATCTTATGATGCCAACAAAAATTTAGAGGAAAAAGGAAAACCAAGAAAAGATGAAGAAAATATCTTACATTGGAGCTGACTCATCGAGGCTATATGGCCTCACTCAAGAATTTTCATTCCAATATTATTCTTGTGATGTGTGATTGAGTATTATATAGGTAGATAGGGCTCATTTTTATGGTATAGGTGTGACTAAGTAGAAGTACAATGAACCTGAAGTGACCTATAATGAAAAAGGAGTGATACTAAATTACACAAAAATAATCATATATTAAATATCTACATAGAAAAAAACACCCATGTCAGGCGCTAGTGCCTAGGATACCTTGTCCCAGTCTAGGTGCTCCTATCCCTGAGATTGTTACAATCCATTTTTAGATATAGAGCTTGTAAAGCCCAAAATATACCCTACCAGATCAATCTCTAGTCGAGAATCAGTTCAAACCTACAAATACAAGTTGATTCATTACCTAAACCCTATCTATCACTCCTGCTTGAATTTATTTTAGTTGATCTTGTTTGAATAATTTTATACTTATTTGATCAGAAGTGTCCTTACATTGGATTTAATTTTATTAAATCATTTCATGAACCTGACCCCTTACATTCTCTTTAACAAATCCATTCTTCTCCAAAACCAAACCCTAGTTTAATTAGGGTTCATATCTACATTTTATCTTCATAACTAAACCTTATTTTCATCTGTTACCTAACATAAAATTAGATATGCAAAATTTTCCTAGGTTTTCATGCTTGATCCTACCCGTTGGGTCACTTTCTAAGGCCCCCAATTGTCAAATCACCATTTGTTTCATATATTGAGAATAACAAATATATTTTCAAATTACTTTAAGGTTAGTTTTTATTTTTCCATATATAATGAAAACCTCTTTTTGTTTTCCCTGAATTTGAGCCCAAATTTTGAAAATCCAATTTTTTTTTTTCTAATTAAGTCATAATTAAAAAATATAAACTTTTGGCTAAATCCCTTGGAGGTTTTTCTTTCAATTCATAACATTTAAAATAATATTGTTTTACAAAATGTAAATAATATCTTGAGATATAGTCATTTTATTCATTTGATGACAATTTCTTTTTGATCAACATCACTTTCAATACAAATGTATTCATCTATCTGGTTTGTTTGTAACAAATTATTTTTTGGATTATCATATAATTAATGATAATGCTTCCCCATCCTATATATTGGTTCAAATTAATAATATCCTTGTCAAGCATGTCCTAGTTGATCCATAATTTGGTCATAATATATGTAATCTTTCCTTTCTCTATCAAATAGGACTTTTTTTCTACTCATCTCAATCCATCCACAATTTGTATCTGTGGCTTTGATAATTCACCTAAGAAAGTATTGGGTACAATATCGCGTCCCCTTACTATGGGATATTTCACTCTTGATGTTCTATGTCATGTTACGACTCATGATGTTCATTATACTATCCTTCTAGGACATCCTTGGTTACATACTATGCATACACTTCTTTCTACCCCTACCATAAAACACAATGCCCTTGTTATAACTTCTTCCATGGATACTATTACAATATATTCTACACCTCATGTTTTTATTCCTTGTGATATTTTCCTCATACATGATGTCGATGGCATTTCCTACATTACACATTCTCCTCCTCTTGGGATGCACCCTAGTAATACTACTTTACAAGACCAATTTTCTATTGGCACCCATGATACTCCTCCCATCATGTATCACTCTCAACACACTTCTATTGATCATATTTTTAGTGCTTCCAATTTTTCATCTCTCTCCAAACCTTCCTCGTCCTAAGTTAGAGCACCATATGTTGATTTTATAATGATTCCTAGTTCTTTTACTTTTTGAGATGCTATACATGATTCATTTACTATGGCTGCACCTTATCTTCTAACATCTATGGGGGAAATCAATTCCCCTATTTCCACATTTCTATCTATAGTCATAGGGGATAATTTATATTACTTTATTACTTCTAACATTCCCAAATTACACCTATTACTATCCAATTATACTAATGATCATGTTATAATTATATATGTTACTCATTTTTTGACACTCATATTGATCCTTATGTTTTCACTTTCTCCTACCAGTATCTCCAATAAGCCCAAAGTTACATCTATTCTACTTTCTCCTAATGGACACACTCTTATTACTTATACACTTCCTACTCATGTCATTAGGATCTTGGATTCTATAGGGTTTTCCCCTCACCATGTTTCCTTCATTATTTGGTATCTCTTCTACTTCTCAATGTTTCACTTATTCTAGTTTCTCCACATGCATGACAAAATCCTACTCCACATACTATGGTACATGCACTATCACGTGACACTAGGTCCTTACCTCATGTTCACATGTCTTCCTATTTTGACATTTATAGATCATAGAAACCTTTTTCCTTGGCTCCTCTAGCCATCCCATATTCATTTTCTCATAATCCTATTGCATCTTCTCCTATTCATGATGGCTCCTTAGCCTTGAAACCTATTATGGAATATGGAGCACTTACCCCTCCTATAACACCTTTTGCAAATCCATCTCAGTTTCCTTCACACATGGATACTACTCATAGGCCTTGTTACTTTTATAAATCCAAAATTCCACCTCATAGGAGTAACTCATATGCTTCACATGCTCTATCTAGACATATTTCATGCTCTAGTTATTTAAATGATTGATCTAGACCTATCTCATATACTAGGCATCATGTAATCTTCTGTGACCATCAGACCTTGGATCATGTTCACACAAGTAGTTACTTTACATAAGCTAATCATGGGACCTTTCCTAGTACTCTCATTGCATATATAATTTTGGCATTCACACTTAGGGGCATCCTAATTCTCCCACACCACTCAATGAATTACTCTTGTTCCTAGTTCATACTCAAATGTTGAGGGTTTATTCACATGGATCTCAATTTTCAAACACACACACACACATACACACACACACCATGGACATCCTTATTCATCCCTTAGCTAGCTTTCTTTCATATATTTGTAATAAAAAATCCAAAAAAACTAGCTTAGATATTGATTAAATGAATTCTTCCTTGCTTATACTACTCTATGTTGCACCTTTTCTTAACATGTTATTATGGTTCATAATACGATTTATCATTTTTTATACACAAATGCACATTCACATGATATATTGAGGTGAATTTAGGTCAATTAGATGTTATTACATGATGTATGATGCTTCAACCTATCCATTACTAGTCCCACTGAGGCTCTTGAGGGAATCTACCTTCTCTCACTTAGTGTTAGGTGCTACCATTGAAATATTTCACATTTTCATTCATATATTCACATATTACATTATAACATACTATTCATATTTCCTAACATGCTAACGGGTGCTTCATATGTAGTAGTTTCCTTGAAAGAATCCTTCCAATCAAGGTTATATATTTTATCGTACCTTGTTTGTAATTGTTTGCGAGATATGCCCTATGTTTACTTGTTACCTTGTTTACACAAACCTTGACAACTCTGATTATCTTGTGACATCCTGAGTGGTGTCCCATTTATGTAACTGACTACTCACTGAGTCCTTGTTTACTATTTTCCTATATGCTTTTACTAGTTGTTATTTCAATGTGCATTGAGTTTTTTGTCACTAACACTTATACGCTAACATTTTCCCTTTTTTTTTCTTACGCCATGGTACCTACCATGCACAATCCCTATTCACTCTGCAAGATTCCTTTACCATAAGTGCACTTTAGTTTCAACATTTTTTTTAGTCTACTTTCAACTTTTTTGATCTCACGTACCCCAAATGAGTGGGTGAAAGCATTAGGTAAACCTTTTAACCATCATAATAGTTACAAACAATAGTCATAGAAACACAGACAACAAGAACATAACATAAATTAGTTACAGATCAAGGCTATAAATAGACTTGGCCAAAAAACTCATCATGGAAAGAAGCACCTAGAATAGACATGAACGTATGGGTGCTATTTTTATAGGGGAAAACATAGTTACAAAGCAGTTAAGAAGTTACACAGTCATAATTTTATCCAGTTTAAGAAGTTACACAACAAATTTTAGATTACAATCTGTTAGTAATAGGAGCTAACTACTAATTCAAAAAATAAATTAGGAACCAAATAAGGTAATGAAACATGATGGGTGTCGTTATTCCATTAATTTAATTAACTTCTCGTTGATGTCATATTCAAACTAGGGGTGTGTCTAAAGCTATAAGGAACAAGAGTAATCCTATTGATCTGGTAGTTGACTGTAGTTATTTATGTATTTTCTAGGGGATCTTTTCAATGTCTTAAGGACTTTTTGGTAAAAACCTTATTTAAATCATAATATGAAAACTTTGCTGAAAGGAAACACACTAAAATCTTTGCTAAAATGAAAAACACTTTGCAGAATGGAAATAAACACACTTGATTTTGGAAATAAACACACTTTCTTATAAAAGTAAACACACTTGATTTTGAAAATAAACACACACAACTTAGAATGCTTAAAAATGATTGCAAGAAAAATAAGAATCTATTTAGACACCTACAGGAACAAGTATACAACAGAGTTTAACTAGAAGAATTAAAAGCAATACATAATTAACAAATCTAAAATATTTGCTTAGGAAATATAAATACCAAATAGATGAATATCCTAGTCCTTGGGGGAGTGGGCCCTTGCTCCTCCTTGAATCAAGATTTAACAACTTAGAATTATCTCAAACAGGAATGGCTATTTATTGATAAAACATTCGGTATTACAAAATGTACTGGATCTATGTACTTATTCTATATCTATTTTCTTTGTTCTATCTCTCTATATTTTCATATCATATATTTATCTACTACAGGTCTGCTTATATATACATTTACAATCATAGTTGTCTCTACGATTATGATGAAATCGAATTGTGCCTAAAATAGATGCTTACTCAGATTGTGGCTGATTAGAGGACTGTAAAATAACTATTCCTGGATCTACGTTCAGAAATCCTCTCATCCTATCATGATTGAAAGGGTTGTTGATGTAAAATATCTAGATGTGGTTAGAGTAGATAAACTTCCATCGGTTCTGGAACTTCAGAGAAGTTCCAGAACCATAGGAAATCATTAAGGATCAAAACCATGAGAGTTATGGAGCTATACCTAGGAGTTCCAGAACTAAGTCCAAAAATTTAAAAACTAAATACTGGAGTTCCGGAACTAAGTCTAAAAGTTCTAGAACCAGATGATGATTATGTAATGGAGTTCTGAAACTAGCTTGGAAGTTCTGGAACTAAGCTGTACTGGAACATATGCTACCGAAAACATGTTGAATGCTACATACTTCATTTCTTTGACTAATTAGACCTTCTTTATTACAAAATTGAATTTCAAACACACACTTTGTTAGGAATTTTAGAGCTTTTAAATATTAGATCATAATCAATCAAAAGATAGAAAATTACATCCTAACTCATATCAGATCAAATAAAAGTCACAAAAGGCAATCAAACTTAATAAAAAGGAGAGTAAGATGAGATCATATTTTATACATTAATTGGGCATATTATGGCCTCATCATTTCCCCCAAACTTACTTGTTTGTAAGTTCCTTTACAAAATTCATTCTTCAAAAGTGGGGTGATATGTTCTACATTCCATTTGATTTCTCAAATCAAATGGCTAAAACTGGATCTTCCAATGCTTAAACTTAGAGATATTGTACCCTTCTCCTGCTTCTTTTTTCCTCTGTCACTCTTCAAATTCAATAGGATCTTGAGGTTCTCTGTTTTTCTAGGGAGACATGGGGGTGAGAAGTAGAGGGGGCCTTGTTCTCATTTCCATCCATATTTTCCCGTAGGTCTCATTGATATGAGGAATTATTATACATAACACTTTTGCTCTTTCTAAACTCCAGATTAGATTTGTAGGGAATATTACTTTCCTTCTTCTCAAGGAAATAGTAAGAAGTTCCCACCTTTTCAAGCATCCTTCATAAATATCTTCAAAATTATCCTCCTCATAGGAGGTAAAGGTATCAATGCTCTTTTGTAAGCTAGAAAAATAATGTGTCTTGCATCGCTCATCAAAGGCATGAGTTCTAAAATGTATGAGGAAGGTATAAGGTTTACCATAGTAAGCTCTCATGCAGAGACTAGTTGAGCTAGCTTTCAATAAAAAATTAGATTCCCTTTCCTTCCATGCAATTTGGTTTTGTAGAACAGAGACAAATGCATTGAGTTGACTTTCCCCTATATAAAAATTGATCATAAATCTTCTATTTTTCTCTAGCATCAAATTACAAAGATAGAATTCATGTAGAATATTTTTCTGCTCAGGAATGGCTAAAGAATAAGCTGTCATGAATTCAAATTCATCTTTTAGTTCATGTGGAATTCCACATGTAATCCTTGATAGCTGTCAGTGAATGAATTATTCTTCTAAAAACACACTATATGCAGGAGAGGGCCTCCTACAGGTAAGTGATTTTTCACTCATAATGTAGACCATATGAATTTTTGCAAAACATTTATATTTGTTTCCTTCTTCCTTATAAAACTTTTCTTCCCACTCTTTTCTTGCCTTCTTTTCTTCTTCCATCTTGGTCTTAAAATATTCATTTGATGTTTTATCTTCTTTGAGTTCTCTGCAAGTCTCATTCCATAGTTGTTTGAGTGGAAAATAAGTTAACTCAGTCTGTGTAGAGACTATGGACACACCATTCTATTTTCTGGAAGTTTGACACTCTTCCTTTTTTTCTATCAGCTATTTCTTAATTATTGATAACTCCTCACTCCTAACTACAAGATGAGTTTTTAGCTCTCCAATGAGATTTTTCCTCTTTTCTAATTTGAGTTTGAGGAAATCTAATTCCTCATCCTTTTCCCAGATAATGAGTTCTGCTCTAGATAAGAACAAAGCCTGTTTAACCTGATGTCTTTCTTCTTCCTTCGAAATTACTTAGAGAGTTGAGCATTCTTCTTCGATCAAAGGAAATTTACCTTTTCATCTCTAGGATGCCAACTCTTCTTCTTCATGTGACAATGTTGATGGTTCAGCCAATTCTTGAAAATCCTGCTTCTCAAGTTTCTCATATCCTTTGTCAATCTCAACTTGGCTTGGTTTAGGAGGAGTCATCGCCATGCTACCCAAAATATTAGTAGCTTATATTTCCATCTTTTCCTGTTCACTCCTTCCCTCTGGGGTTTCCCTTGACCTCTTATGAATTTTCCTTTTTTGGGGAATTTCAACATGCCCGGTGGTGGATTTCCTTCTAGAGATTCTTCTTACTTTTATTTCTTGCTCCTGCACGGGTGATCTATCACTGTTAGAGATAGATATTAGCTCCCCTGTAGCTGTAACAAAAGAAGGAATTTACTTCAAAGGCACAGAAGGCTTTGTTGTTTTGATCTTTCTCATAGATCACCTTATTTTTGGTATATTCTCTCTTCCCACTTCCTCATGTTTTTCTGTAGGGGCATCAATTTCAAAATTAGTTGAAGGAGAGAATGGATATGGTATTGTCTTTTTGATAATATTAGGGTTTTTCTTGAACTTGCCAAGAAACTTTTCCCAAAGTTCTTCTCCATTTTTATTTGACAGAAAATGGTGCTGGCATACTAAATGAATTAACCTGTGATTCCTAATTGTCCCAACACCCCAGGAATACCTCTAGGCCATGGTATGGATAGAATAAAAAATAAACCTTGGAAGGTTTATTATGTACTCTGGTTTTGTGGCTCCATATTTATGATATATGAGCATTTTCAAGACTTCTTTTCCTATGGACCCAAATTGACCATCATAGGTTAAATACTTCACTATCTAAAATGCTACCCTATCAAAGGGTTCGAGAAAGTTTGCCTTTCTGACCCCTTTTACACTTTCTTTGTATTGTAAATGTATTGGGGTTCAGTTTCTCCTTCTTGTAGTAGGATTTTAACCAGTTTTTTCAAGGTCCCTTTGGTAGGATGTGGGACATGCACAATTGGTGCTCCAGACACATTAATTATTGTATTCACAAAAAAGGAATAAAAATATTTCTCACCTTTGTCCTGGATTGATCTAGGTTTATGAAGAATTCTCTTCCTAATTCTTCATTATACTTTGAAAACTTATTCAGGAACTCTAACCATCCTACATGCTCAAAGATAGATGCCACTTCTTCGTCCGCGAGCAACTGGGAATCATCCTCTGGTTCTGATTTATTTTTAATCCCCATATCAAATCAAGTTCTATTTCCTTTGATTTTGTGTAAATCGGATGTAGGCCTTCTTACTTAGCTATGGAACTGATGATTTTATCTATAGAACCTCTGTTCTTTGTTGTGGAACACAAGCTTGATTCACTACTTCTCCCTCAAAATATCTTTACAACTTATTTCTCTTATTTTTGCACTTAATGATTACTCATGATAACTATGCCACCTCTTATTCCATCCAAATCATCTTCATGATTACTCACTTGTAATCATAATGTATAAATAGATGACTCATCATACCAACTTTTAAATCAAGTCAAATCACCCATGCAAACTTTTAATTTAACCTTTAATAAGTTAAAAGATATAATTACCGTCCTTGATGATGTAATACTTTTGTTATGATCACCCATCAGTCCTACAAGTGGAACAAAACACAGTTAGATAAGACAACTAGAATTCCAAAGAATTTCCTTTTATTTGAATTAGCCATAAGAGGAGGTCAACTACAATTGCTGGTTTTCAATTAACCTTTGAGAGAATTTTTTTTTTTTTTAAATTTTTTGGGGGAAGAAAGTGCCATTTACTGGTTTTCATTTTCTTCCCTTTATTATGGATCTATCTTATGGTTATTTGATCATTTTGGAAGAACTAGGTTCTTCCATATGATCAAATTCTTTTTTCTGCTTCAATCTTCCTCAAGAATTCATCCTTAGTGGGAGGATTCCTATAGAGTTTTAGCATATGTCCATTGACCAAGAGTGTTCTGTTGTATCCATTAATGAGAAGTAACTGAATAGATCCATTGTCAAATATCTGCTCAATCTGATATGTTCCCAACCATCTATTTCTCAATTTCCCCTTGAATTGTTGGTACTTAGAATCAAACAACAATTCCCAGTATCCTACTCAGAATCAAATTCTTTCTTCTGCTTCAATCTTCCTCAAGAATTCATCCTTAGTGGGAGGCTTCCTATATATTTTTAGCCTATGTCCATTGACCAAGAGTGTTCTGTTGTAGCCATCAATGAGAAGTAACTGAATAGAGCCATTGTCAAATATCTGCTCAATCTGATAGGTTCCCAACCATCTATTTCTCAATTTGCCCTTGAATTATTGGTACTTAGAATTTCCTTTTCTTGATATGTGTGTCATGTCATTACTTCCTTTAATCTTGGATTATCTCTGTCTTCTGAAGTGCTTCCATCCTTAATTCCTCCAATTCATTGAGTTGAAAGATTCTTTCTTTTTGAGCTACATTCAACTCAATACCCACCTTAACTGATGTCCTCAATGTCTGTAGTTCAAACTCAATGGGAAACAAGGAATTTTTCCCGTAGACTAACTCATATGGTGAAAACCCTGTTGTAGTTTTCCAAGTTGTATTATAAGCCCATACAACTTTAGGTAGTCTCTTTACCCAATCTTTTCTCCCATCTTCAACTATTTTGGTAAGGATGTTTTCCAATTATACGTTTGTTACTTCAGGTTATCCATTTGACTGTGGGTGATAAGGAGACAAATTCCTATGGTTTATTTGGTAATACCTTGTGAAATATTGGATCATATTAGACATAAATTGTGGTCCCTGATATGAAACTATGCTCCTTGGTGCTCCAAACTTTATCATAATTTTGTTTCAAAGGAAATCAACAACTGCTTCTTCAGTGGCATTTTTCAATGCCTGCACTTATGCCCACTTTGTCACATAGTCAATACACACAAGAATATATTCCTTTCCTTGTGAAGGAGGATTAAAGGGACCAAAAAATTCCAATCCCCATCTCTCAAATGGTTCAATCACTACTTGAGGTTGAAGAGGCATTTCATTGGTGAAAGTTGGTTATCCCATCCTTTGACAAGGATCACATTGCTTGATATATCTCTTTAAATCCTTGTACAGAGATGACCAATAATAACCAGTGCCAAGTATCTTATAATTTTTCTATTTCACTGAATAGTTTCCTCCACTTGGTTCATCATGACATGCTCTGAGGATGTCAAATATTTCATATTCTCTTACACACCCGCGTAAAACAAAATCAGGACCACATTTAAATAACATTCTATTTAACCATTTGAATTGTGCACTAGTTTTGATTAACTTATTTATTTGTTTCTTAGTGAAAGAAGGAGGAAAATTCCCTGTTGCAAGATAATTTTCCATATTAGCAAACCATGGTGTACTTGCTGAGATAGTAAATAGTTGTTCATTTAGAAAGTTATCCTTGACTAGATCTTACTCCCTTGCAGTGGTTAGTCTTGATAAAAAGATAGATACCACATTAGATTTACCTAGATTGTCCACAATGGTAATATCAAATTCTTGAAAAATTAATAACCATCTAATTATTCTTCCTCTAACCACTGGTTTGTTCATTAAATAATTAATTGCTGAATGATCTAAGTGTACAAAGATACTGTAATGTAATGTTTGAATTTATTGATTGCATAAATCATAACAAGAAATTATTTTTCAGTGGTGGTGTAATTATTTTCAGTGGGAGTAAGATTCTTACTAAGATAATAAATATCATACATTTTTCCTTTTTCATCTTTTTGTCCCAGAACTATACCGATGGAATTATTTGAGGCATATGTTTGGATATAAAATGGATTTTCCAAATTAGGTCCTCTCAATATTGGGGAGGTGATTAATTTTTCTTTAATTTCTTCAAAAGCATGATGACACTTTTCATCCCAAAGAAATTCATAGTCCTTGGTTAGAAAATTAAACATAGGGGCAACAATTTTACTAAAATATTTTATAAAGAGCCTATAATACCCAACATGTCCTAGAAATGAATTGATATCTGTGGGGGTCTGAGGAATAGGTAAATCTGAAATGATCATATATTTTTTTTGATAACCTGAATTCCTCTTTTTGAAATATGGTGTCCTAATACAATCCCCTCATCAAACATCATTAAACACTTTTCATCACTAAGAGATAGATTTTTTTGTTCACATCTTGTTAACACTCTATCCAGATATCTCAGAGCATCATCAAATGCATCTCTATGTATAGTGAAGTCATCCATATGTACCTCAACACAATCATTTGTTAGATCAACAAAGATTACAAGTACAACTCTTTGGAAAGTTACAGGAGCATTGCATAAGACAAATGGTAACACCCTATAAGAAAAGGTACCCCATGGGCATGTAAATGTAGTTTTGTCCTGATATTTAGTAGAAACTTTGATTTGATTGTATCCACTAAAGCCATCCAAGAAGGAAAAGTAATGTTTACCTGAAAGGTTTTCTAGGACTTGATCTATGAATGGTAAGGGAAAATAATCTCTCAGTGTGGCTTTGTTCAGTTCCCTATAGTCAACACATATTCTCCATTTTTCATTCCTCTTAGGAAAAATTACAAGAGGAGATACCCACTAACTATCTGAGATAGGGTAGATAAAACCTACCTTTAATAGTTTTTCAATTTCTTGTTTGACTATATCCCTTAAGGCTGGGTTAATCCTTCTCTAAGGCCGCCTAACTGGTTTAAAATTTTTAGTATAGATGTGATGAGTACAGATAATTGGGTGAATTCCCTTCATGTCTTTGTAATCCCAAGTAAAAGCTTTAGTATGATTTTTTAAAACATCAAACAATTTAGCCTCTTCATCATTCTTCAACTAGTTATTAATGTTCAAAGTTTTACTTGGTTGAATCTCAACATGATTGGTTCCAATGTGTGATGAACTCATTTGTTGAAAAGGTTCCATTAAATTATTTAGTGGACATGCATGTGGTAATAACATATGGTATGTAGCAACATATCCAAAATTTCCTTGAGACAGACTACTAGAAAAAGGACAGTAATGATAATTATGATACTTATCTCTTTATATGTCAAATTCTTCATCACTGCTACTTTCCAAAAATTCTTCACCACTCCCTGATGTATTTGAAACTGAAGCTACTGATTCTTCCTCTCCTGACAAGAAATCTCCTTCCTCTGAAGTAGAATTATTTCCAATCATAGAGAACTCCTGTTGTCGTGGTTCTGAAACGAAATGTGGTGGTTCCGAAACTAAATTCATAGGTTCCATAACTATAGTTGTAGGTTCTGGAACTATTTATGATTGCTTCAAGGACAACTAGTGCTCATCTAATGGTGGATTAATCATCTCTTCTACTTCTCTTACATGATCCTGCAATGTGATCATAACTAAAGAAGACAATTTTTTCTTATTATTATCAGGAGAATAAACCCACAATTGTTCTTGATTGTCAATAAAAGGTCATGCAGAAGGATATAAGGAAATTTGATTAGAGTTCTTACCATTTGATATTGTCATATCACTTGAATTGCAATCAATTAAGGAAGAAACTATAGCTAACCATGGTCTACCCAAAATAATGGGATAACCCAATGTTTTACCTTTTGGCTGCAATATAAGGTAGTCAACTGTATATTCCCATGACTCCACCATAACTATCACGTCTTCAATAATCCCTTCTGGTTTGGCTACAGACTTGTTTGCCATCTACAATATGGTATTAGTAGGTTGTATACCCATTAATGGTAATGTTTTCAAAGTTTCCATTTTCATTACATTGATAGCCACTCCCAAATCTACCAAAATGTTGTGTATATCCTTATTTCCTATAGAGACAGAAATAACATGACTTCTAGGATCTCCGTATTTGGGAAGTAAAATTTTTCCTTCTAATAAATCAACAAGTTTCCCATCTACTTTGATAGTCTTGGGGTACTGTTTCTTCCTTCTAGGATTTTTCAAACATAACATTTTGATTAATTTGTTCAATTTTGGAATGTCCTTAATTGCTTATAATAATGGTATTTTAATATTCAATTTCCTTAGTTCCTATACCAATTTAGACTCCTTGGTTTCTATAGCTTCTTTAAATCTCTCTAGAAATGGAGTCTCAGTAGTGTCGCTATCTGAATCCTTTTCTTTTCTTTTTATATCTTCTTTTGGAACAATA
>CM034151.1:486201137-486372412 GCA_019776745.2 Taxus chinensis
CATAGTGAATTAGTGGAGACTTAACAAAATACACGGATGACTTTTTGTACTGATGTGACTGTGAGAATGAGCATGATTGATTATGAGGACGTCATGGTGGGGAGTACAGGTGGACATTAGGCTGGAGCTGCCTACCATGACAAAAGATTTGATTGGCTGACCTATGGTGGAAATCACTTATATAAGGATTGTAAAGGAATATGGTGAGGAATGTGATCATTGTCAGCACTTCGAAACCTGAGCATAGATATGAAAGTTTCTTCATGGCCTATAGTGAGTGAAAAAAACCTTTTGAAACTTGGGCAATGATTTATGGGTACTATTTCCCCACCTACCAGTAGGACTAGATCACCAATATTATAAATTACACAGATGTATCTGACAAGGTGGGCAGAAGTGAAACCTTAGAAAGGCTTACATGACATCTTATGGCAATAAGTTTTCGTGGGAGAACATATTGCAGGTATAGATGGCCCATTGAGTTTGAAAAGTGATAACCGGCGTGGGGGCGGGGGGAAGTTGTTTGGTGTCCACCTTGCTTACGTTTTCACTTTTCTAATGAGACTATCACGATATTGTTGGTAGAATTTATGGTGGCAACGCCATAAATAACACCTTATCCCCACATGAAAATGGAAATCTGACGATTTCAACAAGAATTGGGACAACATGGGAGTAATATTTTACTTTTGGGAAGAAAGACTGGGATGATAAAGTATCTGTTGTTACTTTGGGCATACACAAAAACTTACAAAGGACTAAAAACGCCACACCCTATCAGTTGGTGTTACATAGGGGCTATTCTACTAGGTGGAATTTCAAGTTACCTTCCCTATGTATTATGCATGCAAGAGGTTTGCTGATGAACCGAATTAGAAGAAGCATTGAAAAAATGATATACTGCGATGAAAGGCATGCTATAACATGAGTAGTCAGAAGAAAAAACAACCAAATAGAAGGCATGGCATGATAGGAATAAACGGATTAGAAGAGTGAAGGGTACAAATGTTCTTCTTTATTATTCCAAGTTCTTGTTGCCATCGTGGAAAGGCTCAGAGTGCACTAGTTGGACAGTATGTTGGTGAATATATACTTATTCAGTTGTGGATTGGGACACAGTTGCGTTGGGGTTGATTTCAAGGGATAGTAGGCTGAAACCTATATACAGTAAAGTCTTTTTTGATGTTTGTAATAAGGAAATATTTCCATTACATTAGATTCCAATTGTCTGTATTTCCTTTATATGTGTTCCTTTCATCGTTGTTATGCTTATAAATGTTAGTTCAGTGTTTTGAGTAATACGTATGCGTGTGCGCTAGAAGTTGATTCCTAATATGAATTCATGTTGTAGAGGACCACACATACTTTTAGTGTGGGGTGGGTATATACAGATAATTGATGAGTTTGATGGTTTTTTTAGAAGATGGTATGCAATAGAAATATTGTGCAAGGATGTTGAGGTAAAGGCCATATAAAAAAATATTTCTCATGAATGATTACCAGTGACGGATGAGGGATGTATAGTTAAAACAAGGTGGGTTGTTATCATGGGAGACTACTTGGTGAATTAAGTGCGTAGATAGGTACTTTGGTGCTGAAGGCATAAAAAGGAGGTGACATGGCTTTGAAAGTAAGTGAGTGCACAAGAAGGTTATGAATCGGGTGTAGAAAAAAAACAACTCATAAAATAAAAGAAAAACATGAATTTAAGTATGGTGGTAGTGGAGAGAAATAAAGTGAAATATGTAAAGGTTATAAAGGTGGTGTGGTGATATCAGTTTACCTTACAATTGAGAAAACTTGAGTGAGTTGAGAGTGAGATAAGAGCAAGTTGTGATGAGAAATGTGAAGATTGCGTTACGAACTAAACCAAGGAAATAAGTGGCAGGCGGATTGATTATAAACACCATTGGCAAAGGTGTTTGAGCAAAGAAAATGTTGCCGGGAGGAAAAATTGGCAGATTAGGGTTCGATTTTGAGCTAGGTTCACGCAATTCTTAGATAGGGCACGTAGTTTTTGAGTTACAGAGCTTGAAGAAACTATAAAACACACCTTTATCGTCTCTATGGCACCAAAAGTGAGCAACTGGAGTGGCTACAAGGAAGCCAAATTATAAGAAGTGAAGACACCCCCGAAAGCTGATTTTGGCGATGAAGTATCCAGAAGGGTTTTGGGCTCTAATTGGGGTACACATTTAGTGCTATAATAAGGACATAACAATATAACTAAGGGGAAAAAAAAAAAAATATTTAGATAAGCTCTGGTAGTAAGACAACTATGAGAACAAAAGAATGATATGGCGGTTTATATGATGGTGCGGGAAAATTATTGCAAAGTAGGAGTTTTGCGCTTGATGAAGTCCCTGACTTTGGAAAAAGTAGAGAATTTGTATCAATGGTGATGAGAAGATTCCATGAGGACTTATTTTACCTTTTTCTGGGTGGTGAATAGGCTTTACCCCACACTTGATTGGGAAGCTTACAAGATTGAGGAGTTTGGGTACAAAAATTAGTAGTGACTAGTTGACAAGGAGCAATAGAAGAACTACAAAGCACTAGGATACATGAAGGGAGGGTGCACGGATGGATATCCCCAAGTTACAGAAGTTACTAGGTATTAGGTGGTGATGAACCTTTCACCAAGTTGAATGAATCAAAAGCACTAGTCATAGGTAATAAGGCATTGTTTACATATTGAAGAAGATGACAGACTGGGGTATTTCTACACTTTTTCTAGTTCATTGTTGAGACCATTATTGAAGCGGGCATACCAAGGTGAGAAGATAAGTTTTGGAGGTGATCATTTTTTCTATTATTTCTGTATAGAGATTGGAGTTTCAAAGCTTTAAATATAGAGTGGAAATCCTAGAATTAAAATAGGGACCTTACAGATAGATTTGCAAAGTACAAATGTGATGGATCAATGAGAAGAGCCTACAAGTAAAGGAAATAAATTTTGGTATGAGAGCTTGTCTGTTCATTTTAGAATGCAGGGATAATACCCATGGATCTTCCTTGTATTGAATAAATGGGTACAATTTTCCATTACAAGCATTTTTGCATACGGGAATGTTGGCATGAAGGATGGAAAGTGAGCCCTGGTGCAGTATTTCTATTGTCTCACCTATCACAGTACTTAGCATCAAATAATAAAATTCTCAAATGCAAGGAGGTGATGTTTAATGAAGAAGAAGCTGGACTATAAATTATCATACACTATAGAATGTATGTCTACCCAGTAAAGTCTATAATATATAGAATTGATTTCAGATGATATTCATATCAACTGTATAGCTAGCAATTGGGAAAGAGTGGATCAAAATAAATATATATCTATAAATCCCAAATGGAAATCTAAAAATATAGAGAATGAGTAAGTTCCCACGGTTCCAGGGAAGAGAAACTATGGGCACCAATAGGATGAAGATGACAATTTTCCACTTAGTGATTAAAAGAAAAGATGAGGAAACTAAAGGAGGATAGTGGGTTAGAGCAGGCAGGAGCAACTAAACCCACCACAGCGGGAGCAAACAAACACATGAGGGAACCCCTCCATTGCAAAAATAAGATAGGAAGTGGTGTAAAAAGGGGTTACTTGAGTTAAATATAGAATAGGACATGGGGACTGTAGATAAAAGAGTATTGAGGAAAGGAACAAGCGAACTCAAGGGCATGTACCTCACAAACTACTAAGGAATCCCCTAGGACTTCCCCTATGAAGGCAAACCAGAGAAAAAAAAAATGCCAAGTACATCCCAATAAGGATAGTGAAGGGGAGAAATATGATGACAATCCTCATGGAAAACTCCAGTCAACAGTGAGGAAAGAAGAACCTCCGAAGGAAGAGTTGAAAAAGGATACAATGAGTTTAAAAAAATTGGAGATATATAATGCCCAACCATTGATACAGAGGTAGATAAAGAGGAAGGTTAGCCATCTTGTTGAGCCTATGAATACAACAAGACTAATGGAAAACAATGGTGAATTCAGACATACAATTCCTATGGTAAGCACTCTAGAAGGAGGAGGAGTGAGAAGAAACATATAAAACTCCTATAGTTGGGTATTTTAATGACCCAACAAGATCTAGGCATGAGGTTCCGAAAGTACTTTGGAGCCCAAGGACCTATAATGGATGTGGAATTAATGGCCTTTTGAAATGGGGTAACCAAAACACCCATGGAAGGAATTCTCATGGACCATGTAGACTCATATGGATGATCCTGATTTCAACATGTGTGAAGAACATGTGTCTCATGGAGAATGAAAAAATTACCACATTCATGCCATGTTACTATTAAGCCCACACAGATGTTTATATGATAATTGAACAGTTCACTAACAAAGGTATATAGAGAGGTTACACACTGAAAACATAGATAAAGAAACAACTATTCCGGACTTATAGAAGATAGAAAAAAATAAAATACTAAGATAACATCCTAATAGAGGAAAATGAGAAAGATGAGGAAAAGGTGAGGACATTGGGGAGTATGGACGACAAATAGGGATTTAGTTTGAGGAAGGTGATTAACAGATAACGTGTCAGAAACCTTCCTCTTGTAAGCATGATTTACACCACACTGTCATATGGTGATGGATAAGGTTAGTGCACCTGCAAAACCAATGGATGTTGCCCTCAGGAAGTCAATCCCCAGGCAACGGTACATGGAAAAAATTACTAGCTCTGATCTATATTGTAAACCTTGAAGAGAATTGAAAATGACAGGATTTAGCATTGAATATGTGTGTGGCCCTGATGTAATAATACAGTAAGGGAATATGGAGGAGTAGAGTTCCTCAAGAGTGAATAACGATACACTTGTGTGTTGAGGAGAGGATCACTTTTGGTAGAAAATAAGCATGAATGCACTTGCACCAGCCCAGGACCCTCCAAGAAAGGCTCATAGAAATTGTAGTACTCCATGCGTGGTAGATGGATGCTACTGGAAGGGATGATCTCCAAGCCTAGAAAAGTCTCAGGGTATTTCAAAATGAAGGTGAGAACATGAAGTGGGAGAGTGGATGGGGTAGTGGAGGCCATCTTGATTAAATAATAGAGTTCCAAGTGATGGAATGAGTTTAGAATTGAGAGGCCAAATCTGAATATCAAAGCTAATTATGGGTGGGAAGGATAAAACACCAAATTATAATTTCGTTTTTTTGTGAGTATTATTTCATTATGTATTCTTTATCATGGACTATGGATGTGATAGCCAATTTTGGGGATGAAAAGAAGAAAATTGTGGGGTAATGTTGGCTAAATGAATTACAGCCTAGAGTGACGCACATAGGATTTTGCTGCAAAACATGGGGGTGTGTATGTTGCACGTGGAAGTATATTGGAATCGGGCATGCCAAGAAATTGAGGAACCAAGACTAGCCATTTTCGAGATAAGGATAAATATGGACAGGGCGTGAGGGCATGTTTTGTAAAAAAAGTTAAAAGAACACACAAAGCCCATTAAAACAAGTGAAGATCAAGTGACATGCATAGTTTTAGAGCTTATTAATAGGATTATACTATTAGTTATATATTAGATAATATATTATAGCAAATTGGCATGATTTTTGTTTATAATTAAGTGCGAATGATAGCTTAGCATTGTAGCTTAGTTTTTGGAGGAGTGATGAGTAGGACGGGAAAGTTACCCACCACATTAAATATGTATGATTATAGGTTTAGGGCTCATCTGGTCAGTTCAATGATAGAGTTATGTTATTGGTTTATGTGTGCATGAATTATGGTGATAATATATGTAGTATGCAACTTATATTTTTTACAAAAAAATAATATAATGGAACAATGTGGTGAGACATTTGTTATTGAACATCTTTAAGGTTGGTTCACTGTTAAGTTAATATTGATTCTTGTAGAGTTTATATTTCTTATGGTAAGATTAATTTATGTTGGCACGATGCCTTAATTACTAGTTAGGATCTGAAATTGTATGATTCATGAAAAAATCCTTTGAACATGTTCTATAAACGAGGGAACCATGTACCCTTACGCAAACATGGGTGCGAATCATTTTGGATGAGTGAGTATAACATGCTTGGGGTGTTGGTTAAATAATAATAAATACAGTAGTCAAAACAAGGGGTGGATAAAGTTAAGTTATTTGGTATGCCCATATATATGTGAAAGGTTTTGATTGATGCTAGGCCTGGAGAGGTGTGTTAGGTTGGACCTAACACTTTGTGAATTTTCAGACTAGAGTTAACTTTGTATTTTTCCTTACATTGTGTTTTTGTGTGGTCTATGAAAATTAAATTACAAACCTGACTATTGATTTTACCACTGGTTAGTATAGTGTATTGTCATATGTTGCAATGTGTATTGCAATTTGTAAAAAAGGATTCCTTATTTTCCATGCTAGGTCCAAAATCAATTGATCAGTCATGACAAATGTTCCTTGCAAAATGATTCAAAGTTATTAAGTGGTACATCTAGTGGCAGGTCTTACTTCCAAGAAGTATTGAGCAAGTTAAATTTTATGATAAAACATGTATAATTTTGAAGTGAATTATTTCTTTTACGAATTCGAAAATAGAAGAAAAGATACTTCATGAAATCAAAAAAAGTAAGATGAACAGATTGGAAAGTATTTTTTGTGAACAAGTGGGGTTCTTATTAAAGGCCCCCTTCCCTGATATATGTGTACAAAATGGGAAAAAAAGTTTGTATATTAGATATGTTTAGTTGTTCAAAAATCATGAAGTATTTTGCGGAGTAGTGGAAGATACCAGACGATAGCTTATGGTGTCTAAATCATCATGAAAAAAACTACACCAAACATGAATTAAAATGCCCTAGTAAGTCCTTGAGATGCCCTTGGCTTTAGTTTCGTACCAACCCATAGTCATGGAGAATATAGATGAGCTCCAGTTTTCTCCCAATGAGGTTCCCCACTTGTGAGGTGAGATTAAAAAGAGTTGCGAGAATCACAATTAGAAACCCAAGGCACCACGAATTAGTTTCACTCCAACGGAATCGTGAAGCTCCAACGAGTTGTAAGAAAGAATTGATCAGTAATGGAAGAAAATTTCTCAACAAAAACAAATCTACATAGAGGACAGACAAAAGAGTGTCTTGGCATGCTCATAAAATGATAGAAAAGGGGTACATTAGGTGCTGAGTAACCCTAGGGCATGACACACATGAAAACCCTAACCTAACCCTAAACCGAACCCATGTGAGATGACCTCCACATGAGAGGAGGACACATAGGATAAACTCACACAACCACCCCCCATTCATTAACATCCTAGGGTAGTGTTGTGCTGATTCAGACGAAAGAAGGGAAGACACTCCTAAACACTAAGAAAGATGTGACAATGGGGCCTGGACAACTAAGGCCTGATAGGTGCCCATATACCAACAACAATCTCCTAGAAGAAGAAGAAGAAAGGTCTACAGTAGCCTGACGAAGAGGTCAAAATGGCAAAAGACCTCACCAAGAAGAGACCATAAGTGAATAAAATTCATCTTAGTGAAAGGGCTTGGGAATAAATTACAATTGATCAGCTGTCTGAAGTATGACTGTCGATGATACCTCATAATATCTCCGTATGAAGTGCATATGAAATCTCAATGTGATTAATTCACTGATGCTGAACTGGATTTTTCCAAATAGAGAGTGGCTCATGGATCACGTAGATAATGGTAGGCTGCCAAAAGGGGATGCCAAACTCTGTCAGAATACCTATAGCCAAATAGCTATGTGGACAACGATTAACTACTATTCTGTATTCTCGTTTTAGATGATATCGCAATTGATTATACTTCTTGCTAGACCAACTAATAGGACCAAAGCAAGCGAGAAATTGTAGCCAAAGAATTTACTGATGATCTAAGTAACCAGCCCAATCAGAATCTGTGAATCCAATCAAGACAATATCAACCACTCATGACTAGTGAATTCCATCAGCATAAGTGCCACAACAGAAATGAAGGATTATTGAGCACTTTCTGAATGTAACTCATGTGGCTCTTGCATGAATCTGGACACGATCCCAATAGCATATGACAATCCAGTTGAGGGTGAGTCAAGTAAATCAAAGCTCCTCACCAACTGCGATAAAAGATACCATCAACAAGGGAGTGAGCAATCTGAAACCAAACTTAACCCTGGAAAGAAAAGGAGTCGGAGAAGACTTGCAATTAGGACATCTGAAACCAAGATAGAAAATCAAGAGCATACTAGGGTGCGAAATCAATATTCTTGAGTCAGATTGTGAAATATGGATTCCTAAGAAAGGAAGAAGTTAGACCTAAGTCAGTCATGGAAAAACTTGTTGGGTAAGGTGATATTCACAGAATCAATAATAGGGAAGAACTTCCTGTGGATAACAAGTCATAAACATAAGAAACGAGAATGAGTATGGATTTCATCTTGCCATAGACTATAAAAAATTTGGTCAGAGTGACACCCTAATTAAACCTGATGTAAGTAAGGAGCCAGCTTGGCCATCCCAAGCCGAGGGCTTGTTTAAGGCCATAAAGAGACTTCTTTAACTTACAAACAAGGGAGGGATCTTGGACAAACCATGAGGGTTTCCATTATAGATATATCCTATAGTGTCACCATGAAGGAAGGGGGGGGGGGCATCTAACATCCATTTGATGCGAATTTCCATCTATCGCTACACAACTGGCTAGGTTCAGTCGAATAGAAGTCATTTCGCAACGGAGAAAGGTTTATGATAACAACCCCAGCGATCTGGGAGAAACCCGTAGATAATAATTACACTTAAACTTTTCATGTTTTCCATTCTACTCCATACTTGGTTTTAGACCCCCACTTACACCGAATGATTTTTCGTCATTTCGGAAGAGTGGTGAGATCCCCAAGTATCGTTCTATGAGAGAGGAATACTCCTCTCCATGGTATAATCCCACTCAGGAATACCAGAAGCCTCTCAGGAGAAAGACCGTGGATCAGAAGCAGAGGGCAAAGGGAAAGGGTGGGTTCCAATGAAATTAGCGCGTAATCTCATATCTAAAGTATCTCAACTAATTTTTCCAACACTTTGCAAAGTTTTCCTGCCCAAAGGGGACCAAGAGGAGCAGGCTCAGAGTAAGAAGATTCGTCACTTGAGTGAGAAGGGACTCGCGTCACCATCACTTTTTTAACTATCAGAATTAGACGACTCAAAGGTCTGATGGTTAGGAGGATCAGAAGAGGAGAACCCAATCAATATATCATTCATCTGATGAATTCAGAATCTGACTCAGTGAGCTGAAGAACCTCAATAGGTGGGAAGTAGAAGTCGAAGAAGACTCATTAACTTAAACTTCTATCAATATACAAGCTCATGAGAGTAGGATTCATAATTGAATCCTTCACACCATAAGGATACCCTAAAAAGATACAGGTTTGGATTGTGGTTCCAAGGCCTGCATTGTATTCTTGGGAATCCAAGCGATTAGCCTTGGATCCAAGAATCAAAAGTTTTCCTCAACATTAGGATGCATCTCCAAACCCGGGTTCAAAGGGTGTCACACCTCTACTGCCTTGTGTGGAACATGGTTGAATGTAATTTACACAATTCATTGCTTCGGCCCAATAGTCAGAGAAAGACTGCGAGTGAATCATACAAGTGGCCATTCCTTACAGATTGGTGCTTATTTCTGCGACTCCATTCTGTGAAGGGGCTAGAAGGCAACGATGTTGTAAAGAGATCCCTTCAGAGTATAGAAATTATGATCATATTGTTTTACATTATTTACCCCCAGTGTCAGTTTGAGGAATCTTGATAGACCGTTCCACTGTTTCTCAACAAGAGCCTTAAAGTTCCTAAAAAAGTTCAAAAGGACTCAGAATTAAGCTTAATAAAATATACCCAAGTTAATCCACAAATAGTAATCATGAAGGTTAGCACATAAAGAGCTCTAGTTAAAAGCAGGAGAAGGGAAATGGACCAGAAACATCGCTGTGAAAAAGATCTAAAGCAGAAGTGGCCTAGTCCAGGCTTTTCATTGCAAAGTTCTTTTCAGGATGCTTTCCAACGGTATTATAACCCTCACCCAAAGACCCTTATAAAAAACTTGATGTGAGGCGAACCCATTGACATTTCATTTTGACTCAATTGTTTGTTTCAAGGAGAAGAGTGATAATGTAGATGTCCAAAATGGCTAATGCCATAGTTACTAACCTCATTGCATGAGGAGCAAGGAAGTGGGATAGAATCGAAGTTAAAGTGGGAGAAGGTGTACAACTATGAATAGTGATCTGCTTTCCCTCAGCCAATGTAGTGTCATGTTAAGCTCATGAATAATCAACCGAGTTGAGGACAAATTCCACTCGCACATTCCTTACCAAGGTGAGTAATTTGTAAACCGATAGGAGAGTGGTTAGAGAGATCAGGAAACCACTCAAAACACTTGGTTAAATTTCCCCCATCCATCTCGATCGATCCCACTACAAGAAAACTGACATTGTTGTGGTCATTAACCATAAGATTTGGGCAGTACCAGAAGGTTTGATGTTGGAAAAAATCAACATGCCAAAGAAAGAACCCATGTGGTTGCAAGGTACCGAATCTATAATCCATGTCGATGAAGGGAAACTCTTGGCTAAAGGGTGCTTTCCTTTCTTCTTATCATTTTTAGCACCTTTGTAGCAGAAGGACTCAGCATTCGGGCACTTTGATTTTATGGATTACGAACACTTATTTTATTCTTCTCAAGTAAATGAGAGAAGTGAGTAATCTGTTCTTAAATAGTGTTCTCATCATGACTAGCACTTCTTGCAATAGGGAACAAAATATTTATTTATGTGCCTAGGCTCAGAAGGCGAAGTGTTTGTGTCATTTTAGGTTTGTTCTTGTATCTTTCTTAGGTGATTCTTTGTTATTTCGTCATTTGTAGTCTTCTTTCATTACTTAGTAATTGCTAAAAGGGCATGTGACTTGGACTTGAGAGACCCCATTTGAATGAAGTGTATCCTGTTCTCGAAAAAAATGAGTTGGGATGAAAAATATCAAAAGGAGGGCATAGTCCAAGTCTCCAAGGAATATTTTGTAGCGTAGGAAAGTTGACACGAAGACAAACAATTTGGCGACCTAAATTGAGAGATCACAAGATCAGTTGGGAAATCTTTCTTTTCTACTTGAAATTCCTTTTACAATAATCTAATGTGGACAAATTTGAGAAGAAAGCTTATAGGTTTTCAAAGTCACTAGGATTTAACATATAGTTCATTTTCAACTCATGCACTCTCATGTCATCTAGTTTTCCAACATCACATCCAACATTTTCCACATAATTTAGGTGTTTCAGAAGACTCAATGGGAAGGAGAAGTCAGGAGAAACGAATGCAAAGAAGACCTAAGCTTATCACTCCGGTTTAACCACCCGTAGATTTTTTAGGTTCCGTCATCTGGTTCAGTCTCAGTTCCCATGGTGATGCGGGAATAACCCTTTAACCCTTAGTTCATTATTATTTTCAATCTCCATCGAAAAAAATTTGACGCGTAAGTAAAGGAATTGAAAGTGCATTCCATAGTGAGAGAGAAAGAAATGCAAAAAGAAACACAACCACAAGGACAATAACAACCCTGTTTCAGCACTTTATAGTTTAGTGCTTTGATTACAATTGGGGCAATGCAGGTTTGAAACACTTGGTAAATCAGTCTTGAATTAGCATATAACGTGAACGAGAGGAGACCACATAGTGTTCGTGGAGCATACAAAAAAAGGACAATTGTAAACAAGCACAAGCAAAAAACAGAAAGGAGGTGAAAGCCAACCTTGGTTGTGAGAAAAAACATCTCACGTTGCAAATGGAAACCCCCTTGCTGCCAAACTATGTGGTAGACGCCTCACTAGGCGTAAGCAATAATAAGGTGAAATACAAGGTTTGGGAAATCAAGGAGTTCGAATAGCCTTCAAAATGCCAGAAAAGAGCTGGAAGGCAAGGGCAGGCGCAAAATAGGACAAAAAAATTGACAATAACCACTAAATTTTACGTTTGGAAAATGCCAATTTTACTATTTGAGCGCTATTGGAGTGTAAAAAAATGATAAAAGGATGATAGATGATGACTTTTAATTAACTAGAAATCGTAAAATAAGATAGAATCAAATTAATTTGCAATTAATAAAAATAGATTTAATTAAATTAAATCTAAGTAATTACAAAAATGAATCAAGATCTAAAAAAAATTAAATCCTAATTAAGTATTTAAATGTTAAAAAAAACTAATTAGATATTTAAATAAGATCTATGAAATATCTATTTAAACTTCTAATTAAAAACTAATTAAAACTTACCATAAGTATTTGTTTAAAATCACATGTATTTTTTTAAAAAAGGATATGTATTTAAAAACTTACTAAAAAGCAAAGGATTTGAAGCTTTTTTTTTTTTAAAAATAGAAAGTTTGCTTCTTGTGTAAGGATTTAAAAAAGCTTTTGAATAAATAGAAACTTAAAAACTTACCACGTATGGTTTTAGAAAATTTATAAAAAAACTTACCAATGCCTTTTTTTAAAAACTTACAAGTTTATGAAACGGGAGTAATGCTTTTTAAAAGGTACAAAAAAACGCGTGTTAAAAAAAGCAAAGGTAATGTTATTTGTGCATAGTTTGGTTTTTTTTTTGTTTGATATTTTTAGTTGTTGTTGCGTGTAAGGCCGAAGGGAGTAGTGGTAGGATGGTGACAGCAGGGTAGGCTGGTGTGGTGGATAGCAAGGGTCTCGACAGCCAAAAGAAAACACAATCCTCACAAAAAAAATGCGGCAGGGTTTTGAATATTGGTCCAGCCAATAAAACATGGCAGAGGTTGATTGTTGGTCCAGCCAAAAGAAAAAAAGGTAGAGTTTGATTTTTGGTCCAGCCAAAAGAAAAAAACACACGGTAGAGGTTGATTGTTGGTCCAGCCAAAAGAAAAAAAGGTAGAGTTTGATTTTTGGTCTAGCCAAAAGAAAAAAAACAATCCAAACAATGCGGCCACTCAGGACAGCAAATCAAGTTAAAACAAATACAATCCAAAAAACACGGATTTCCAAAAACACAGATTTCCAAATAAAATAATATATTTTAGTAGAAATCTAAATAAAACCATAAAAGGAACCAACCTCAAGATAACGTTTTCCACTAAATACGACCGTAACCAATGAAATCCAGTGATGAAAAAAATGCAAACCTGCATACATGCACAAAAAGGCACCAAAAATGACACAACTTTCCGAGAAAGCCTGTTAGAGAGATTAGCAAAATAATTATGGAAAATAGTGATTGAAAAACTTGCATGCAAAGTAAAAAAAATGAAACCAAGAAAGAGTAATCACAACTAAAAAATAACGAGTGCACGTTTACCCGATCTCAGCTCTGATACCATGAAAAGAGTTTGCAAGAATTGAATCAGAAATGAGGCACCACAAATTAGTTACACTCCAACAGAATCATGATAGCTCCAACAATTGCAAGAAAGAATTGATCAGTAATGGAAGAACTTGCTCAACATAAACAAACCTTGCATAGAGGAAATACAGTGGAGTGTCTTGGCATGTTCATAAATGAATAGAAAAGGGGTACATATAGGGTGTTGAGTAACCCTAGTGCATGACACACATGAAACCCTAAACCTAACCCTAAACCTAACCCATGTGAGATGACCCTCCAACATGAGAGGAGGATACATAGGATAACTCACACTAACATAGACCCCTTTTTAGGTAAGATTTTGAGCCTCGTCCTTTATATGCTTGAGTTACAGGGACCCATGCAACTTTGTTAATTGAATCATCTTGGGTAAACTTTTGTTTTTTCGAGGGATCCATTTCCTTTACTTTAGTGGTTTGAAATTCAACCGTTGTGGCCTCTTGTGTAGAGATATTCTCTTCTACTTCGTCCATTTTTTGACTTTGGGGTGACTTTCCCCTTTGTGGTGTATAGGTTACAGTCCGGTGGGGAAGCTAAATTTCTAACAGAGGAGCATAATAGGCCTTATATATATGCATAATATCATTGTGAATCCTATGGAGATTATGGGATAATTGGTGCTTCATATGATATGCATTTAGGTGATTTTCAGGGAGAAGGAGATGGATGTGCAAGGATAAAAAAATAGGGAAAGAGGCACACATCTCAGCTAGTCAATTCAAAAAATACAAAACTAACACATTCTTGCAAGATCTTTCCGGATGATTGGATCAAATGTTGGGAACATTGAATACCATCTTGATAAAGGCATCGTTCATCCCAGTTAACTGAAATAATTCATACAGGTTTTGAAGTTTGAGAGATGATGGGTTTACACCTAAAATTAGTGACGCCATAATAGGGGGATAATGCATAGGAATGAAATATGAAAATCTCTACGAGATTGGGCTAATGTTTTATGAACCATTGGAATAAAAAGTTGTGTTTAAGTAGGCAAGTTGATCTGGAGTGACATGTGCAGGCCATTGTGGTGCCCTTAATTCACATATACCGCCCAGATCAGCTGATACAAATTGGAGTAAATTTTTTAAAAAATCATAAAATGGCATATCCTTAGGAGGTGATTAAACATTTGTGTATTTAAATAAAGGTATTATCAATTTAATGCCTTTATTTTCCTCATAACAATTTTATCTTAGGTGGACTATTGAATCAATAATGGGTATGACTTGTAAAATATTTCACTTGGCTGTGTTGGCATGATAGTGACAGGGAAGGGTTGAAAAAATTTGAAGGGTGTCAAGGAAGAATATCCCCTATTATTCCTTAGAAGTTTTGAAGGATGGCCTAGGCATGAAGGAATCAAGATTCAAGTCGAATATTTTCTAAAAATCTTGTATGTGGATAAAGTTGTATAAAGATAGATGGGGTTTTAATGTAGAAAGAAAAAGAAGGGGTTTTCTGGGTAAAGAAGAGAGAACTCTTTAGAGGGAGTGCTTTGCAAGGATCAGATGTGCTTCGATAATGAAAATCCACACCCTTGGTTGTGTAAACACTATTAGACTCTCCATTTTTTTGTGATTCATGCTAAGGTGGTTGTAGCTATAAAACCATTATCATGTTTTGAAGAGCATTTGTATATGTGTCCCTGTATCCTTCCTTATGAATGGGTCTGTTACAAAAAAAGTACTGTACAATTATTTTTTCATGCTCCATTGTTATCTGTATTTGGAAGGTGGTTGATGTATTATTTCCTTGTATGAATCTCGTGTTGGTTATGTATAAGAACTTATAAGCTAATACCTTGTTGATGGTTTAAAAGTTGAATGGATGGTGAAGAGAATGGTGTCCTTTAGTTGTAATTTTGATGTATTATCATTAGATCCTGTTAATAATTTCCTTGTCTATTAATCATGGCATGGGTGATATGTTTGTTTGATCTTAGGGGTAGCCTTGCTTTATTTTTTGGACATTGAGCATATCTCTTACACATGATATTTTAGTCTTAGGGTGACCTGAGCTGGGACTATTAGGGATTATTAGGGTTATTTATCTTCATTAGAGGTTCCTTGTGACCGATTACCCTGGGCAAGTTTCCCCTCATCTTACTACTATGTCAGGAAATGATAGAGATTTCATGGTGTGATGAGTCGATCATACTTCCTGATCCCCCCATGCATCCTTTATGGTTTATGGGTTCTCCTTCTTTTATAAATCCATCCCCCACCTTTATAATTTTCTCAACCATTTCCTCTATTTACCCTATACATCCTGTAGATTTCATCTTCCATGGAAACATCCTGCATGAGATCTACTGTTGAGAAACACATGAAAATTTGCATATCTCAAGCATGTCTGGTCCTTAGTTTTTCACTATAGAAAAAGCATGTATCAACATCAATACATATGGAATAAAAATGAAAAATATCTTAGGGATCGATGTTGAGACCACATTAAAGATCTATCTCTAGCACCTATGTGTCATTAGAGCCCCTAAGTGTTTGTAGTGCTTTGAAGACAAATATTTATAGTGAGAACTACATTTGGTGGCTGCACCTAACCTCTGATTGACCCACCTAGACTAATTTTAGAGATTTCAAGGATCACTCCCAAACCATCCCTCTATCTCAAGTTGTACACATCGGGTTATCTCACCCTGGCCTAGGTAGAGCTCAGAAGTAACAGGTGAACAATCACACCCTCTATCACGTGCCTCCCTATCACTCCCAATAAGGTTTAGCTTTTTGAGTGATCGAGAGGGAATATCCCTATCCCTAGATGTAAAATGACAAAGATCCTGGTGGGTCTTTCTCCCTCCTCTCCATGCCTCTGGCCCTCTTCCCTCCTAGGGATGCTAGATCAGGGATCCAACACCAATCTACCTTTCATCGATGTTTGAAGTAAAAACATCAAAAGGTAATACCTTTATGTTTCCCACTGATCAATAATTCCTTCAAATCCTTTCATATGACCTATAGTACTAATCATGATGTTTCTTCCCTTCTAGGAACTACCACATCTATGAATCAATTCTCTATGATGTTCCTCTATCCATTACATCCAAATTACCAGATGATTGATCCTTCAAAGACGTCATACAACATCTCTTGTTACTCCTAACCCTCAATGCACTCCCTAAACCTAAAATGTATTGGAGACATGAAAAATTGATCTCTCTATGAATATAACTTGGGAAACATTATTTCATAAAGCCTTCATTCCTTCAGACACAACTATTTTTATGTAGGCATCGATTTCCCATCCTCTCTCTCATCTCCAAAATCAAACACATGCTTAAACCTTTTTCCTCATGGAATTTTAATTTACTATGGACAAACCTTATTTTTATTGAACTTACCTCTATGATTATATGTGGAAAGGGTTTGTTCTTGGTAGATATGAAAAAAGGTCCGCATGATTTACACATTTGAAGAGCTTGAGGAAAACCTCATGAAAAACATGGCCTTGGATTTTAAAGCATCATTTTCAAATCCATCACCACCAAAATCAAAACCCTCAACCATGCCACATTATCATCATCAGACCATATCCTATGACAATGATGATATCAATATCCATCCCTCCCAAAAACAATTAAGCAATACTATCACATTAGGACCACTGACTAACCAAGCTAATAGACAAGATTGAATATCTTCCCCTAACACTACCTCGACATGGTAGAAGAGGATTACTTGAACCATTGATCAATGTCCTTCTATTGTCATGATGATAAAAATTATCATAACCTATACAGGTATTGAGGATCACTATGTCTAAATATCACTTACCTTCTGATAGGTCTAAACTTCTTAATGAATCTACCATCAATGACACATCTAACCATGTTCACAAGAACCACATATTATCAAAATCATGGTCAAGCTTTAGATGCACATGAATTATAGGAGTTCAACCATGTCTATTATCCAAGTCACAATTCATTTTTTTTTCATGGTCTTCCATAGTGATATTATTGGTATAGACCCTTACATCAATTATCCAAAATGTCATCACCATCCTAGATGTTAAGATAGTGAAGAAAAAACTTTGTAGGATGCATCCATGTACATTGCAATTATTAGAAAAATAAGAACTCCATCATATTATTTCATACCAATTTCATACTACCTTTCAACTACAAGCCACTAGGTTTCCAACATTACACTGGTAACCAAGACCTCTGGGCAGTTGTGTATCTATACAAAATTTCGAGACATTAACCTCACATTTTTAAAATAGATGACTTTACCCAAACCTAGCATCGATATAAATAGTCGATCTAATGGAAAACCATGAATGAGATGTTGTCTCTTATGGATTTTTTCTCTAGTTATAATAAAATCCTCATCGCACGATAAGATCAACAATATAAGACATCCTTTATCATCATCGTGGGGAACCTTATACTATAGAGTAATGCCCTTTGGCCTAAAAAACATAAGAGAAACTTATCAATGTGTCATGACATATATATTTCACGACCTCATCTATAAAACTATAGAATAATGTGTGGATGATCTCTTGTTCAAATATAAACATTGTAAAGACCTTCTCATTGTCCTTGATGTGATATTTTCCCATCTCATATAGTTTTTTCTCCACCTTATCCTAGATAAATGCATATTGAGGGTAATTGATAGGAAAAATATTGGGATTCATAGTATCTATTAGATGAATTGATGTAAAACCCACAAAAGTCAAGGATATTATCAAAATGCCTCCCCAATTCAATCTTAAACAACTTCATAGCCTCCAAGGAAAGATTTATTCTATCCACTATTTTATCTCTATGTTATTGGACCATTTTCAACCATTCTACCACTTTTCAAGAAAGGACATCCACTTTAAGTGGGTTGATGATTTTCAACGGGATTTTAATTCCCTAAAACAATATCTCTTATCACTTCCAGTGCTTACACCTTCACATGAGGGGGAGCATTTCTATCTCTACATCTACGCTACTGATCATGCCTTGGGACCCATGAAAGTACATCAAAACAAGTAAGGTAAAGAACTGACCATCAATTACATAATTCATACTCTTTATGATTAAGAAACCTTCTATGTTGAAGTAGAAATTGTGTGTTGTGCTTTGTACTTTACAAATTCAAAAATTCTTCATTATCTCCTTAATCATAAAACTTATGTAGTCATACATTTTAATCCATTAAAATCCATACAATTAAAACCATACCATAATGATTTCATAAACATATGGATTATGCTTATGAAAAAATTTTACCTCTAATTCATCTCTAAAAAATCCATCAAGGGGCAGATCATTTCTGATCAACTTGTAGAAGCTTCACTACCCACTAATCAACTACATTGTGAATAGTTTCCTAATGAGTCCATCAACAACCTCGATCACAATAACACCCCTCTTAAAATGACCTTTTTCTTTGACATGTCAAAATGCGGACAAGGGGGAGGTTTTAGAATAATCATATTACCCCTAGGGCACTCCTATTCCGCTATCTTTGAAACTTAACTTTAGTTGTACAAATAATATGGTGGAAAACAAGGCCCTCATCATGGGCCTTCAAACCACTACATTTCTATGTATAGAAATACTTGACATCTATAGTGATTCCTAACTTATCATCAATCAAATAAAAGGAAGCTACCAATGTAAATACAAAATCTTGCAAAAATATAAAGCAATTGTCAACAATATTTTGAAACTCTTCAATCATTATGAAATTAAAACTATTCAACGTTCATCTAATAAATTAATAGATAATATGAAATCCATTGCATCTCTTATCCCTCAATCATGAGACTATTCCAAAATATTTTTCATCATATAAAAAATTGATCAACCATCTTATACCAACATTGTTGTTCCCACTATCAATCATATATAAGCTAGCCAATATGACATTTGGTATACTAAAATTTAAGACTACTTTCCACAAATAAAATATCTATGGATTTACCTACAATTGGTAAATTATATTTTCAAAAATGTGCATCATGTTATGTCATACTCGAGGGTATCCTCTACAAAATAGGGTTTGATGGCCTTCTCCCCCAGTGTATTAAATATCCAGAGGCTTATCAAGCTATCTAAGAAGTATAGGATGGAATACATGACATACACTTCAACAAATTATCCATTACTAAATAAATCCCATAGATGGGATACTATTGGCCCACACTTAACCAAGATTGTTGTGACTATGTCAAGCAATTCATCAAATGTCAACAACACTCCAATCTTACACACATACCTAGTCATTCTCTTCAACCATTTGAAGATCTATGGCCTTTTTCATAATGGTGGATTGACATCATTTTCTTTAATTCCATCATCACATCAACTAAATATTTCAATAAATGGGTGGAATAAATCCATCTCATATCCTCTAAAGTAAATAATATCGTTGATTTCATCCATCATCACATAATCTTTCTCTTTGTTATCCCTCATAAAATCATCATAGATAACGGTAAGTAATTCAAAAATAAGAAATTTCAAAAAAATTATGAGACGTATAACATCAAACTTAGTTTTTCCACACTGTATTATCCGAAATCCAATGGTCAATCAAAATCATCTAATAAAAACCTCAATAAAATCCTTACCAAAACTATTGATCATATTGATAGAGATTGACACCTTTAAATCCCCTTTCCATTGTGGTCCTATCGAACTAGTATTCAAACCCCCACGGGTGTTATGCCCTTCTCCTTGGTATATAAAACTAAAGCTATCCTTCCCCTTGAAATCCATATTCTATCCTTACATGTTTTTCTTAAATATTTCATACCTGAAGAAGAATATCTTCAAGAATGCTTATCAAAACTAAAATTGTTAGATTAATGCCAACTAACCTCCCTCAAATATATAAACATCTATCAAGAATGAATTAAACATGTATATAATAAATACATAAAATAATGTTAATTTAATGTTGGTGATATTGTTCTCAAATAAAATCAGCATGTCACGAATATGGAAAAGAGTAAACGTGGAAAGTTTTCTCCAAAATAGCTTGGGCCTTACATCATCGCTCACAAATATAGGTCAAGATGCTACTGCTTAATCTCTCTTAAATGGTAAACTTGAAAAGGAAACTCTTAATGCCTTGAACTTGTAGCCCTTATACTATTAACATATATACTTAAAAAAACCTTATTCCAACTAAAATCCTCCATACTCAAACCAACCACTTAAAATCCCTCACCCATATAATGATCTAGGATCATGTGGTCTTCCATTCGTATACCTAAAATGACCTTAAATATGGGCACCCCAACCCTACTCATAAAATATTACCTATGGACCAATCCTTTTTATACTTAAGGTACCCTGCAATCATTACCCCTAAACTATCCATCAAAACAAATGCTAAAGACACACATGTTATCTTGTACACTGAACCCAAATGGTCTCTCAGGTCCACCCTTCGCAAATAAAATCATAATTAGTATGGGATGTAAAAATGTCTTATAGAATTCTCCCTCGAAGGAAAAATATTAAAAATATAATAGCTATCACCATCATAATAAAAAATTTATCATAGAGCACTCCCTTGAAGGATGGCTACCAAAATTAGAATATATATAAACATATCTAAAATCGTTGTAATCCCAGGAAAGATTCCTGCATTAATCAAATTTCCCTTAAAATATGCAAGCTTCCTAGATTAATCAACTTGTGCACTATCAAAATAAAAATATGAGGTACAACCTAAAACCTCTAAGGTGCACACAGTTCCTTGTATAAGATACATACAACTTCCAATCCATGTCCATAAAGTAAAATATATATCTCATCACATCCTAAATCCATCAAAAAACCTGAAATGGGATAATTATGGTTAGTTATATGTAACTAATAAGTAGAGTTGTAAGTGCATTATGTCAAAATCACCATTACATACATACCAAATCAAATAATACACCTTAAATCATCAACAATATAATAACATATAAAATCATCATGAAAAATAATATAAATCATCATCATTATAGAATAATCACCATCAATCTATCTATTAAATCATATAAAACACCACATAAAAAGCATCAAAACACATTTTACATATCCATATGTCCAAAAAATGATCACACACACACACACGCATATGTCAAAAATCGATATACATATCACGATTACGATCTATGTACCATGTAATAATCACATCATGAAGTGTGTTGGGTTTTAAAATGATACTTTAACAAACCACAATCAGGGGATAGCAAGTCCCTCCTCTTTAATGGGAGAGGTTCCTGTACGTACCTGAAATTGATAGGTACTACACCGCCAAAACGATGTCACACATACCCCAATGATGATACAGGTCTCCCTTCAAGGTGTTCAGAATCTAGAAAGGCTCACCAAGTATACATTTGTATCCTGCATGCCTCGCTCAGCCTCTGCATGATTTTTTTTCCCCTCTGCCCCTTATTTTCTTGTATTTCTGTCTTCAGTGACGAAACTACCACCCTGCCTGGGTGGTGGTCCTGTGACTGCCACCCAGAATAGGGTGGTAGTCCCGTAACCACTGCCATGCACAGGGCGGCGGTCCTGTACACATTTTCCAGATCCTTCTGATGATCGCTTCAAACATAAATCTTCAAATTTACACGCTTTCTTCAACAAATTTGGCTTGCATTAATGTTTTTGGTCCCTTGGTAATAGTGTTTTTCCTTTGTTTATAGTAAAAGAGATCAAATGGGAGTTACCCTCTGGTAAATGCATTGATTATAAATAGCCAACTTGTTTTCAAGCAAATGGTCCCTCATCTTCTCAATTCTCTTATTTAGTCTTTCAAATTCTTGCTTAGAATTATGTTAGTTTCATGTTTTGCTTCCACTGTTGGTATTTTAGAGGTCATATGATCTTCTTGTTTCAGTATTATTCCATTGTTGCGGCATATAATCAAGTTTAATAAAGAATAGCTTCATTTCTAGACTAGAATCCATTAAAGTTGTAGGTTTTGTTTTGTCACAAGGATAGTTTTTGAAACTCTCGGTACACTTGTGTTGTATTCCCACAATAAATACCGCTAGGTATTACATAGTCAAGATTTGTTCACTTGCACTATTTCTCTCCTACTCGCATTGTATTCGGTCTATATCCAAAGCTGCCATTGTTTGAATGCTATTTTTGTTGATACTATCATATACACACTTTCTGGATTCACGAGGACATGAAGGAACAAGGAGATCACATTGAGGGGACGAAATCACACACAACTAGATTTACCACTGTTCTGTAAATACTAGGTTTGAGCTATCAAAGTTCTAGTTACAACATATCAAATAGAGTAGGGAATTATTTTATTTCAGTCAAAATTTTGCTCTCGATATTGCCAGTGAAACTGTGGGGATTAATACTTTCTGAGAAACTATGATTCATTCCTCACTTCTAAGGTAGGATTGAGAGTCTTTTGATTCAAAATAAATAGTTGTTTAGATATTTAGGATAAAATCACAACTGTACAAGAAAATAGCCATACTAGGCTATGTTGTTTATTTTATTTCTATTTCTAGATTATTTGTCCATTTTATAAATATACTAGAGTAGCTGCTCTTCAATTTCATTGAACTATGTCATTGAAAAATACAAAAATAGAAGGATGCTTACATAGTGTAAATACCTCTTTCGTAATAATTTTATTAATTTTAGTTAAAAGTTGAATCATTTTGTATGAAAGTAACATGACCTAAAGAGCCTAGAGAGTACATATTTGAACCCATAGTGCCTCAGCCAAATCTACCCATGAAATTAGCTGATATAGATCAGGACCTTAGGATACAGGTCTTTCAAGAAACAACAAACTTACAAGAAATTAGCGAGTAACTGAGAGGGTTAAACATCGAAGACGATAAAGATTACACATTCTAGTCAAACCATCCAAACTATAGAATGCCTTGATAAAACCTCTGAATGACTGTATAAGGATTCAAAAGAGAGAAAACATTTGGTTGCGATCCTTTGGTTCCAAAACCTGATGCAGGAGACCTCCTCCTTAACATAGACACTAGCTTACGTATTCAAGTTTCCAGAACACCTGTTAGGTACTCTAAGAAAATCATACAACTTCTAGTTCTAAACATAGAGGCTAAAAAGACGTACAATTACTTGATAGTTAGGAGAAGTGATTGATTCTTCACATGACCATAACAGGTCCACAACAACCACAAACTCGCGGTTGTGATCCCTAAGTCCCACAACCCAATGGGCCTACAAATCAGTTAAGTATTGACATCGGCTTACAAATGTTGGTATTTAGATCTTCACCACTCCCACTGGATATTATAGTATAGTTCTCCATATTAAACATAGAGGCCAATCAATCTAATATTTTCTGGGCTAGACCAAAAAACCACCTATAGTTAACTATAAATCTACTAAATTGCCCATCACCATTTTATGACCTTGTCTAGAGATATATACAAAGCTCCCATATGCCACTTCCCATGTATCCAACAACCAAGAAATAGGATCTCGGCAGAGCTCAACATTGATTGGAGCCTCCGAGAAGCCATTATATTTAAACAAAATATTACACCAATTCAGGTTAGGAGGGCCTTCTTCACCTTAGATTTGCAGATTCCATTATCAAGTATTGAGGATTTAAGATTACCTGATTAGCTTGTCTGTATCCATTCACATTCAAACTTTCATCGGTTGTCTCAACACAACCTTGGGAGTTCGGGTACGAGGAAAGGGTACTTGTAGATTCCCAGGCTCGCTTGTCACTTTTCCATTGTACAAAATTTGTGAACCCGATGTGAACAAACAATTCTTCCTTTTATTATTTTCCATTTCTCTCATCCACCTTCGCTCTTTCCCATTATTCTATGGGTATTCATATACCCCCCAAATATGTTGGGATAGGACACATATGGTAGACCTCTCTCAGGTCTCGAAGTAAACTATAGTAAAAAAAAATACAAACCTCACCCTCGCTTTCTGCATGGGTTGATAACTATTCAAGTAATTACTTGTCATCTCAAACTCCCCCTCACAAGACTAGTTCTAGTTCTTCGTTCTGAATCGAGGAGTTTGATCAACTCGCTCAAACACAACAACTAGAGCCATCAGGCTCTAACAATATGATGTTTACTGGAGAATCCATTTCATCTCCTCGGGTCTTATTCAAACCACAAATCAGTAGACAATCAAACCCACTCCCCTTTTTTAATGAGGAATACTTAGCACACTTCACTAAAAGTGAACAATGCTTCCAAAATATGTATCCACCTATAGGGAATTTACAAATACAATCTCATGCCCTATTCCAGGAGAACACCCCCATTCCTCCACCTATGGGAAATACCCTTAGTGAAGCTTGGCAGGGTAATGGTCAATTCATAGCAAGATATAGTGACAAGGTTGATGGTACATGGGGGTTCCCAAAACCCAATTGATGTTTGTTTTTTAGGGTATCATAACAATGGTTAGGGTTTGTGATATCTTTTAGGATGTTCAGAGATCTTCGCAACATAACCAAAAACTAGGGTTTGACAACATGACATACATTTATAAGCAGGTGAGAGTCCTAAAAAGTTAAAGACCAAAAATGTAAGTAGGTTCAAGAATGTACACTAGGATTAAGAATGTATGCACGGTCCTAATAGAGTTGTATGGTCCTGAACCATGCTATTTTCAAGTCACCTTTCACAAAATGAAGCATCATCAGTCTCAGATATCCCTATTTCAATAGTGTGCATTCCCAATGCTTCCTAGATCCATATGTAAATAGCTAAGTGCACTCATCCTCTTATGTTTCCAAATTCATATCTTGTTCCATACATTAGATGCAAGTATTAATACATTATTATGACATTCCATAAATAATTTTGAAAGGTAATTAATGAGATTAACCTTGTTTAACTCTCCTTACATCATGGGAAATATTATTTTCGAAGGTGACTCAATGAACATTTTCAATATTCTTTCTAAGTCCCTAACCCCTAGTTAGATAATTCAAGACTTTATCAATGAAGCCCACACTTTATGCAATGGTCTAAACAACATTTTACATCATATGTATAGAGAAGGGAAGAAATAAAAAAATTCACTAGAAAATATTGGAGTTTTTTATTAATGATTACAAGGAATGGCATGATTTCAATGACATTCCCACCGAAGTTAGTAAAATCATTTCAAGTAAAGAAAACACTCACATTAGTACTCCTTATTTAGTGGTTCCTGCACATGTGTAATCCACATGCTATATCTCTAAGATAATTTGGGCATGCCTAAATTTATTCCTACTTAGCTTTGAAAATTGCAATATTTGTTCACTCTGAATAAGCTAGGAAAAAGGAAAGAGGTTTCTTCTCTACAACTCATAGGATTACAAGCTATTGAAGGGAATTTGGAAGGTATACAGTTTGTTGTTTTCAGTTCAAGCCCTTGAAATCTTAGGTGGATTTGAAAATGGGAGATGCCACTTGCAGAGTAGAACCCATTTTTGATCCACAATGGAAGGAACATATTGAGCTCTGGGAAATCATAAATATGGAGGGTTTCATTGATTTCATCAAGAGAATTAAAGGGTACAACCAGTATATTTCCTTATAATTCATGGAGAATTGGAAAGACCGTAATATCTCCATAAGAGATAGGGATTACCAAATCACTAAATAATTCATCTTGTTTATCATGGGATTGAGCATGGAGGGAAAAATAATTTAGGAAAAAAATGGATAAGGAAGTAGAGGATAGTCTCTTTCTGGATGATGGAGAAATTCTTGATATCAAGAAGGAAGGCATTCTAGTTTCCTCTATCCCGAAGCCCTATGTTGAGGTCTCCCAAATGATGGTCTAATATGTTACCTTAGAGGGAAGATTATCCACAATTCTTCAACATCACTTGGTCTTGCTTAATCACTTCAGGCGCGAGGTGAAGACGAGTCTTTCCTACTATATTCTTCAGTCTATGGAAAAGACTATTTTGGTAGTTCAAGGGTCACAAGAGGACTGCTCCTCTTAACCAAGTTGTCATTTACCTCATCAATTAGTATATTTAAAATATAGTGGCCAATGAACCATGCCCTATTGTGATCTCTCCCCTTCCCAAACAGACCCACATTCACTCTAAAAATCCCATGTACTATGATGTTGTCTCAGAACCACCCCCTAAAGGGATCCTTCGTAGCATTAGGAAAGAAGGAAATTATGGGTACCGGATAGAAGGAAAAAAAAATATTAGTGGAAGACATCCCTCCCATAGTTCATCTTACCATGGAAGAGGACCCTGTTTTAGAAAATAAATTCAACATGTAAGTTGAGATTGTGAAAAACCTTGAGGAAAATGTGGAATTTCTGCTAAAGTCTATTGTCAAGGAATAAGCACAAGATTCTATCACTGGCCTCAAAGAGGGAATTTTCACCCTGGATTCTAAGATGAAATATCTAGAGGAAAAACATAGCAGCTACGTGGCCATGCACAATGCCTCTCTAGATCTCATGCAAGTACACATTCACCAGATTTGTGACTCCAGTGGTATATCGACCTCTGCATGGAAGAATAGGAGGATTACTAAAAATTTTAAATACAAAAATTAGGACCCTACTATTTCTATTTCCCTAAAGCTCTACTAGGCTCCCAAGGTTGCTTAAAAAGTTTTTAACAAATCAGTTTGTTAGTGATGTTGTCTCTTTGTTTTCGATGCAATTTTCTTGGCGCTATTTTTTAGCTGAAGTTTTGTTGTTTTTGGTTCGATGTTGGGCCCTTTGTAAGTAGATGTCCCCTACCTTTTTTCTTTCATTTTGGTTGGGGTGTGTCCCCCATGGATAAAAAAAAAACACTGCTTAACTCTTTTTATCTTGGCTGCTAAGCCTTTGGCTGTAACCTTGGGTAAGGTCCCTCCAAAACCTTTTACCAATAATAAAAAAAATATCCTTACATCCTTTAATGTCCTTAATTAAATAATTATTATATTTCATATAATATAATAAGGGCATAAAAAAGGAAATGGAGGTCCATGCCCTTGTAATGTGCTCTAAATTGGGTTGTGTATGAGTGTACCTATATAGATCATGTAACTCATTGGTAGAATCTATACATAATTTAATATTAACTGGAAGTTCCCTTTGTTGGGAATGTATGGAGAGGTTAGGACCATACCAAAATCTTGACTATTTTGTAAAATTTTAATTATGTTTTACTTCTACCACATTTCACTATCTATGGCCTTTTTTGAGGAGCTGATCTTTTTAAAAAAAATAATCATGTATCTTGTAATGTGTCTGTCTATATTTTTTGAAAGACCTTGTTGAATTCCCCCTCTTTTTAGGGACGTGATAAAAAAATTTAAGTGTGTGGTTTAAAATAAAATATGTGTGACCATGTAATATATGTGTGATAATATATGGAAGGATGTGGAAGGATGAAGCAATGACCACCATTGAAAATTTATATTTGGAAAAAGGGTTGTACATGGTGACAACCATGGTGTGAAGAATAAACAACATGTAGTAATAAATAATAATGTGTAAAGAAACCAATAATAATAAATTATAATAACAATAATGTTCTAGTCCATAGTAATACAAGTATGTAATCAACAATTTAATAATGTCAAAAGTCACAAGAAAGATAACAGTGAAATCAACAGTGTAAACTAGAAAAAAATGGAGTAACAAAAACAAAAGTGTGTAAACAAGTACATAAAAAATGTAAAAGAATATCTACATATAGGCATGGAGATGTAAACATGGGAAACCCACTATGTTTTAAGACAATTACAGTGAAAGAAACAATGTTCCAAAACCAAAGAAGTAACTACATATATGCAAAATATGCATGAATCAACAAGCATGAAAAACCCATAGTGTCACATGAAAAGGATGTGATCTGTAAACTAAAACTAACCCCGTTTGTAAATAGATTATTAAAATGGATCCTTTTAATTTTTCTAAATTTATGAAATTTAAAATAGAAATTGAATTAGAAAAAAATCCATTTTTCTAAATAATTTTTAATCAATTCCTTTTCATTTCTCATAAAAAATCCATTCTCTAATTATTTCTTGTAAAAGTAATTTTTAAAAGATTTCATAATTAAAATACCTTAGTTCATCATTAATTCATCCAAAAATGAATAAAAAACTAATAAATAGCATCAATAATAAAATGAGAAATGAAAAGGAGTTGATAACAAAATTCTTTAGTTGGCTATTTCTCCAAGATCGCTAAAAACATAATCCAACCTATTAAAATATTAACTTACAAGTATGATATAACTCACAAAATGATTAATAGACCCTATTACCTATAAAAGATCTGAAAAATAGATGTGAAGACTCTAGATCCTATAAGAAAATGTATCCAAATACATTTGTGGCTCCACAGGGGTTTCCTTCTAAAAAATGGGTTCATGTTTGTCGAAAAAGAGTGTATAAAAATTCCATAATGGGCTAACTTCTCCTTTATGAAGTTCAATATGAGATTACATGGACACCCCTGTAACAAAGGCTAAAAAACATAACAATAATGTTTTCTAGTATCCCCATGTCCATTAAATAGGAGATTTAAACTAGCTTATATAGCAAAAAATTGACCTTCTTTAAATAACAATTCACCCCTATTATACTACTTACAACTCATAGGTGAGTTGGTTTTGGAAATTATATTTTTGCTCAATGTCTAGGGTCAATTCCCTAAATTTTTGCTCATGAGATTGGGATAATTCCACATTATAAGGGAGACATGGGATAAGATTTAAATAACATGTGGGGATAGGTTTAACCCATGACTTCAACAACATCCTCCACTATTTTTCCAAAATGAGGTACTCCCCACAGCGAGCTTCATTGGTATGGTTAGGGGCACATGAGATCCTACCTATCTCGGCTTGTAACTCAGGTGAGTTGGTGGTTGTTGTAAAAAATTTTAAGTTAGAAAATATGTGTTGGGTGGATTAGCTAGAATTTTGCATTGAGTATTTGAGTTAGCATGATGAGTTTGCGTGATCAATGCATAAAGATCATTGAGTTGGTTAGATGTGCTATTGAATTGGAAAATTTGGTTTGTTGTTATGTCCCGATTGGGTGTCATCTTAGAGAATATGAAATATGAATTTCCCATAAAGTTCCACTTTTCCTCCTTTGATCCTGCCACGTGTCAACTGGAAAATGCATGAAAAATAACATAGTGTAAATGGGATAGTGAAAAACACCATGAATTATATGGAAGTTGGGTCTCCTTCTGAAATAAGGATAGACTCCACTATTTAAATTTTTTGTACACACATGTCAAAGATCGGAGTATAAAAACTTGACATTATTTTTTCCCTACTCTTCTTGTACATTTCCACTTGTTGACTTCTGATAGGTTGATTGGTTGTTCATTATGCTCTCTAGGGTACCTGTGACTATATCTACTTGCTAATCATGTGCGGGATTTATTTTACACATATAGTATCCATTTTACCCGTTCAAAATGTGACAAAAATCTTACTTTGAGATCTTTTGTAAAGAACATATAATAGGAAATTTTGGAAACATTTTGTTTCCTAAAATGACCTCTGGACCATTCCTCCCCATTAGGAAGGTTTTTGGTCTCCAAAATTCTAATTATCCAAACTAAAACTAAATAAGTGAAGGTACTTGGAACCCCTCTGTAAGGTTTCCATTATTCTTCTCTACCCAAAACATTTCTCTACAAAACAAAAACATACAAGATAAAACAATATCGAAGAAATAAATTACATGTTATCCAATGCCATAACCAAAAATGGATTAGCATATAATAGACAACAAAACACCTCTAAAATTTTTTCCATGTGAATCCCTGTGATTTAGATAATAATTTCAATTACATAATCGCACCCAAAATAAATCAGTATAAAATAGAAAACATAATGCCATACAACAAGTTATCTAACTGACCCCATGAAACTATCAAATCAATGAAAAATATAAATGAAATAGATTGGTTATGTAATAGACTATACAACACCTTATAAAGAGGAAAGAGTGAAATTGAATCCACTTTAGATTGCTAAATAATCGCATCCACACAATATCACCTAATTAGATTAGTGTAAAATAGACAACAAAATGCTTCTCAACAACTATCCAACTAACCTTGTGAAACTATAAAATCACTGAAATAGATAATTTATGTAATAAACTCCAAAAATCCTTATGAAGAGGCAAGATTCAAACTGAATCCATGTAAAACATCCACATACTATCACCCAAGTTTTGTATCCACATAATATCACCTAACTATTCAGTTTAAATGGATAGCAAAAAGCTTCTCAACAAGTTTCCATTTGACCCTATGAAAATTTCATTGTAAGTGAAATATATACCCTATGTAGAACTGAGGATACAAACTTTTTTTTAATAAAAATGTCACATTCCAAACAGAATGAAAACCACCAAGTGCAACTGTTAAAAAAATGTGCCCATGCACTATAAACATCAGAATGCAATTCCAAAAACCAGGTCTTATCAGAAACATTCTAATTTGTACATATACCAAAAATCGATGCAATATACATCCTGAAAAACAAAAGTTACTTTGAATTCAAGTATAAAATAGGCACAATGTAACATATCCAAAAACCACTTGCGTTAGCTATTGTCAAAAACTCAAAGCTGAAAATATGAGTTAAAATCCTTTACAAAAATGTATCAAGAAACTCAAAAGTTATTCAAGATTTGAAAATTGAATTTAATCAAATTCAAAATCATGAGAAGATAATCTAAGCATGATAAATTTGCAGAGTTCTTTTTATTAGGAAACTTCAAATTATTATTTGATTACTTAACCCACAACAATTCAAGGAAAAGTATGTAACATATGTATAAATGGATTTACAAATGTTTCCCATATATGGGTCTTATAAACATTAAATATATCGTGTGTGTGTGTGTGTGTGTGTGTGTGTGTGTGTGTGTGTGTGTGTGTGTGTGTGTGTGTGTGTGTGTGTGTGTGTGTGTTGTGTGTGTGTGTGTGTGTGTGTACAAATATACTTTTCTCATGCTTGGGTCTTACCAAATGTAGTAACATACATGGAAATGAAAGCTTCAAGGGAATGAAATAAATGTCATATACATCCTGAAAATAATAAGAAATCAAACCATTGTATATCCCTAAAAGTGATTACCAATTCCTTTCTATGTATTTATCAAACTCAAGGAACCAACTTAGAGAATTTTTCCAATAGAGATTCTTTACCAGTATTTCCAAATGACAATTGGTTCCCTATTTCAATCCTTTTGAGTGATATATCTCCACTTTACTCAACTAAGTTAGTTTCCAAAATGCATATCCAACAATGGAAACATAAAGTGATATAGGAGATATCAAAAACCTTCTTCCAAACAAAACGGTTAAAACTCAATTCTTATCAACACAAGTAGGAATCCCAAATTATAATCAATACCATAGCAATACAATTAAAATTATCCAATAAAATAGTTTACCAAATCAAAGAGATGGTCCCTCTTCCTCATTCAGAACTTGAATAGAAGGATATACCATATCAAACCTCATTCATTACAAGGTAGTGATGAAACCTCTTGTTTTCAAAGACTTTGTAATATTTCCAAAACAAGGAACATTTACCTTCAGAAAAATCCACACAAAGGTTATCTAATCAAATATGGATATCAAAATTGTGTAAATAGCCATTTTCTCATAGACAAGAAATGTTGGAATAGTTTTACCTTTCTTCAAAACCATGAACTGTACACCCTTTTGAGAAAAGGTTGGGATATTGTTGGATTTTTTTTTTTAAATTAATGATTACTTACCACAATACTTAACTAACCAATTTGTATTGTACCCAATTTGTACCCAATGTGAATATATAAATAAACTTAACTAACCAATTTGTACCCAATAATTATCAAGTGAAAAAATTGTCTAATTTCCTAAACAATTTCCATTTTCCATTATCTACCATGCAAATTGGTCTTTTCACTTGCTCCCTATTTAAAGGACATATATTTTAAAAATACAATTACTTCACCAAAAATAAAGGCTACATAACATAATTAACAAACCTTTGAGTCAAATACCAATACAAACTGGATCATTCTCCATACCTTTATCACCATATAAGCAAGTTTTTTCCTATTTTGATGTCCTACCCATAGTTAACCTGTGCATGTATCTCACACATACATAAAAACAATACAATAATAGAAGTAAATATGTCAAACCAAAATTTTAACCAAAGGAAATAAATAATATTAAAAAATTGTCGATTAACAAGTTTTCATACCAAACTTGATTTGTAAACTAACATTGACTCAATGTATAAATAGTTTATTAAAACAAATAATTACAATTTTTCTTAATTTATGACATTTCAAATAGAAATTGATATTGAATTAGAACAGATGATGAGTGATTAAAAACTCATAAAAAAATCCATTATGAAATAGTTTCTTCCAAAAGTCATTTTAAAACAATTTCGTGACTAAATTTACTTAGTTCATCATTAATTCATCCAAAGTTGAATAAAAAATGATAAAGAGAAACAAAATTGAAATAAAAAATGATAAGGAATTGATAATGGAGTTCAATAGTTGGCTAGGTCTCTGAGATCGCTAAAAACACAATTTGATATATTAAAATATCAACTTGCAAGCACCATATAACTCATAAAATGATTAATAGACCTTGTCATTTGTAAATAGAGCTGAAAAAATATGTGAAGACTCTGAAACTTATTAGAAAATGTCTTAAAATACATCTATGGCTCCGCAAGGTTTTCTTTCAAAAAAATTGAATCCTATTTCTCGAAAATGAGTGTATAAAAACTCCATAATGGTCTAAATTCCCCTTCATGAAGTGCACTATGAGATTACACAGACACCACTGTAATAAAGGTAAAATAACCTTGATAATAACATTACATAAAATCCACATGGATAGAAAATAGGATCTCTCCACTACCTTATACAATAAGAAATCAACCATCTTTAAATAAGAATTCACCTCTGTTATACTACTTACAATTCACATGTGATTTGGTTTGGGTTATTATCTTTTTTCTCAATGTCAGGGGTTTGAATCAGCCCAATTTGAACTCATGGGATTGTTTTAATCCCACATTCAAAGGGATATGTATGGGGATAGGATTTAAATATCATGTGTTGATAAATTTAACTCATGGATTAGGTCACGTCCTCTGTTATTTTACCAAAATGGGGTTCTCCTCGCGTCAATATTAGTTGATATGGTTGGGGGAACAGGTGAGCCCACTTGGCTCAGAATGTGACTTAGGAAATTTAATGACTATTGTAAAACTCATTGAGATGGAAAATATGTGTTGAGCATCTCAGCTAGACTGTTGCATTAAGTCTTCAAGTTTACATGCCGAGTTAGCCTAGTGAGTGCATAAAACTTACCGAGTTGTTTGGCTCTGTTGTAGACTTGGAACATTTGGTTTTTTGTGATGTCTCAGCTAGGTGTTAGCTTAGAGAATATGAAATGTTGTTTTACCGATAAAGTTCAACTTATCCTCCTTTGATCCTACCACATGTCAACTAGAAAATGAACCAAAAATAACATAGTGCAAATGGGATAGTGAGCACCACCATAAATGATTGAGGAGAATTCCTTGGATCACTGAAATTGATCCAAGGTATCATCGTTCATCCAATATCAATATAATAGTTTCAAGAATAGTAATTATTTCAAAACTTAAATAGCTTACTAGGTTACCTATTTTCTTAACTGTCCTAAAAATATGATTTCACTTTCAACAAGATAAAATCACTAAGTTTATTTCAAAAACCAGTTAAGTCATTAATTCATGATTAATCAACATAAGTACAAAAATTGCCATAACAATGATTAAGATTCAGATCTTAGAGGCAATTGATATCATTCTAGTAAAAAATATTTAAACATTTCAAAAGAGGACATAAAATCAATATAAAATCACATGTCAATGTTTTCCAACTACGTACAAAGAAGAAATTACAGATATCAAAAAAATAGATGCATTACATATGTCCCCTCTAAAAAGTAATTGAGCTCATTTTAGGATTGAATCTTAAAAATAATTTTTCACCAAGTTCAAATTTCCTATCAACCCTTTTCAAGTCTGCATATCTTTTCTCCTTACCAACAACTTCCTTTAATTTCTCACAGTTAATTTTACTTGCCATTCCATTTTAGTAAGCATTTCAGGTCCAATTACCTCTCTATCTTGTATGTTATCTTAGCAAATATAGGTTATGTACTTTCATCCATATAATGCTTCGAAAGGTGTCATTTTTAGAAATGAATGATATGTGTTATTGTATGCAAATTCAACCAAAGGAAGGTATTCTTCCCATTTTTACTACTAATCCATACAACACATCCTAAAGATATCTTCCATTACCTGATTACCTCTTTCCATCTCCCCATCTGTTACCAAATGATATGCAGAAGTAAAGTTCAAATTCATTCATAAGGGTGCATTTAGATTTTTATAAAAATGTGAAGTCATTCTTAGATCTCAATCATATATAATTAACTCAGGTACACCGTGCAATCTAAAAATTTCATGAATAAATATTTTTACAAGAATATGTGAATCATCATTTAGATTACTAATAATGAAATGAGATACTTTTATTAATTTTTCAACCACAACTAAAATGAAATCATGTTTATTTTTAGACATAGGAAACCCTTGAACAAAATCCATACTTATTACCGACCATTTATACTTGGTTGTGCTATGTGGGTATAGTAAACCAGTTGGGTGCATATGTTCAGCTTTAACATGATGAAATTCTAAGAAATGTGAAACAAAATAAATTATATCTATCTTCATCCCTTTTAAAAAATATTGTTTTTTACATCAACAAGAATTTTGTCACTTTGCGATGTCTAGAGTAAGGTGCATTGTGAAATTCAGTCATCACTTTCTTCCTTAACTAGTTTCCTAAGGGTACATATACCCATTTTTCATACCTTAGGATTCCTTCACCATCAATTCATAATCCTTTATATCTTACATCATTAGAATCTATAGAAACTACTATTTTTACTTGTCGATAATATGAATCAGTTAACAATACTTTCCTTACTTGATCTTTGAACTAATTTCTCAAGGTTAGAAGTGAAGAAATATATTTCCTATGACTTAAAAAATTTTACACTCTATTATCTTTACCCTTAATGCAACTAATGTAAAAATATTACTGACACAAAAAATGTAACCATCTTCACTACCTTGCATTAGGATTAGGCTAAGGTAAGATGTATTTCAGTCCAAGGTGGTTTGTTTTTAATTCAAAGGGCTTCCCTAAGAGATAATGTCTTTAAAATTACAGTGCATGTACTATGACAACAAAATCAAGGTCATGGGGAGAATAATTTAACTCATGTAACTTGATATTTCTACTTTCATATGCTATTACATGTTTTTTTTGTAGTAATATACCCCCTAATCCTTCTCTAGAAGAATATGTGACAGTTGTAAAGCTTTCATTAGGATCTGGAGCAGTAAAAATAGGTGTTGTAGTTAGCTGGTATTTTAATGTTTTAAATGTTTCCTCACATTTATCATTCCAAATAAACTTTTTTTATCTTTCTTTTAAAGTGAAGTAATTGGGGCAACAACCTTTGAAAAATCTTTTAAAATATTTCTATAGTATCTTGTAAGGCCCATGAAGCTTCTGACTTCATGAAAATTATTAGGTATTAGAAAATCAATTATGGATGAAAAATCAAAAGAGATTCCATCCTTGCTTATCACTTGTCCTAAGTAATGTACTTTTGTTTCATAAAAAGAACATTTTGACAACTTTCTATACATTTTTCTCTTCCTTAGTATTTCAAGTAAAATCAATAAATGTTCATTGTGCTCCTCCACATTTTTTGAATAGATAAGAATATCATCCAAGATTAAAAGAAAAAACTTGTCCAAGTATTCTTGAAAAATATTATTCATCAAATTCATGAAATTTATAGGTGTGTTTGTTTATCTGAAAGGTAAAACAATGAATTCATAGTACCCATACCTTATTCTAAAGGTTGTTTTGTGTATGTCTTCATCTTTGATTCTCAATTGATGGTACCCATATCATAGATATATTTTAGAATAAACAATGCTCCACACATCTGATTAAATAGATCACCAACTCTAGGAAGAGGGTATTTATTCTTGATTGTTTCTTTCTTTAACATTCTGTAGTCAATACAAAGTCTAAGTGTTCCATCTTTCTTTTTAACAAATATCATCGGTGCTCCCCAAGGAGAGACACTTGGTATTATTAACCACTTAGATAAAATTTCATGCAATTGTGCCTTTAGTTAAATTAAATCTATTGCAATCATGTAGCATGGTGCCTTGGAAATATGATCAGTTCCAGGTTTGATTTCAATTGTGAATTCAAACTCTCATTTTGGTGGAAGACCAAGTAGTTCGTCTAGAAATACATCACTATTATCTCGTAAAAAAGAATATTTTTCCATAAAATCACTAAATTCCTTTGCTGATTTAGATATTTTTACTACATATAACATGTAGCCTTTGTTTTTTGGCCATTTTCAGTTGCATGGCTAATATTTCCCTAACTGCAATATCTTTTTTTATACCTTGAATGCCTTTTTTTTTTTCTGCAGATCATCAAGACATTCTATATGTTTTCCATAGGAATCCACATGTGCCTTATGATAAATAAGTCAATTCAAACCAATTATGACATCATAAGACCCTAAAGGTACAACATAAAGGTTTACTTCTGTAGTAAATCTTGGTAATTCTAAATCTACGCTAAAAAGACATTTATTAATTATGTGGACATCATTGTTCGCATGATGGATAGTCCATGATTTTTCCATAATTATAGATTTTATTTTTAATTTTGAAGCTAATTTACTAAAAATAAAGCATTTCATTACATCAATATCAAAAAGTATAGTTACATGTATGTTAAACAACTTACCTGGCACTTTTATGGGTGTAGCTTGATTTTCAACTTCCTTATCAACTATTGCAACATGTAGCTTGTTTTGTTGGTATTGTAATTTTTCTTTATAGGGAATTGATTTACGTAATGATCCTTAAAAAAAATATAACAACTCCCAACAGGTCCCTTTCTAGGCTCAAACTTGTTCTCAGCTCTAAAATTATTGTTTTGGCCATTGTTCTTTTTCTGCCCAGTATTTTTGTTATTTATAGCAAGTTTATTTTTTGATGTTTTCTTACTTATTTTAGCCCCAAATATACTCTTAAGTCCCAAAATTTTTCCATTCCACCATTTTAGGTGTAAGGGATGAAGGAGTGTTATAAATTTTCTTTCATTTTTCTTATTTATGTGCATAAATTGCCTTACATTTCTGGTCTTGCCTTATGGGCTTTTCTACAATTCCTTCCATAATGGATGGACTATGTACATCCACCTCTTCACATATAATAGGATTCAACCCCATTATAAATTTACATATTCTAAACTTTTCATTAGTTTGGTACTATGGTACATACTTGAGAAGTTTAGTATACTTCACCCAATACCCTCTTAATGTTAGCTTTCCTTAAGTTAATGTCTAAAATTCAGACATTTTCTGATCATAATAGAGTTGTAGCAACCAAAACTGTCTAAAATATCCTTTAAACTATTCCAAAGTGATTCTTGATTCATCAACATTAAGTTCAACCTTACGACTATCCCACCATGAAGATGCTTCATGGGAAAGATGCGAATCTCCCCATATTGCTTTGGTTTCTTCAAAGAAGTTCCTTATCGCAAAGTACTTCTGCATATCCTAGGGTGGTGCCATCAAAATTTGGTGCATGTATCATTTTTATGTCACTTTTTTATTAAAATTCTATCCTTACCCTCATGTTTTTAGGATGATTGGGTGCATTAGCATTATTATTAGTAGCGTTATTGTTATTTCTAGCATTGGAATGTTTAGTGTGTACACTGTTTTCATTATGTGGTTATCCATGAGACTGCTCACTTTCAAAATATGCATCATGTCCAGTAGGGCAGAAAGGATATCATCCAAATTTTGAGAAGTAACTTCTTTACCACTTGAAGGAAGGTTATTCGTAGCATGTCCCCTTTTTCTAACCATTTTTTGTTAATAAGAAATTAAATTTTATTAGTGATGGACTCAAATAGGTCTAAGAGCTACAACCTTCAGCTCTGATACCAAAATGTAACATCCTCATTTTAAGACTTCATTAACAAGGGAATTTTTTTAATCATAATGTTCATTATTTTAAATACACATATTCTAGAAAAAAAATTCATTAGCTAATCCATCACATAGTAGTAAACCATATGTAGTTGTAATGGCTAGGTATAAAACCGATCTATCCCACTTATTTATATCAATGTGCATACTAAGTATACTTGGGGTTCCCTTAATCAACTAAGGGACAATCAAGTGTCAATATCTAAAGTTTATATATGAGTATCTATTATGGATACCCATTTGATATCATGCATCTTTAGTCCAGGTGAAATGAAGACAATTCAATCAAACAACTTGTGATACTTTGGCCAAAGTTTTAAGACATATATGCCATTATTTTATTCCTATACGACATATTTTTAAAATGGAATACGTCTTTCACCACACTCGAAATTGTTATCTAGATTAGACTACCTTGACTCACGTTAACCACTTCCATGTCCATGTTATATACTAAGTAGGTATAGCTCACATAGACTAGTGTTGAAATATGATTATGAAAAATAAGGGAAATAAAGTGCATTCGAATCAAATTGTGTCACTTCAGATCAAATTCATTACCCATAGTCATCATAAGATGACATCGACACTAGGCCAAAATGTTATCACTAATTAGTGTATATCAGTGACATTGATCCACAGTTTACGATAGCAACACTTAAGGGGGCTGGGAAGATAATCACTCCATAGTGGCTGATCCATTGTAACCAATTATTGACTCGCATCATTAAATGGGTACTATGTAGCAATGACTATGATGTGATGTCCCATTGAGTTCCATTAAGTGAAACATCAAATATTACAAATTCATTAATCAATTTAAATCACAACTTGTTAATCCACCCTTCTTATTATTATTGTTAGGTGTCATGCCTAAGGTTCATCTAGAGTCTGAAACGAATATTCCTTTATAAGAGGATCATAATGTTTTATTCACGTAAGTGTAGGATTGTAGATTTAAGTCTTCATTATGCTTAATAAATTTAGCGTACTTTTCCCTTTAAAATATAATTTTCGTTTAGTTGTATTTAATGTAAGACATCGTTAATACAATCTCATTTTTACAAAAATCCCTTAGGAATAGTTTGTTTATTCATAACTATTATATTTAGGTATGTTTCTATACTTTACAAAGTATCATAACCTATCACATGCATTTCAAACATATCAACCATAAGCATACATCTTTACTTCACTTATAGTTTAGTTGTAAGCATCCCCTTGTACAAAGATTCATTATAATCACTATCTATCAAAGTTATATTAAGCAAATAAACAATAAAGTATATATTTAAGGATCAATCCTTATAAATCATTCCAAATCTTAAACGTACATTTCATTTTCCATTCAACTAATAGACTTAATCTAACAATTATATACTTCACATATTACCCAAGTTACTTAGATATGTGATCAATTTCATTTATTTCATAATGATATTCAATCACATAAAACATGAAGCACATCAATAGATAATACATATGCTTTATGTAGTAATGGAAATAATATAATCTACATCACTTATATAAATGGATTATATAACTAATTTCAACAATTTACATTCAATCACTTACGTTCAATCAATGTAAATCAAGTAAAACATTTCTATTTCATTCCAATTTAAATATCAAAAAACATGTTCTGCCAATATATTTAACATCTTTCCAAGCAATTACAAGAAGTGGGCCACAGGCCTTTCTTGTTTCTAAATCAAAATTACTTCAAGAAATTAATACAATATTCATTTAACCACATCAACTATCTTCAATCAAAAGAATAAAGAAGATCATGGGTGTACTCTAGACTAAAAAGGAGATGGACTTGGATTGCAATTAGCCATATCAAAGTGCCTAAGAAGATCATGGGTGTACTTTTGCTGACTCAAATGAATCCCTGAATCTATCTAAGAAATATGCAAACTAGAGAAATAATACAATAGCTCAAGATCTGTCATGTCAAACTATGTAGAAAGAACCCTTTGAATACTCTGAATGTAAGAAGAAGAGCTACCGGTAAGTAATAGATCATCAACATACAAGACAAGTATCACAATAGCCTCACCAACATGTTAGAGATAAACTGTATGATCGGAGTGGCAATGAAAAAAACCAATAGATAGAATAAAATAATTTATCTTCTCATACCAAGCCTGAATGGCATGTTTGAGATTGTAGAGAGACCTTTAGAGCCTACAAACAAGATAAGAATCTTGAAAAAATCCATCTAGCTACTCCATGTATATTTCCTCTTGTATATCTCCATGTAAGAAGGCACTCTTCATGTCCATCTGGTATACGGGCCACCCTTGTGATGTAGCAATAGCAAGTACAAGGCATACATAATCCATCTTGGCAACGGGTGTAAAATTCTTAGAGTAATCAATACCTTTAACTTGTGAAAAACCATTTGCAATAAGATGAGCCTTAGAATTATCAATGGACACATCAGCTACGTATCTGGTTTGGTATACCCACTTACACCTAACCATATTTCTTCCTTTAGGAAGAGATACCAAATCCCAAGTATGATTACTCATCATACTCAACTACCATTACATCATCCCACTCATGTATCCCAATATCCTTTGAAAAATACTGTGGATACTCAAAAACTACTTGAGACAAAAGTCTAAAACTTGTAGAATGTGCGCAATGATGCCTAGTGGGTGGAAGATCCTCTATGAAAGGTGCTACCTCAGAAACTATAGTATGATCCCACTTAGGCATAGTGACAACATCAGTGGGAATATGATCCTCAATGACATCTATAACCTCCTCATCAATCTCCTCAAAGAAAGGATCCTCAAGATGAGATGAAGAAGGAGGCATGGAATAAGATGAAGAAACATGAGGAGTGAAGCACTCATCAAACTAAACATGTTTTCGAAAAATAACATCATGTGTATCAGGATCTAAAATATGATAAGCTCTCATGTACTCACAATACCCTACAAATGTCAAGGGTTTAATCTTCTTATCCAAAGCTTTCCTTTTCTTCTTTGGCACAAAGGCCCAAAAATGGCTCCCAAAGACTCAAAAAAATGAGACATCTGGCTTACTATTGGACCAAGATTCCTCTGAAGTCAAATGGTCAAGTGATTTGTGTGGTGTGTGATTCTGAATGTAGTTAGCACAATTAATTGCTTCTTCCCAATAGATAGGAAGTATATCTCTAGAATGCATCATACAGTTAGCCATTTTTTCAAAGTTATATTCTTCCTTTCTACTAAGCCATTATGTTGTGGAGTACGAGGAATAAAATTCTGGTGAATAATGCCTTGAGTTGCCAAAAATTCAAAAAACTCATTTCTAAATTACTCCCCCCATTATTAGTATGAAGGTTCTTTATGCTACTAGAAGATTTTTTCTTGACCAAATCCTTGAAGACTTTGAAGTGTGAAAAAAAATCACTTTTGTACTTGAGAAAATAAACCCAAGTACACCTCGAGAAATTATCAATAAATTTAAGTGCATACTTAGCTCCATTGAAAGATGGGGTAGGAAAAACCATCAAGTCACTATGCACAAGCTCAAGTGGTGAAGAAGATCTCTTAGACAAATTATTAGGAAAAGGATCTTGGTGTTTTCTCCCTAATGCACAACCATGAAAAACTACCTCAAGACAAGAAACTCTAGGAAGACCATCTACCATACCATGAATTCTCAACTCTTTCAAATATTTGTAATTGAGATGTCCAAATCTTTCATGCTAAAGCTTACTCTCTGAATTTGCATGAGAAACAAATCCTATCCATATAGAATAAGTTTCATCAAAACCCTCAAAGTGATATAGTCTAGAACTATGATCAACAATACCCTGAGCACCTAGTGAATGAGGCTCCAAAAATTTTCATACTTCTACTCCATGTGGTGTAAAAGTCATTATTTTTCCTTGACCAGAATGAAAAATTTGATATACAGAAAGTAAATTTGTAGTGATGTTAGGAACATATAGTGCATCTTGGATACTTCCAACATCAAGTTGTATATCACCTTTTCATTTGATAAAAAGAAAGGAAAAATCTCCAACCTTAATTTTAGATGTAGAACTCAAACCTAAAGAAACAAAATACTCCTTGGAAGAAGTCATGTAATGAGAAGCAAAAGAATCTATAACACAACTGTCTACAAGTGGTGACTAAGATCTCACAACAACATTAAGTTCTTTTCCATGCTGATTAGAAGGAGGTGGAATGGAGATAGAAATTTTATGTTTATTGATTGCATCCTCTAAGGCTTGCATTCACTTATAACACCTATGTTCTTCATGATTAATACCCCCACAAAAAGAGCGTAAACGGCTAGACTTATTCTTGGATTTAGAAGACTCCTTGGGTTTTGAGTTGTTTCCTTTGGGTTTAGGAGAATTTTGAGATAGAGAAGGTGTGGATTTGGTTTTACTGTTTGGTTTTCCCTTGCCCTTAGAATTAGATGAAACTAATGCCTTTTGAGAGGTGGAATACTCAAGGTGGGACAATTTGGATTCTTCCCTAGTAAGTATTTCACAAAATGTTTCTAAGTTAGGCATTTTGAATGTGTCACCTAAGACATCCATACTAGAGAAAAAGGTAGAAGAAATTTTTTTGGAATGGTCCTCTCAACTTGGATAGAATCAAGTACACACACTCCTCATCTTTATTATCTCTTCCACTCCCCTTCAATTGTGTCAACAAATGCTTGAACTTGGTAAGATAGTCTATAATTTTTGGAAAATATTTAGTAAGAGAGGTGATCTCAATTTCAATTTGCATGGCTCTTATATGATCCACCTTACCAAATAAATCCTCCAATTTCTCCCATATTTTGAAAGGAGAGTCACACTTTTCCAAATAAAACAAAATACTATCACTTACATAAGTTCCTATCAAAACCCATACACTCATCAAATTTGCACTGGTACTGAAATTTTTCATATTCTCTAGTGAACATTGGTTGTTTTGAAGAAGCTAAGCCCATAATCCTTTCTGCTTGATTATTGTTTCCATTCTTGGTTTCCATGTGTGGTAATTATGTGTTGTTAATGGATCAACATGATCTAATGCATAATTAGATAAAGATTCCATCCTTAAAAATTTACCAAAGGAAATGCAAGAACCAAGCAATGCAACAAGACCCCTAAAAAATGCAAGAAGAGCGCCCCCAGATTTTGGAACTTTATAATGAGTGCGTGTTACAACATAGAACTTTATAATTATAGTGAAATTCTCAAAATAAATATTTCCAATGGAAAGAGCATAAAAAACAAGAACTTTTTGCAAAAAAATGGCACTCAAAACTGAGTTACCGATCAAAAGATACAATTTTTTCAATATTATACTCTACTATTTATTCCAAAATAGTAGTTTACAGATTTTCTTGAAATAGTAAACTCTACATAGTAGCCCGTGGACCCTTGCCAAAAAAGGAAAGAAAGAAATAGTCTGTTGCACAATTCCCAAAAATGTTACGACGTAGAAGAAAATTGTAGAATGCAGATCTTGATAAAACCAACAAAACCCATAAATTGATTTCCTCATTTTATTTGTTGTCTGGCACAAATCCTGAGGCAAACCAATATGTTTCTTTGTAACAACAAAAAAACCAAAAAAATGACTGCTTAAAGAAATGGCCTAGTTTACAGTCAATCTTAGGGTTTCTCACCTTCTGGATCCACTTTTTTCTTCTATTTTGCATAAAAACGCATGCAACAACAAAATACAGAAAAATCCCAAATATATGAATATACAAAAAATGCTTACAAAATGAAACTTACATAAGTATGTCAACACCAATCTCCTACTCTAATACCATAAAAGGAATGATAACCAGATCTTACCAATCCAAGAACACAAATGATAATCAAACACCACAATCAATAAAATGAAATAAATTCCCTAGAATAACTTTACATAAAACCTTTGCAAACAAATGAGAAAAAATATCATATATTATTATGGAACTCAATGAAATACAATGAGAATGGGCCTTGCTTATATATGTAAGGAATAAAAATCTAAGAACCAGTCAAGTTCGTAGATAAAGCGATAAATCATGGAAAGAACTAGTCATCAAAGAACTAGTTACGTCCATAGATTTATGAGAGAACTAGACATAAAGGATGTAGTCAATACCATAGATCAAAGAAAGAACTAGTCAATACCATAGATAAAGGAAAGAACTATACCGAACAACTAGATAATATCTCCCTAATATAAAAATAAATAAAAGGAAATATTCACACACATAAGTGGGTGAGGATAAATACAATAAAGGTAAATAAAGTACCTAGGTGAAAATGAGCTAAGGTAGATACCTACTCTAACACATCAGACCAAGAAAGGTATTATAACCGTTAATGATCATCGAACAAAATCCATAACCAAGCTCTATACAAGCTATAAAATAATTTATAACAAGTAACAAGTATTAATGGATAATGATCAAGTAAGAGGTCTTTCAAAACTGGTACCACACTTATAGGTTCTAGACGATATTCTACCGGCCTAGATGTGTGAAGTCGAGCTATCTCTAACTTTCCATTGAATAAAATCTAAAATCATTTATTAAAAAATGATTATGATCCATATAGGATTCGATAACCACCTAAGGAGTAAAAGGGAACACGATAAAAATATTCCAACATGAGTGATTCTAAGGCTCATTATAAGTAAATAATCACTTAAAATAATTCCCAATTCCCTTTCTTAGATCTCTAGGTGAAGGAAGTTTAACCACATAATATAAAAACAATGAATCCTGTTGGGCCCCTGGAATATTGACCAAGTATGAAGGCACGTAGGCATGTAGGATCCCAGTTATAGAATGTCGCAGAAGGTAAAAGCATGTAGGAGAAAGGTTTAAGGAAGCACATAGTGTGTGCAACACACGAAAGGAGGTTCGGGACTTAGCCAATTTGAGCACCTAGAGCAGAACACGTGAAAAGTGTGATTGATTGTGCATGGATAAGATGCCAACCTGGTGATAGGCTAGCCCAGGAAAGAGCATGCCCTAGATGGAATCTTCTAGAAGATCATCATGAGATGGAGTGGAAAGCTCAGGCCTGGAGGAGCATGCTCACATGAAGGACCATAATCGACACTTGGCATTAGATTTGAGGGTGCTAGAAGGCTAGTTGGCAGCCGAGGAAAGCTATAAATACAAGTGCCTGCGGAGTAGACGATATACCGATATACACATATACATCTTCATAGAGATACATGGAGACATATAGACATATGGGGAGATATACATAGGGAATAATGGGTTAGAAAGTGAGCGGAGCTCTGTAGAATTTCTATGAGTGGATACTTGGGGTTCGGGAAAGAATGTAATAAGCATAGAAGTTGTTATTTTCTTTTTCTTTTAGCTTAGTTACATATGTCTAGTGATACACATGACTGTGGTTTGCTCTTTGTGACAATCTGTAATGAACCAATGAATATAATGAGGTTACCTGTTATAAATAGACATGGATATCAATGGTTTTAATGCATATTTCTCTCATATGAGTTCTCTGTCCTTTCATGCTAAGAATGGATGTTTGTATATTTCTTTCTATTATAATATATGTTCTGGATTATGTTAAAAGCCTTCGGTCTGAGTGATTGCAAGGATTTGGAGGCTGTTCTGAGCCCTATGGTTCTTGTTTATCTTAACTTCCTAAATACTCTTACAGTAATCATAGATGATGTTTCCCACTAAACTCACATAAAAGAGAGACTCGGTACCCGCGCATGCCTCGGGTGAGTGCTGAGCTTCTGCTGGGTGATAAGTTGGCACACATGGGGTTTCTTCCTTTTGTGATAGGAGTAAAAATGACTATATATTGGCTCCATTTTCGGAACCTCTTTTCAAATTTTTAGTGGGATATAGCATGCATCATGATCTATTTAATGAGTAATGACAAAGTAGTTGACATTAGAAATTGTTGAATCATGGTTCAAGAGCACGGAGGATGAATTTTCTCAGAGATACAACACTAGACCTAAATTTAATGCACATAGATGGGTAGAAGAGAACCTCTACCATGATCTGTATGAGACCTTCTTCTGCTGCTTCCCAGTAGAGTTATATGAATGGCTTTCAGCCTATACGTCTAGATCAAGTTGGCATTATGGATCACATGTATGGGCCATGAAGAAGATTACCAAAGGTTGTAGGATGTAGATATGATGTGGACTAATGCTATCGATCATTGGTGGAGAGGAGTACTAGCTAGCTACACTCTAGAGTATGCCATCTCTACGTATTCTTGTCCAGAGGTTGCTGAGTTTGAATTTCTGTGAGAACCTAGAGGAACATTTCTATGTGCTATTCCTCTAGCTATGAAGATATTGATGGTTACCATGAGTTTAGAGGCACTCCCAATGGCGGCTAAACCATTCTAAGTGCTGGGTAAGGGAACTTGGGTGGAGGAAGATGGCAGATATCATGACAGAGAAGGAGAGGGAAGAAAGACGACTCAAGTATAGCAAAGCACGTGAAAGGGAGATTGCTAGATGATGTGAGGCTACTAGTGTGATGGATCTATGGAGACAGACATTGCAGGAAGGAGTTGAGGTTCATGCGGAGGATGTGGAACCTGAGCAGTCTATGCTACCCCATCTTGGCAAGTGCGTAAGGGAGACCCCTTTAGTTTCTGGTGAGAGTTCATCACATGGAGAGACGAGAGTCATTGGCACATATCTGAATGCACCTAGTGACCAAGCCTTAGCACTTGGTTTTCCCCATCCAAGAAGAAGTGTTATTAACCCTGTTGATAGAAGTAGAAGAGATAGATCCGCACCTAGGAGATATAATTTTTCAGTTCCTTCTTCTATGGCTGCACATATTCTAGTATTTGGAGGAGTCTTTAGACAAGGGGAAAGTGTACAAGCTTTCGGTCTCACATCAGGGAGTGGTGTGGGACAAAGTAGTGGTAGTGGGGCGCTATCACAGACCATTGGCACACAGTTCAGTGGGACCATGGGGGTGCTTGACAAAGCTCCTACAGGCCCTATTGGACCTAGTGGTTCTGGTGGATCTGGAGGCATAGGACCCAGTGGACCTGGTGGATCAGGTGGTGGAGGAAACACTGGTGGGAACCAAGGATCAGGCTCAGGAGGACAAGGACCCCAGCCACCACCTCAAGTATTCTTTGAAATGTCTCTACATTTTCTAGATTATAGGGGCATTGAGGATGTAGTGGAACATGTTCACAAATGTGAGCTGCTATGGCACACGAAGGGTATCACAACACCATAATGAAAGGCTAGTCAGTTTATGACCACATTGTAAGGGCACACACATAGCTGGTATTGAAAGTATGACCCTCATCAAATGGTGGTGGACTACACTGCTTTAAAGAACATATTCTTGGTAGAGTTTCACATTCCTGAGTTTGAGAAGAAGAGCATCAGCGTTTTGAAGGAGATTTAGCAAGGAATGGAAAAGAGTGTGCGGGAGTATGATGTGCATTTTAAAACTCTCTTGTCTAAATTATCATATGATATCCATCCTTCTTAGCATGCATAGTGGTTTGTTGGAGGATTGATCACCCCTTTTAGAAGGGCCTTGTCTCATAAAACTTTTACAGATCCACGCAAAGCATTGGAAGCTGCCTTGTGTGCTGAGGCTATTGGTAGTATTGATACTAGTGTTAGCCCATTCTTGGAGGCTCAGATTGCTGCTATGGCCAAATAGTTGGAAAAATTATTTGCTAACTCAGTCCATGAGACTCGCAGTGGTTTATGGTGCAAAGATTGTGAGATAGAGGGGCATGTTAAGGATAATTTCCCCCAGAGGATGGTACGTGCTGTGATGGTAGGTTATGAAATCTGTCATGGGGAACATGATGCAAGTAGGTGTCCCTTGCTGCAGTGCGCGATCAGGAAGAATGTATCTTGTTATTGCAAAATTTACACCTCCACAACCCATGATACTAAGGACTGTAGGCTCATTTATCAGATCCATGAGGCCATTGATCATGGGGTGCACCAAACTAGCATTGCCAGTGGTTCTAAAAATGATGATCTCCATTATGAGGAGCACGCAGATGGAGGTGCATGTGGAAGGGGTTTTCAAGGAGGATTCTGATGGTCGAGGTAACCGAGGAGGAAGGAGTGAGTTCCCACATGTAACATGTTTCAACTATGGATCTACAGAACATTACAAGCGTGAGTGCCCGGACTATTACAGTGCTCATGGTGTGGAAAGAAGCATAAGTATGGGGAGTTCCTGGAATTATTTGGGCATATGAATCAGCAGCACTAGAAGGACAAGGGTGTTGCAATGGTCATTATTAAGAAGACAGACATATAGTGGATGCCCCAGGTAACACGGGATGAAGTTTTAGAGCTTGTCTTGGTAACAACAAGGGTAGAAGCCATGTGCGCAAGAGAGGTACCAAGACAAAAGAACCTGGTTTCAAGAGAAGAGGTCATTCATGGAAAGTATCCAGACCCCGCACATCAGAAGGAGATATATAAGGACACCATGGATGTTATTCGAAGCTTACAAGGGGAGATCCAGTGTCTAAAGGAGCAATTTAGAAGGGAGGAACAAGGGAGGAGAGTCAAGTTGCAAAAGGATGACCTGGATGAGGTCAAGGAGGTGTGTAAAATGCTAAGGCAGGAGAACATCATTCCTTTGCTAGGATCCTAGTTGAGAGAGAAGGTACCACACGCCAGAGAAGAGCGTGAGAGATAAGTCTTGCACGTGAACCTTCCCCCTCACAGCCTCGACTATGACAAGGAGATTACATTGAATGTAGTTGTAGATGGATGGCTCCTCAACAATATACTCATTGACACTAACACAGAGGTTAATGTTCTAACTTTGGATGCATGGCATCAGATGGTAATACCTACATTATAGCCATCTTCGAATGTGTTGTATATGGCAAACAAAACTAAGGTAATGCCCATCAGTGTCTTGAAGGATGTAACTATTACTATCTAGGGAGCCAAGTTTACTGGGGACTTTGAAGTCTTGGCGCTCGCCAAGGCAGACAATTTCCCAGCACTACTTGGGCACCCTTGGTGTTATAAGAATAATGCGGACCTTCGGTTCAACAAAGGGTACATTAGCTTCGAGAACAAAGAGGAGCGGGTCATTATACCCCTGGTTGATGGGAAATTGACACCCTATATTGAAATATTGGGAGAAGAAGTTCTGGATAGGATATATGTGTGCTAATTTAGAGACCCTGAGATGATACACCCTACTAACAGGGTTATCCAGTTTGAAGATGCTTAGTCAGTGAGTGATACCACCAGCTTGGTGTACGAAAATTGGGCACATGGAACTTACGAATTAATGGGATGGTAGTTGAGAGGGTAAGTGACCAAGGTAATAAAGGTGTGCATGGTTAGGTACCTTGGAGGAAAATAACTACCCAAGTATTCAGGAGGAGCCTTCCTTGAGATCTTTCTGCAGGAGGTAGAAGCTTAGTGGAAGAATGAGAAGGAACAGAGAGGAGATGTTAAGTTATGTCTTACTTGACACAACATCTCATTGGTGGGCCACACATCAGGAGAGCCTTTTAGAATGGCGAGGTAAGAATTTCTCTCTGTCAGATTTTCTAGGAGTAATGTACCCACCATCATCAAGGACTACCATGGGAAGGAGCCCACCTCTTTCCATATCCAGGAGTGTGAACGGGTCTAGAGAGAAGGTGCAGAAGCTTTTCCACCATCCCTCTGGGTGCACAAGTTATATTCTACACTACAGGGTTATGTGCGCACATGGTACATTCATTCGGAGACACGCCGCCAGTGGCAAGAGCTCGCGGTTGACCTTATTCAAACCTTTGAGTATCAGAGTACCAAGCCATCGATTGATAAGGCCTTTTAGGGTATCAAGCACCTTACCATGGGGGATAGTGCCAGGATGGAGGATAGGCTGTTAGAATTATTAGGTGAACCAGGTGTAGTGACATGCTTTGAATTAGTTTAGGAAACATAAGAGTTACAACTTAAGCGCATGTGGTTGGAAAAGGAGAAGGGAAAGTTGGTATATGTGATTGATGGAGAGGAATCAAAAATCTTAGATGTTAGCCATTTTGTAGGGATGTGTGAGGTAGTGTATAGTGCAGATGCTCACGCGCTTGCCTACCATGAGCCTTTAAAGATGAAGAAAGTTAACATCGATTTAGAAGAAGAACCTAAGGAAGCTATTATTAGGGATTACTAGAAAAAAAGGAATTATCAAAGATCATTGATCTGCTGTGTGAATTTGAGGATTTATTCCCATGTGGGTACCATGAGCTCAAAGGTGTTCACCACTCCTTGGGGGAAATGAAGATAAAGTTGAAGGACGGTGCGCACTTGGTTACAAAAATTCCCTACCAGATGAACCCCAATTTGCATGTGAAATTTAAGTAGGAGATAGACTTTATAGGACCTATTGCACTAGAAGCGCGGAGGACTAGGTCATGTTATGTCATCACTTGCAGAGAATATCTCACAAGGTGGGTAGAGGTAGCCACAACTAAAGATTTCATGGCAGCAATAATAACGAGGTTCTTGTGGGAAAACATTATCGCAAGGTATGGATGCCCTTTGAGTCTGACCAGTGATAAGGGTATGCATTTCTTGCAAAGGAAGACCATGAGGATCATGTTATGAGTGAGTTCATGGTGGCTCAGGTACAAGAATGTACGCCCTATCACGCAAGAATTGGCAATGGTAGGAGCATTCAACATAAATACTTGGGAATACCTTATCCAAAATGATTGGAAGACATAGATTGGGATTTTAAGGTATTGTGACCATTATTAATGCCTTACAGGGAAAAATTATAAAATACTAAACAAAGAAATATTTTCTAATTGGGCCCTATTATTGGTGTGGACTTGTTTTTGCTAAAGTTGAATTTATGTTGCCTTCTCCTGAATAGCAGAGTGCAGGAGGGATTAGCCTTGAAGACCGCACTGGAAGAAAGAATTGAGGTCAGTAATTATGCCAAGGATCACTAAGACACAAACCAGATAGGTCGGCAGAGGCATTATGAACTTAAAAGAAAATAGATCTCCTTTTTACATTTTCCCAAATAATGAATTACAATGTTTCCTAGAATAGGAAAACAACTTGTATCCCAATTCGATGGTAAACTCTAGCTAACAACTAAATCTACTCTAGGTGAGCATGAAATTACTATTTGTAGGACTAGAACCTACTATTCTTAGTACAGTTCGCATGGCTTAATACAGGCACGAAATTGCCATGCATCTTCTACAATCCCTAAATTAGAGGAATTGCCAACTTTCTAACTCATAATGTAATTAATAGACTAAAATTAACATGGGCTTGAAAAATGGGAAAAATTATTGAGGTACTATAACTTGAAATGACTAGTTTTCAGGCCTACAATTTTTTGAATGAGACTGTGAGGATCCTATTATCTGAGTTCATGGTGGCTCATCACAAGACTATGCCCGATCACCCACAATAAAATGGAACCATGGAAGCATTCAAAAAAATATTGAGTCATACCTTGACCAATATTTGTGATGTCAAAGGACTTGATTGGGATGACAAATTATCGACAGTATTACGGGCTTACAGGAAAATGTATAAAATAAAAAACAAAGCCACACCTTTTCAATATGTGTTTTGTGTGGAAGCTATTTTACCAGTTGAATTTATGTTACCTTCTCTGTGAATAGCTCGTGAAGGAGGGTTAGCCAATGAACTTCGCTGGAATTCTGAAAGAATCAAGGAACTAATGAAACTAGATGAGAGACGATCACTTGCCCGATGGAGCCAAATAGCAGAAAAGGAGAAGCAAAAGGCTTGGCATGATTGCCATATTAGAAACAAGAATTTTGAGGTTGGGCAGATGGTGTTACTATATGATTCCAAGTTTTTGCGCCATCCTGGAAAGTTGAAAGTCCATTGGTTGGGTCCTTACACAATCTCGTACATCCTCAATTCAGGTGCATGCCAGTTACAAGCGCTGGATGGGATGAAGTTTCCTGTAACACTTCAATGGGAGTAGGCTGAAGCCCTACTATAAATAAGTCTTCTTGGTGTTTGTAAATAAGGTAGTTTTGCCAGTTAGTTTAGAAGTTTCTCTTTATGCATTTTTCCCTTTTTTGTGTTTCCCTTTCGCGTTGTTGTTTTGTTTTGTGCCTTGGGTGACCGGTAGCCTTATTGCTATTTTTGGAGAATTTGTGAGTGCACAGAGGACCGCGCATCACTTTAAGTGTGGGGTGGAGAAAAGTGAAGAAGTGTGTGATTAAAGTACAAAGAAAGTTGTGTTGAAAAGCCTTGTTGAATGGCCGGGTTGAAAGAGGTATATAAAGAGAAGATAAAAGAATGGTTGGTGCCAGGGTAAAGCTACTTGTAGATCCCACATACTGAGAGGAGAAAGTCACATTTGAAAACAACACAAGGTAGGTGAGAGCAAGGATCAGGATAGAAGAAGTGCCTTTGTGCATGGGTTATGCATGCGCACAAGAGTCTCCTGTCAGGTTGGATTGGTTGTTGCCAGAAGGTTGGAAGATTTTTCATGTAAGGTTGGGTGCACAAGTGAAGGCACTGAAGATGGACTTTTCTTGAAAAATATGCATCAAATGAGCAAGGTACAGTGGTAGGTGAAGTAGCATTTAATGATCAAAAAAGGGAAAAACTATAAATAAAGGGTCGAGGCACTTTCATTTTCACTTTGTGAATAGAGAGAAGCGATTGTGCATTTGTGGAAAACTAGGGCTTCCAAAATTTGATCGTGTGAAGAAGAATCTACAAGGGTGAGGTGTGAGTAGCTAAGTTTGAATATGTAAACTAGAAGGGATTTCACGGGTGTTAGAAGGATTGCGAGGAGGCTCCGTTTCATGAAAGTATTATCCAAAGTTAGGGTTTTACAAAGCTAGGGCACGGGAAAAGTGATTTTCTTCACAGAATTGAGATCTGAGACTGGAGGAAGTTGAAAAGAAGAGTGACAAGGAGTAAGTGAAGGGGTAAGAGGATGTAGACAATGGCACCAAAGAAAGGAAAGGGCAAGGGAAAGGCCAAGCAGCAAGAGCCTGAGACAAGTACGAATGAAGAGTGGTATGCAGAGATGCAGTACCCCGACAGGGTAATGATGGGTAAGGAATGGGAGTCTCACCTGAGGAACATGCCTATGAGTGCTTACAACCATGAAACGAACATGATTGAGAAGGAGATGACACTAGAGTTAGTGCGCCCCACAAATAAACAGACACCAGAAGGGTTGCCCATTTACAATGATGATGTAAAGGTCAAGATGGAGAAGGCGGGATTACTGCAACTCTATGAGTTGCCCTATTTTGGAAAGCCAGAGTTCCTATATCAATGGCTGATGTCGTGAGTACATGAGGATTACTTCCATTTTGTAGGGTGAAAGATGCACATTACTCCTCAACTCATCTCACAGTTCATAGGCCTCAAATGCCAAGGAGTCAGCCTAGATGATGACCTGAGCGACAAGGAGGTAATTCAGGAAACCATTACTAAATACGCCTGCAAGAAAGGGTCAAGATACTATGACATCTCAGACATCAAGGACCCAGTGATGAAGATGGCTGCACATCTAGTAACAAAGCTAAATGGCCAGGAGAGATGGACTCAGGTCAATAAGCCTTGGTTACATGTCTATAGGAAAATTACAGAGGGAACCATCTATAACCTACCTGCATACATTGCGGAGGAAATTTTCAATTGCATGAAGGAGGGGGACATAATCCTCTTTGGCAACATCTTGTTAACTATAGTGTTTTCAGATATTGGAGTAACAGATGCGTCAAAAAAATTTGTATGGGAGTACCCTATCGAGGACCCTTCACCCATGAAGAGGTTTGAGAAGTATGCGTGCGACACAATGTCAGCACCCCACAAGGCATGTGCATGGAGAAGTGGTACATGCCTGAGGAACACATTCGGGGTGGAATGGAGGATTCCTGAGAAACTTCAGCATAGTCACTGAAATAGAAGCCAAATTTGTGGTGTACCAACACTTCTTCCTGGGAAGGTTCAGACTAGTAGATGAGTCTTAGAGCCCATGGTGCAAGCTTCCCTTCGCGTTCATAGCTCAATACTTCCAAGCGGGAGTAAATAGATTCATGGAGTCCAAAAAGCTAAGGCTAGAGCTGGGTAGTCTAGAATGGGAGCACAGAGAAATGCACAAGAAGTTGAACTACCCTAGAGGTAAGTGCGCATACATAGAGAGATATGTATCACATGAGATACAAATGACAAGGCCAATAATGCTGCCCATTTTAGGAGGATCCACGATGCACGTGTGTACCTTAGCATAAGGCCCAAGTTTGAGAAGGGCACATACATGGAAACTGAGGTCTCCATACCTGAAGATCCCATGGGTAGGAAGAGGCCTGCACCCAAGAAGAGGGGAAGAGAAGGAGAAGCACCAAGTGTGCAGATGGCTCAGATAGTGAGCATGCCATTGACAAGTACCAAGCCTAATACTTACGCACGTAGAAAGAAGTCCCCGATAAAAGAGAAGACACCAGAGGAAGAGGCACTAGAGCAACCCCTCACCAAGAAAAAGTAGAGGATAGAAGAAGAAGCTAACTCGGAGGAGACCGACAAGCTTGGAGAAACACCTGGGTGAAAGAGAGGATGAGAGTGGAGAAGGTGACAACACGGAGGACGAACCTGAAAGGGACCAGGAGCCACATGTCTTGGAAGTATATGACTCTGAAGAAGAGAATGGAGAGGAGAAATAAGAATTCATTTTTGCGCGGCAAAAGAGTACACAAGGTGAGGAAGGCACCTAGTACATGGGAAAGACTGAGGATAGCGTGGAAAAGTCAGGAACCCATAAGTCTTCACAAAGGAGTAGATCACCGAAGGTGGCAGAGAGAGAGGCAAATAAAATGCTTGAGGCCTTGGTTGATTAAGAATTGGAGTGCAGCGCTGGTATAGTGTTAGAGGAAGGAAAAGAGGAAGATAAATGAGAAAGAAGGCCAGTATGGGAGGAGGTCCCAGCCTAACTGTAAGTTTTATAAAAGGAGCAGTGCTCAGGGAGAAGGGCTCTTGATGTAGAGAAAAGGCACAGTAATGAGCTATGTTGATGACTCAAGGAAGGTGTTGTGCACACTGGTTCATAGAGCACTATACCCACTGAAAGGCTTCTAGCCATGGGGTTGTTTGAAAAGGAGGACACGTACCCCAAGACCAAGAAGATGCTTTCTTGGGTGTTCGAGTCCCACATTGACGAGCCAGACTTTGAAGTCTGCCAGAAAGTGCTCATCACATTGCTAGAATCTAAGGGAGACAACCCCTTAGTGAATTCTCAGGAGCTCTCAGAAAAGCAAGTATGCAATGCTCTTAATAAGGTCGTGGTTGAGACAGAAGGCAAGGCTATTTACACTAAATGACAACATAAGGGCTCTAGAGGGGAAGTTAACCAAGAAAGAAGAGGATTTGGCTGAGATGGCGAGGAACTTGAAGCAAGAGGAGTTGATCAGTGTGTAGTTGAGGTGCGAGCTCAAAGATGAGAAGACAAAGGTGCAATAAGTCTACAAGAAGGTGGAGTCAATCAAGAACACCATCATATTGAAGCACCCAGACCTAATGCCAATCCCTTAGAGGTACACATCAAATTTGAAATGCTTAGAAGACCTAACATGCGTCCTCACCATGGAGAGATGACCATTAGCCCTGGAGTCTGTGGAGGAAGTAGCTACGTGCTTGAAGGAAGAAGATAAGCCTAAGGTGGTAGCACTCATTGCTGAGTATAGCATGGTGCTCACAGATGTAAAGACTGCTTCCCAATCTACTGAGGCCGCATATGAAAAATGTGCAAACATGGATAAGGTAGCAAGTGCCTTGGTCGCTACCCACGAAGCAAAGCTAAAAGAATTCTAAGAGAAGAATAAAGGAAATAGGGCGGAGAGGAATAAAGTCCTGGCAGATGTAGAAAGAAAATCCATGAGGAGATTGAGGCACTAAGGGGCTCAATCAAAACACAACTGAAGGAGCTATACCCTCAGATCACCAGAAGTATGGACACACTTGAAGACCTGGGTAAGGAGATGGAAAATATTGTTGAAACATTGGATGCCCAGGGGATTGGCCTAACTTTTGATGAGGTAAACATCCTGGTCGGTGACTTCTTCCAGAAGGCGAAGGGCGAGGTCGATACATGGAATAAATTGGAGGCTGACTTGCAGAGGGATTTCCCTAGCCTACTAAGCTAATGCCCCCCCCCCCCATTATTTCTTCTCCCCCCATTCTTACATTTCCTTATTCTTTTGCAAAATGTAAGGCTAGTACTAATTTTGTTTAAGGAAGTGTGTATCTTAGTTAAGTAGAGTGTTTCTAAGGATGGAGAACAGGCGTAGTGTGGGGTGATGTTGGGCCCTTGGAATATTGACCAAGTATGAAGGCATGTAGGTGCATGGGATCCTAGTTATAGAATGACACACAAGGAAAAAGCACGCAGGACAAAGGTTTAAGGAAGCACATAGTGCGTACAATGCGTGAAAGGAGGCTCAGTACTTAGTCAATTTGGGCACCCAAGGCAGAACATGTGAATAGCGTGATCGGTTGTGTGTGGATAAGATGCCATCATGGTGATAGGATGGCCTAAGAAACAACATGCCCTAGATGGAATATTCTAGAAGATCATCATGATATAAAGTGGAAAGCTCAGGCCTAGAGGAGCATGCTCACATGAAGGACCATAATCGACACTTGGCATCTGATCTGAGAGTGCTGGAAGGTGAGTTGGTAGCCCAGGAAAGCTATAAATACAAGTGACTGCGGAGTAGAGGATATACCGATATACACATATACCTCTTCAGACAGAGATGCATCTTCATAGAGATACATGGAGACATATAGACATATAGGGAGATATACCTAGGGAATAGAGGGTTAGAAAGTGAGCGGAGCTCTGCAGAATTGTTGTGAGTGGATATTTTATGTTTGGGAAAGAATGTACTAAACATGGAAGTTGTTATTTTCTTTTTTCTTGCTTAGATACATATGTCTAGTGATACGCATGACTGCGGTCTACTCTCTGTGACACTCTGTAATGAACTAATGAATATACTGAGGTTACCTATTATAAATAGACATGGATATCAATGGTTTTAATGCATATTTCTCTCATATGAGTTTTATGTCCTTTCATGATAAGAATGGATGTTTTTATATTTCTTTTTGTTATAATATATGTTCTAGATTATGTTAAAAGCCTTCGGTCTAAGTGACTGCAAGGATCTGGAGGCCGTTGTGAGCCCTATGGTTCTTGTTTGTCTTAACTTCCTAAATACTCTTATAGTAATCATAGATGATGCTTCCCACTAAACTCACATAAAAGAGAGTCTCGGTACCTACGCGTGCTTCAGGTGAGCGCTCAGCTTCTGCTGGGTGATAGGCCGACGCACATGGGGTTTCTTCCTTTTGTGATAGGAGTAAAAATTACTACAAATCCCTTCCACGAAATTGGAATGAATATAGGATGAAATAATGATTAATAATCAGGTGTCTACAGAATCAAAAATTCCCACCGAGCCGTCAACCTATGGCTCTAATTTAAGTTGCAAATATTTGAGTTCCATAAATACTTAGGCCTAAGAAACTAGATATACAGTCGATATTAGACAAATTGATATGTCATTCAAGGTCAAGCAACTAAAAATAGAAATACACCAACACCCATTACCTTAATAGGTCATAATGGCGAAAACAAATAAATAGAACCAAATCAATTAATATTTCATTAAACACCTACCTCTAAGCATACAACCGCTCATGAAAAACTTTCTTTAAACCCTTCAGATATGGGTATCTATAAAACAATGGTATAATGCTTCTAAAATTATGATAACATAATCTATTTAAGGTTTTCGATTATAAACACATCCCGAAATTTCTATACTTCACAATATTACTTCGTAATCAAACATACAGAAACCAGAATCCATAATAATGGAATTACATCCACATTTAGAAGTTGTAACTCATGATACACCCAAAAAAAAAAAAGGAAATAAATAATCAAAACCCTAAACAAAAGACATTTTACATAAGAGAAAATTTATTTTCATGAAGCCATTAAATAGATCAAAATTATTCAAGGAGTTAGAGCATATAATGCATGGTAGAGCTCCTACAATTCATTTCCAAGCTTTCCAAGTTCTCTTCTAATCTTCCACAAAAAATTCCATAGATATTTTGAAATGGATTCAACAGAAAAACCCCTTCTTCTCCTTATTTCCATTTTAATAGCTAGTGCATTAAATTTTTCTCCACTATTTCCTCCATACAATTGATAGATCATATATTATCCAAAAACGAACTAAAATTTTGAAAACCAAAAGGTCTACATGCATATCCCTAGTGCTCGTTAAACCAAATTAAAAATTAAAAGTAACCCCTATATTTTCTCCCAAAAACATAATGCTCCTTCCAAGGTGTTTTTTTTACCAAGTCCATTAATGTTATGGAAGAACTACCAATTACTTCCAATAATCCTACTAACCGCCATTTCTCTAAATCAAAATCAGTAATTGAACTAGTAGATTTTCTAAGCTTCACTAAATAGATAATCACAAACTTAGCATGCATTGTCAAGTATGACTTGGTCCTGACCAAAGGTGGTGGTGGCTTCTAATTATAACTCATTAAATTTTTAAAGTACGAGTATGGGTTGGCACCAATCCTCATAAATATCCTACTAACCCTTCTCACAATTGCTAAATGTAGTTAGATCTTTAGGATCAGGTCATAGGATCCTTATCTAGGTTAGGATTTATATAAATTAATATTAATGTATCGACCTTAGCTTAGGTTGTTATCATTTGATCAAATGTAAATAGAATTAAGTTAGGTTCATAGGAAAGAAATTTATCACCTTAGTATAGGTTTTTGGTTAGGATTTCATTATATCCAAATAATATAACCATTACCTTAATTGCAATCACATCTGATTAAGCATAATTATGCCTTCAAGATTATAATGTGATTTTAAAAAATTCAAGTTAGTTTATATTCAACCTGATCTGCATATAAAATTGCAATTCTAGAAATCATTAAGAATTCAAATAGCCTTACAACTTGTAGTCACAATAACATATCAATTAAGGAGAATGCCATAGATTACTGAAATTAATCCAAGGTATTATCCTTCATCTAATATTGATACAATAGTTTCAATAATAGTAATTATATCAAAACTTAAATATCTTACCAGGTTACTTATTTTCTTAATTGTCTCATGAATCTGATTTCACTTTCCATAAGCTAAAATCACTAAGTTTATTTCAAAAACTAGTTAAGTCATTGCTTCATGATTAATCAACATAAGTAAAAAAACTTCCATAAGAATGATTAACAACCATATCTCATAGGAACTTGATATCATTCTAGAAAACATGGTTTAAACAGTTCAAAAGAGCACATCAAATCCACAAAAAATCACATGTCAATGTTTGCCAACTACGTACAAAGAAGAAAGTGCATATATGAACACAACAAAGGCATTACATACTTCCCCTCTAAAAATAATCATTGTCCCAATGATTAACTTAGTCCAACTCATTTTTTATAACATAGGTAATAATATAAATTATTCAACCATAAGATTCTCAACAGTAAATAGAATTTTTACAAAATTCAAGTTTTCAAAGGTCCGTTACAACATCAAAATTATTGTATCAACACTTATTAAAAGTGTTTTACTAAAAAATAGAAAAATCAAAGATAGTTTTTAAACCAATTATCCCAATATCACATAAAATGGAAATATTTCTATTAAAACAGATGTGGAAAAGTAGTTTTCATGTCTTCAAGATTCTCCAAGGTTGTACTTTCTTCACTAAACTTGTCCCATTAGACCTTGCATTGAATTATTTTATGGCTATGCAAGTGTAACTTACGAGTTTACAACACCCTCATGGGTTCAACCATGATTACCCATGGGTCTTTGACCTATGAAGAATTCCAATTCAACACATGTGACAAATTTGAAACATATTTATTAAGGAAATATGAAAAAATTTGTGCATCCATACCAATGTCTGAGGAAATTCTAAGCAATAGGAAACAAGATTTTCCACTTCAACAATTTCTAAAGGTCTTGCGAATCGAGGTGATAACTTGGTTTCTTAGCCAAAAGTAATTGAGCTCTTTTTAGGCTTGACTCTTAAAAAGAAATTTTCACCAAGTTAAAATTTTCTATCAACCCTTTTCAAGTCTGCATATATTTTTTCCTCTCAATAGATTCCTTTAATCACACACAGATTAATTTTACTTGTTGTTTCATTTCAGTAAGTATTTCAGGTCCAATTACCTCTCTATCTTCTATGTTATCCTAGGTAACATGGGTTCTGCACTTTCTTTCGTACAATGCTTTGAACGGTGTAATTTTTAGAGAGGAATGATATGTGTTATTGTATGCAAATTCAAACAAAGTAAGTTATTCTTCCCATTTTTACTACTGATCCATATAATACATACTAAGCATGTATTCCATTACCTAATTAACTCTTTCAATTTTCCCATCCGTTTCCGGATGGTATACAAAACTAAAGTTCAACTTTGTTCCTAAGGATACATTTAGAGTTTTCAAAAAATGTGAATTCATTCTTGAATCTATATCAGATATAATTAACTCAGGTACACCATGGAATCTGAAAATTTCATGAACAAATATTTTTGCCAGAACAGGTGAATCATCCTTCAGATTACTAGCAATGAAATGAGCTAGTTTTGTTAATTTTTCAACCACAACTAAAATGACATCAATCTTATTTTTAGACATAGGTAACCCTTGAAAAAAATCCATACTTATTACCTTCCATTTATTTTACAGTATGTTATATGGGTACAGTAAACCAACTGGGTACATATGTTCAGCCTTAACAAGCTGACATTCTAAGCAATGTGAAACAAAATAAATTATATTTTTCTTCATCCCTATCCAAAAATATTGATGTTTTACATCAAAATAATTTTTTTTCACTCTACGATGTCCAGAGTAAGGTGCACTATGAAATTCAGTCATCACTTTCTTCCTTAACTAGTTTTCTAAGGGTACATATACCTAATTTTCATACCTTAGGATTCCTTCACCATCAATTAAGAATATTTTTTTATCTTACAACATTAGAATCTGCAAAAAAATTTATTTTTACTTGCGGATAATATGAATAAGTTAACATCACTTTCCTTACCTTTTCTTTGAACTGAGTTCTCAAGGTTACAATTGAAAAAATTTGTTTCCTACGACTTAGTGCATCTTGCACTCTATTCTCTTTACCCTTAATGTAACTAATGTCAAAATCTTACTAAGACAAAAAATGTAACCATATTATTTTCCTTTCATTGAGAATAGAATGAGTGAATATTTATTTCCACCCAAGGTGGTCTATTTTTAATTCAAATTGATTCCCTAAGAGATAATGTCTCCAAAATTGCAATGCATGTACTATGACAACAAACTCTAGGTCAAGGGGAACATAATTTAGCTCATGTAACTTGATATTTATAATTTTATATGTTATTACATGTTTGTTTTGTGGTAATATACCCCTTAATACTTCTCCGAAAGAATTTGTGACAACTATAAAGCTTCCATTAGGATCTGGTACAATCAAAATAGGTGTTGTAGTTAGTTGTTATTTATAATGTTTTAAATGCTGCCTTACACTTATAATTCCAAATAAATTTTTTATCTTTCTTTCACAGTGAAGTAATTGGGGCAACAACCTTTGAAAAATATTTTTAAAAATTTCTATAGTACCTTGCAAGGCCCATGAAGCTTCTGAATTCATGAACATTCTTAGGCACTGACCAATCAATTATGGCTGCAATATTTGATGGATTAATAGAGATTCCATCCTTTCTTATCAATTTTCCTAAGTAGTGTACTTCTGTTTCGTAAAAATAAAATTTTGAAAACTTTCTGTACAATTTTCTCTTCCTTAGTATTTCAAGTAAAATCCTTAAATGTTTATTGTTCTCCTCCACACTTTTTGAATATATAATAATATCATCAAAGAATAAAATCACAAAATTGTCCAAGTATTCTTGAAAAATATTATTCATCAAATTCATGACAACTGCAAGTGCGTTTCATAATCTGAAAGGTTAAAAAGTGAATTCATAGTGCCCATACCTTGTTCTAAAGGTTGTTTTGTGTATGTCTTCATCTTTTATTCTCAACTAATGGAACCCATATTGTAGATCTATTTTATAATAAATTGATGCTCCATGCATTTGATCAAATAGATCATCAATTCTAGGAAGAGGGTATTTATTCTTGTTTGTATTTTTCTTTAACATTCTGTATTCAATACAAAGTCTAAGTGTTCCATTTTTCTTTTTAACAAATGTCACTAGTGTTCCCCAAGGTGAGACACTCAATATTATTATCCCCTTAGACATAATTTCATGTAGTTATGCCTTAGTTCAACTGACTCTATTGTATTCATGTAGCATGGTGCCTTGAAAATAGGTTCAGTTCTAGGTTTGACTTCAATTTGAAGTAAAACTCTTATTTCGGTGGAAGACCAGGTATTTCGTTTGGAAATACATCACTGTAATCTCATAAAAAAAATACTTTCCCATAAAATCAGTACCTTCCTCTGTTGATTCAAATATTTTTACTACATATAACATGCAACATTTTTTTATCCTTTTTAAGCTACATGGGTGATATTTATGTAAATACAATATTTATTTTTACACTTTGAATGTCTACTATTTTCTACAGATTGCCAAGACATTTTATGTGTTTTCCATAAAAATCCACATGTAGCTTATGATAAATAAGTCAATTCACACCAATTATGACATCATAAGACTCTACAGGTGTAACATAAAGGTCTACTTCTGTAATAAATCTTGGTAATTCTAAGGCTGCGCTAAAAAGACATTTATTAACTATGTGGACAACATTGTTCCCATGATGGATAGTCCATGATTTTTTCATGATTACAACTTTTATTTTTAATGTTTACGATTATTTACTAGAAATAAAGCAATTTGTAGAACCAATATCAAAAAATATAGGTACATGTATGCCAAACAACTTACCAGGCACTTCTATGGGCATAACTTGCTTTTGAATTTGATTTCATCTACTACAACATGTATCATGTGTTGTTGGTTGTTGTAATTTTTATTTAGTGGACATTGATTTGTGTAATTTTCCTTCTTGTAATTATAGAAACCCCTAACAGGTCCCTTTCTAGGCTCAAACTTATTCTCAGATCTAATATTACTATTTTGGCCACTTTTTTTTTTCCGCCCACTATTTATGTTATTTACATAAGGATTATTTGCTAATGTTTTCTTACTATTGTTAACCTTGTGTGCAATGCAAAGGTTTACAAAGCTATAGGATGAGGTTAAAGAACCTCAAATCTTGCCTAAAATCAACCATACACCATAATATTAGACCTAAACAAGAAACTATCTATGCATATATAATTTTGAAACAAACATTCAAACCCTAGCATATATACTACTCTCTACTCCATGAAATCTTAATGAAAGTGAACCTGGTTATATTCTAAGAAATCAAATTATATGTTGTTTGCTTTCAAACATAGTGAAGAGATCTCTCCAAGTTGGCTACATGGATAAGCTTTAGATATTCCCTTATGTTGTTTTTTTAAAATTATACATTTAACAAACCAAAGTCAGGGGGTAACAAGTCCATCATCTTAAATGGGAGAGGTTCCCTTATTGAAAGCAAGTAGCAAAACTTATATACAAATGTATAACTTTATAAGTGTGGATTCCTTATACTTTGAAATCTTTTATTCCCAAAAATCATCAATACGAAAGAATGGAAGAATTAAGGAGATGAGGAAGGAAGAACATGACAATACCTTCAGTAAATATAAATGGCAGAGTATCACCTTATACGTATTGAGCTAGGGAGTTACATAATATAATCATTCACTTTCATAACTAATATAATTCCATAGACGAAAAGTTCCATAGATCATATAAAAAAGAACACAAAGTTTCCTATCATAAAATATAGATGATTCCCAATTTTTAGACACAGAAAGAAGAAAAGTAGAGGAAGAAAGGGGAAAAATGATGTATTGATTGCTTCAAATCTATTACTTTTACAGAGTACTAGGATCCAACCTGAATAACAACATGGAGAAGATATTAAATAGTTTACAAGAATAGTTACATTCAGTTACAAAAATGATGAAAATTGATTCAAGAAACTGACATATGATTCTCTCTAACACCTCCGTTGTTTTCATGCCTGGCAGAAAAACTAGACGCATTGAATCGCAGCCATTCAATCTTCCCTTGTAAAATTTGAATGTGAGATGTCCACATGGGAGAGATTCAAATAGAGGTCGGCCCGAGGAAACCTTTTGCATTTTGTGACCTTTAGAGAAATGGAAATTTGGAACATTTTGGCCCACCCACTCACTTTTCATAAGGTCTTAACACATGTCCTTACTTGAGTGGAGACAGAGTCACAGTTTACTGCTATAATTTTACCTCTTTTCAATGCGGGCTCAAAAACACAAATTCATCCATCGGCCTGCCTCGCACTTTGACCTTTGATGTGGGGTTAATATTTGACTTTTTCCCTTGGCATGGCTGGGGCTACGGGTCACTTTTTAACTTTCAGCTCCTTCATGAAAATCGAGCTCAAATTCTCAAATCACCCTGATGGCCCAGTTTCCTACTTTAACTTTCTATGCAGGATTAATATTTGACTTTCTCAATTTTGTTTTGCAGGGTCGTATATCTGACCCTGGAAATGTGGAGAGCTGGCACTCATTTGGAACCTACCTTTGGATTTTTCCTTTGAAGTTGTGCCAGGCTGACACGTGGAGAGCTCTGTTAGTTCTTTTATACTTAGCCGACTCGGGCCTACTTCCCACTTGACTTATGTTGACCCCTATACATGTGGAGAGCTGGTACTCATTTGAGTTTCCACTTTGGATATGCCTCCTGAAATTGTGTCGAGCTGACGCATGGCTCCTTCTGCTGGTCCTGGAACTTTCAATGGCCAATTTTGTCACTCCTTTGACTCTAACCACGTGGTGAGCTGGTGCTCATTTAAAGATTGGTCCTTTAGTTTCACTTTTAAAATTGTGCCGTTGAGGCACGTGGAGGCTTCCACTGACCCGCTCATACTTAGTCAATTTAAACAATTGGATCTGTCTCTTTTTTAGACTTGGGACATGTGGAGGACTGGCACAAGTTTGAGAATTGCCCCTATTTTTGACTCTTGAAGTTATGCCGATGAGGCACATGGCGCCATCCGTTAAACCTTCAATACTTAGCTGATTTGGGCTTGTTTTTTCTTCATTTTTGACCTGGTACATGTGAAGGACTGGCACAAATTTGAGACTTTCCCCTGGCTCTGAATCTTGAAGTTCTGCTATTTGAATGTGTGGAGACTTCCATTGTCATTTGAAACATGACCATGTCGCATCCAATCAGATATTTCCATGTACTACCCATGGATGTTGAGGTAAACATTAACGGGGAGGATACGCCCGTCACTCCAGACTGTGTGAAAAATAAAAGAAGGGGAAAAACTCCACCTATACACCCAAATTTCTAATTGTTCTCCATGGAATGTAAAACTGCAAACATTACTAGGATCGATGCGATCCATTAATCCAAGGTACTGAATCAACATTTTTGAAACTTGACTTCAAAAGGAGGGGAATTTGAGGATGAAAACATCTGGCTCTTTCTGGGGATGACTTGACAGAGGAACAAGACAAGATAAAAAACAATAGAAAAACTCTGGGAAAGCAGACCAGTGCCTTATCCATTGGGAAAATAGAGCTAAAGGTAAACCAACACATAAGACAAAACACACGAACAGAAAACAAACCAAAAAATGAAAGACAAAAACAAAACACAAAGGAACAACCCAAAACCAAAACACTACAAAATATACAAAAGGATCACCTAGTCACCTAGGACTTGAACAACTTCAAATACTACCCACTATAAGGAATTGGGAGAGGAGAACCATCCATGTAATCTAAATAGAATGAATTTTCTCTAGCAAAGTGTATGATTTTAAAAGGACCAAGCCAAAGGGAGTCAAAGTTACCATGGCTTCCTTGAGGTTCATGCCTTTTGTCCCACAACAGAACAATGTCTCCTACTTAAAAATATTTGGATCCAGATTTCTTTTCAAATAGAGATTTCACCTTTAGTTGATGAGTTGATATCATATCAAAAACCTACAACCTATCTTCATCTAACTTCTGGAGATACATGATCCTCTTTTCCAAGTAACTAGAAAAACTTGAATCTTCAATAGCCTTTATTAAGTGCAAGGATGGTAATTCCACTGTCACTGGTAACTAATCTTCAACACCATACACCACTTGAAAAAGGAGACATCCCAATTTCTCTTTTGGGTATAATTCTATCTACCCAGAGAGCATCATAGAGTTTCTTGTGCCAATTCCTTTGAGAGTCATTGACGAGCTTCCAAACGATGGTTACCAAAATATTGTTTGTTGATTTTGCTTGTCCATTATCTTGGGGGTAGTAGTTTGAAGAGAGAGCAAGGGAAATTCCATGAGAGTAACAGAATTCCATCATCTCAGAAGAAGAAAAATTTGAAGCATTATCAGTCACAATCTTGCTTGGTACCCCAAACCTTATCACTATCTTCTCCTTAATGAAATTACACACCACCTCAAAAGTGGTGCTTTTGACTAGAATGGCCTCTACCCCTTAGTGAAGTAGTCTGTAGCAGTTTGTACATGAGTATGTCTAGAAATGGAAGGTGGGTTAAGAGTTCCAATGAAATAAAATCCCTACTGTTGAAAGGGATCATCAATCACTACTTGCTTTAGTGGAAAAGTATCTAACTTAGGTCTATCAAAAAAATTCTGACAGGCTTCACATTTACCTACCCATTTGATGCATCTCTGAACAGTGTAGGCCAATAGTACCCAACACAAATGATTTTTTGGGTAGTGATAGCAGAAGAGAAATGACCTCCATAAGCCTGATCATGAAAAGCTGAGAACAATTTCTTCTATTTCTCTTTGTCTACACACTTCAAGAATCTTCCATCTATGCCTCACTTGAACAAATTATTCTGTGCAGACCTTAGATTAATAGACCTCTTCTCTTTTTCACTCAATTGGGATGGAAACTCTCCATAGGTAAGAAAATGTGTGATATCAACATACCATTCATCTGTTGAACTGAGTAAGAGGACTATAGGAACATCAACTGCTTCTTTGGACAACATTGCATCAACTCCTTCAGCAATAAGTTCACACAAGCCTTTACCCCGTACTAGCTTAGTTGGCTTGATATTCAAGTCATATTCCTAGACTTTTGCTACCCAATTGCCTCTTTTATTTCCAAACTCATGTTGTGTAAGAATGGATTTGATGGTTGTGTTAGGAACAAGCACAATAGAGTGAGAATTAAGAATATAAAAATGAAACTGCTTGATAGCTTTGACCACTGCAAAAGCATGTTTCACCATCATAGTATATTTCAACTCATGAGCTTTTAGAACATAACTCATGATCCTCAAAACTATCCTGAGTCAGCATAATAGCCAAGGTACTCTTTGTATCATAGCAATAGATGATAAAATCCTTGCTAAAATCAATACATGCCAAGATGGGGGTTTTAGTAATGGATTTCTTGACACCTTCAAATGTCCCTTACCCTCAGAAAACCAACCAAAGTTTTTATTTCCTTTCATCATGTGAGAAATGATCATAGTCAATTCTACAAAATCAGGAATGAATCTCTTCAGGAAATTAATTTTACCAAAAAAAGAGTGAACATCCTTTTTACTTGTGCGAAGAGGAATCTGTTGGATTGCTTTAACTCTTTGTGGATATATCTTGATTCCTTCTATGAAGACAATGTTCCCTAGCAACTTTCCTTCAGTGACACAAAAGAAAAACTTCTTTGGATTAAGAGAGACTCTATGCTCTCTGCACTTTTGGAGGACTGCTTCAAGATGTTGAAAGTGATCTGCCCTTGTTTTGGAGAAAACAATCAAATCATCAAGGTACACAACCACACACTTTCCCTTCAAACTAGAAAAATCCAATTCCATTTCCCTCTGAAAGGTGGAACCAATATTGATAAGACCAAAAGGCATTCTCTTGTAAGAAAAGGTGCCCCAAGGAGTAATGAAAGTATTTTTGTTTTGATATGGGGTACTGACATCCACTTGATTATATCCAGAGAATCCATCCAACATAGACAACATCTCAGATCCTATGACAACTTGCAAAACCTGATCCATAATAGGAAGAGGATAGTTGTCCTTTAGAGAATCCTAATTCAAATTCTTGAAATCCACACAGATGTGAATTTCACCATTCTTCTATCTGATAGACACAATTTTGGTGATCCATGTTGAATGGTGAATAGGAAAGATGATTTTTTCCTTTAGCAACTTCCGGATCTCCTAAAAATAGTGCCAGCAACCTTGGGATTGTATTGCCTTTGTTTCTACTTGAACGGTTTGATCCCAAGATTTAGAGGGATAAAATGTTGCATCTCCTTTGGCTGAAAATCCTTGAGATCAACATGCAAATAGGAAAGGACATCAACATACCTTTTTTGTAGCATTTCCCAATGTTCACCATCTTGGGTTCATTGAGACTCCCAATATTCATCTTTTCAAACTTAGCAGACTATCGAGCTCCTTGGGAGAATTTAGACTTAATGTACCTATCATGGTTATCAAACAGGTCTTCCAAACTCACCATCCTTTTAGGGATCTTATTACCTTTCAATTTTATGCAGCCATCATGATCCGTCTCTTCCTTGATATCTTCTTCATTGGGAGATACACACTCTCTAGGCAAGGTCTCACTTCCTTCAAAATACATCTGGTCAAAATTATCCCTAAGCTCTAAGAAAGAGAGAAACTGTTGATCATCATTGAAAACCTGCTAGTTATTTGCATTATCTGGTACACTGGGACTATGAATCATTTCAATGGTAAACTTCTCATGAGAGAAATTTGGATGAGGAATCAGCAAAGATCCAGAGACAACTAGAGACTCAACTCTTGTGTTCCTTTCTCTTGGCACAACTTCAATGGAGAAAGTGTCAAGGAACTTGATGGAATCTGAGAAAATATTCCTGTAGTGTTTTAATCTCCTATTCTTGACTTGAAAAAGATCTCTGACTTGTTTCACAATAATATCTACATCACCATGAGCACAAAGATTCTTCACTCCCATTTATTTTTCCATGCTCAATCCTAGTATGAGTGTCTCATATTAAGCTGCATTGTTTGTATTTTCAAAATAGAGCTTGAAAGAGAAAGGATGAATGTTCCCTTCTGGAGATGTCAACACCACTCCAGGTCCAGAACCAACTGAAGAGTAGATTCCATCAAACTCAAGAGTCTAATGCCATTGGGGTCATGAATAACTCCCTTAGGAAGCCTTGCCTTGTCTTGTGACATGATCATGTAGTTACCATGCCCTACATCCTCATAGAGTATATGTGCTTTTGGGTCATCAGTGTTTTGCATAATGTACTCAGTCTATTTCTCAGGTAGCAGTGTCTTCATTTTTCTATTGACTGGGATCAAAGCACGCGACTAGTCCATTTGAATTTCACCTCATACCTTCTTACATAAATTTCTACTCACCAACATTCCATATGAGGGAGGAATACCAGCTACCAAAATGGTGGCAAAGACCCTTTTCTCTAGAAAAGAAAAAATATCTACTTGTGGATCTTTAATTCTTCCAACCAAAGGCACTTTCTTACTTTCCATGGAATAATAATAACCAAAGGCATGTGTTAGGGTCAGACCCAAAGCATGGGCTACCTTTGCAGGCATTACATTATTTGATGCTCTTGAGTCTATAACACAGTTACTGAGTTTATGGCTAGCTATGAGAAGAGTCACATACAATGGTTCAATTTTCTCATTAGGGGAAGTGACTTCAGCCACAAGGCTTGATTGAGGTGAGGAAGAGGGGGTGGGAAAAAGACCTATAGAAGTACTAGATGAGACTTTGTGTAATGAAATTACTTGATTAATTATGATTATCACCAGCAATAGAACACCAAATAACACAATATTGCAGATAAATTCTCTCAATATGAAAGTATAATAGCTTGGCCACTTCGAGGGGGCAACCTCTAGAACATATAATAAGACTCAGATACTCAACATAATGATCATCCACTACCTATAACCTCTATTTATACTATTCCTATACTATGGCCATCGACAAGGCTGACCAACCAATGATAATAGATAATATATAAAAGAGATACATCATGATATTAAGTTATGATAGCAACAAGTCGGCTATATCCATCCCATGTAAGATGTATAATTAAGGGCGTGACATGCCCCTCCCCTTCAAAGAAACATTGTCCCCAATGTTAGGAAGCCCTAGATGCTACTACATAAATGCTTCATCTTCCCATGATGCATCCTCAATATTCATATTCTTCCACATGATCAGGTACTTGGTAATGACTCTTGTCCTTAGTCTTTTGGTGCATGTTTGAAGAATGCCTTTAGGTTCCAATATGATCCTTCTTTCCTCGTCTAGTTCCGGAAGCACTGATTAGGTGGAAATGTGCTGGCCAATAACTTTCTTTAAGAAAGAAACATGGAATATTGGATGTATTCTACTTCCTGGAGGGTGCTCTAACTTATATGCCACACTACCAATTTTATGCAAAACTCAGTAAGGACCATAGTATTTCAGAGCAAGCTTATTATCCTTTTGCTGTTGTTTCAAGGATAATTGTGTATATGGTTGTAACCTTACAAAAACAAATGCTCCCTCTTCAAAGTGTCACTCACTCCTATGTTGATCACTTGTTTCTTCATACGGTTTTGTGCCCATGCCAAATTTTCTCTAAGACTAGAGAGTACCTCATGTTGATGTTGAATGTGATCTTTGACTACTCTTACCTTTGGTTTGACCTTCAAGCTAGATATGAGTGATGGAGGATGGTACCCATAAAGTTCCAAAAATGGAAACATTTTGGAGGAGGTATGAAATGAAGTATTGTACCACCATTCTACCAGTGGAAACCATTGCACCCAACGTTCTTGTTTATCTGAAGTAAAACATCGAAGATATCCCTCTAAACATTTATTTACCACCTCATTTTTCCCATCTGATTGGGGATAATAAGAGGAACTCTAAGATAGTTAGGTACCTAGACAAGAGAACAAATCAGTCCAAAATTTATTTGTAAATATTGGATCACAATCACTTACTATAATTTTTGGCGTGCCATGGAGATTTTGAACTGTATCCATAAAAGAGATGGAAACGGTACTAGCTGTGAAAGGATGAGCCATGACAAAAAAATGAGAATATTTGGGAAGTCTATCTACCACAACCATGATGACACTTTTCCCTTCTAATTTAGGTAATCATGTGATGAAATCCATTGATACCTCTTCCCATCTCTCACTAGGAATAGACAGAGGTTGGAGAAGACTAGGTGTCTTAATGGTCTCACCCTTATTTTTTTGGCAAACCAAACATTCTGCCAATTTTTTTTGAACATCTCCTTTTAACCCCTCCCAAAATAAATCCTTCTTAACTCTATGATATGTTTTCAGGACCCCAACATCGCCACCTATTGGAGAAGAATGTATCTGAAAGAACATTGTGTTTAAGTGTAGAGTTCTTACATAGATATAATTGATCTTTGTACCACAATGTATCCCCCTTCCATATAAATTGATTTGATATGGATGGATCTACCTAGAGATTTTGAATGAGAGTATGTGTGGTTACATCTTTCTTCCATTCTTCTCATGCTTGTTCTACCCAATCTACATGTAGTATAGAGATGGCACATAACAATGCTTCGGCGGACTCATCCCTCCTAAACAGAGCATCAACAACCAAATTTTCCTTTCCTTTCTTATAAACAATCTCAAAGTCATATCCCAACATCTTAGTGACCCATTTTTGTTCTTCTAAAGATAGACATTGTTCTATGAAATATTTCAAACTATCATGATTAGTTTTTACCTTAAAATGTCTACCCATCAAGTATGGTCTCCATTGTTTGACTACATGTAGTATTGCCATCATTTCCTTCTCATATGTGGGTTTTAACAAATTCTTTTCTTTTAGTTGTCATCTCTCAAAAGCAATGGGGTGTCCTTCTTGCATTAGTACTGCTCTGATTCCATTTCCTGAAGCATCACACTCAAATATGAAAGTTTTTGAGAAATATGGGGTTGCCAATACTGGAGTGGTGCACATAGCTACCTTCTATTTTTCAAATTCCCTAGATGCTTCCTCATTCCACTGAAAGGAGTCCTTCTTCAATAATTCTTTGAGTGGTGCTACTATACTACCATAGTTTTTGACAAATATATGATAATACCCTATGAGACCTAAGAAACCTCGTAATTTTTTTAGAGTTCTTGGGGTTTCCCATTCCACCATGGCCTGGATCTTGTGAGGCCCACCTTAAAACTTCATGAGAAAAAATATGGCCCAAGTATTCCACTTCCTGTACCCCAAAAGAACACTTTAAAGGCTTGGCATAAAGTTGATGTTTCTCTAAGACTTCTAAGATAGTATTGATGTGATGTAAGTGTTTCTCCCACGATTTGCTGTAGATGAGTATATCATCGAAAAATACTAAGACAAAAATTCTTAGGAATGGTCTAAATACTGAATTCATCAAGCTTTGGAATGTGGAGGGAGCATTGGTAAGGCCAAATGACATCACTAGGAATTCATAATGGCCTTGATGAGTTCTGAAATCTTTTTTATAACTATCTTCTTGCTTGACTCTATTTTGGTGACACCCATATTGTAGATCTAGTTTTATAAAATAAATGGCACTATGTAACTCATCTAATAAATCATCAATGACGAGAATAGGTAACTTATCTTTGATAGTGAGCTTGTTAATCTATCTGTAATCTAGACACATATGCGATCTTCCATCCTTGTAATGTACCATCACCACAGGAGTAGAATAGGCACTTTGACTATGATGAATAATACCCATTTCCAAAATTTCCTCCACCATCTTCTCGATCTCACTCTTTTGCACATATGGATATCTATAAGGCCTGATGTTGGGGGGTTGGCTTCTTGGAATCAATTGAATAGCATGATCATGCTCTCTTTCAGGTGGCAATCCTCTTGGTTCCTTGAAGACAACTACATGTTGATTAATAACCTTTTAAAGATCAGGATGCAATACCTTCATTTGTGGTTGGACTTCTATAGAGAATAATCATGCTACAAAACCTTCAGACCCCTTTTTAAGAATCTTCTGCATGAGAATTCACCACTAGAGGATCTTTAGCTTGTAGACCTCAAAGTTCAAATTTTTTACCCTCAGAATGAAAGCGCATGAACAATTCCTAGAAATTTATCTCTATGGTGCCCAAGGTAGTGAGCCACTGAACACCTAAGACAATATCAGCTCCACCCATGGGAATAAAAAAAATTGTAGATTCCAATGTGTAATCACCCATCATGATTTCTAATTTATGGAATTTACCTGAACATTATATTGTGCCACCATCTATAATCATTACTTGAAATTCAGGTGCTGAGTAAATGAAACAATTTAGTCTTTTTGCCAACTTATGATTGATGAAATTATGTGTGCTCCCTGAATCAATCAAGACTGTTACCTTCTGCTTCTTAAGATAACCCACAACTTGAAGGTTTTGTGGAGTACTAATACCTGATATAGCATGGCATGAAATAGTGGTATGAGGATCTCTAGATTTTTCCTCTAATTTTTCCACTTCCTCTGTTGATGTTGCCTCATATTCTTCCTTATCACTAGATCCTTCAATGTATAACAATTTTTTCTCAGAACATTTATGATTTGGTCCATATTTGTTATCACAGTTAAAGCATAATCCTTTGGATATTTTTTCTTCAATTTTTTGAGGTGTCAACCGAATTAGCCAAGGGTAATAAGGAGACAAGGTGTTACAATATTTTATGCTAGAAAAGGTCTTCCTTCTACTGGAAAGAAATTTTTCCTCTACTTGACGTGCCATGATAATAGAATCAGCAACCTTGAGTGGGTTAAGCATGTGTACCTCATGCTCAATGTGGTCCTTAAGAACCCCAAGAAATAGGTCATTCAAATATTCTTCTGTAATATCCTCCACATGCAAGGAAAAAGTTTAGAATTGATGGACATACTCCTTAACTGAACCAGTTTGGCGTAACTTTGCTAATTGGCTGAAGTAATTCTCATAAACACTAGAACTATAGTGTAATTGAAGCTCTTTAGTGGACACTGTCTAGGTGACATTTAGGCCATTCTTCTTCCTTTGAGAAGATAACCAACGATACCAAAAAAATTGATTAGGTTCTAGGTATAAGGATGCTACAGTTACCTTTTGTCCTCCTGGGATCTGATGGAAATCAAAGAAATTTTCCATTTGGGTAATCCAATTGAGTGGATCCTTTTCATCAAATTTAAGCATTTCAACTTTTGGAATCATGCCCCTCCATTGGTGAGAAGATCCACTTGAATGATTAAAGGATCCTCCCTGATTTGAGTGATTTGGATCTATGTGACCATTTCTAGTAGAACCCATATGACTAGCATTGGAAGTTGTATTAGAAATAGCATTCAACAACTCCTACTGCATTGCATGAAAATCCTTTTGAATTTCACTCCTAAGGTTACCTTTTAGTTGATGAAGCTCAACATTAAGGTCATCCTTACTCACCATATTGTTTACCCTTTCCTGAAGTTGGATGACCACCTCAGATACTCCCAAGCTAGTAGAATATGAAGCCATATCTTACTTATTTGGGGTCATTCCTAGAGTTAATTGTCATTTTCCTTGGCCTTGGGTAGATCTACTAGCCATGACAAAGGATGTGGGCCTAGGGGTAGACTTAATAAGGCAGAATTTTAGGGTTTAGGCTTTCGTAATTTTTTTGGCCGAATATAGGAATTTATAAAACAAAAACCCTAGCTATTTTTTGGAGGGGTTTCCGAAAATATAAGAAATTTGAAAATTTTCCAAAAATTACGCCCTAGGGAGCCAAATTATGAATAAATATAGAACCATAATAACTTTTGCAAAAAAAGTCAAAACTTATTGAAATTTAGAGAGAAGCTTACTTGACTTATTTCTCCTCACCAAAAAAAACATTGTAGAAAAATTCGCTACCAATATTTAGATATAGCCAAACCTTCAGAATTAGGGTTTGACGCCATCTTGGTCGAGATCAAGCTCTGATACCACTTGTAATGAAATTACTTGATTAATTATGATTATCACCAGCAATAGAACACCAAATGCCACAATATTGTAGACAAATTCTCTCACTATGAAAGTATAATAGCTTGGCCACTTTGAGGGGGAAACCTCTAGAACATATAATAAGACTCAAATACTCAACATAATGATCATCAACTACATATAACCCCTATTTATACTATTCCTATGCTATGGCCATCAGCAAGGTTGACCAACCAATGATAATAGAGAATATATATAAGAGATACATCATGATATTAAGTTATGATAGCAACAAGTCGGCTATATCCATCCCATGTAAGATATATAATTAAGGGCGTAACACTTTGGATTTGGAGTTTACAAAGCTTACCATTTTAGAAAAATATTTTGGATGGGTCTGGTAAAACTCTGCCTCTGAAATTTGGATTTTGGTCCTTTTGAGGTGATCAATAATATCAAAATATCCAGAGGTGGATGGGGCATCATTGCTAGGAACTTGAGAGAATTTTGATCTATTAGTGTTGGGATTTGAAGGAGAAGGATTTTTGGAAATAGAAGTAGAAGAAGAAGGATTAACATTACTCACCTTTTGTGTGGAGGTAGTGGGAGTAGGAGCTCCTCTTCTTGCAACAAACAAGATAGTTATAGGAAGCTCCTTGGACTTCTTGGTAGGCTGCACCACTTTCTCTTTTCTATTTTTTTCTCCTAAGTCATAACAACATATGACTCACTATTCATATCAACCACTTTCTCCTCATATTCATCTTCATCATCCATACCTTCTGTGGTCAGGAAATGAACTTGAGAGTCACCAAGATCCTCTAGTTCTTCAACTTATTCTTCTGATTCTTCATATAGTTCATTATACTGCTCATCATCAGGTTCTTCAACTTCACAAGTTACATTGATCAGAACCTTGATGGGTGGGCCTTCAATAGCCAATCTGGTCTGAGAGGAAGGCATTTAGTTCCTAGGCTGAAAATTATTCCTTGGAACATCCTTGTAAGGAGTATGCTGAGACAATTATTTCTTGAGAGAAATGAGATCATTTGAAATCTTTTGTACTAATTGATCAAAATTGGCTCCAGGGGAAGAGGAAGAGGAATAAGATTTAGATTTGGAGGATTCTCTTTTTAGTTTACCAGACATGATTAAATCATACTCAACACTAATAGCCAAATGTTGATAAGCATCCAAAGTTACAAGGTTAGCTCTCCTTAGTGCATAACCCACTTCAGGAAACTGGGCATTGAGGAATAAGAACTTTTGGATTTGATCCATTGGATGAGTGTTCTATGGAATTTTATTAATCATCTTGTTGAATTTAGCCACAAACTCCCTCATGGGCTCAAATGGATCCTTCATGATATGAGAAATTTGTGCCAGTAGAGCCTGCACATCTTCAGTAGGTTTGAAACACTACTCAAACTGAGTTGTCATGGTATTCCAATTAGTGATAGACCCAATGGGAAGATGATAGAACTAATCAGCAACATTTTCTTGCAATGTCTCCACAAAAATCCCGACAGAGACATCTTCATGTTCAACCCCAAGAATCCCACATGCAACAATGAAGGCTACAACGTGTTCATCTGGATGAACCTTCCCATCACCATAGAACTTGGGAAAACTTTTCCTGTTACCAATAGGTAACTCATGCAATGGCTGAGGAAGAGCAAGAGGCCCAACTTGTTGTCCCCAAGGCAAAGGAATTGCCATCTTTGGAAAAATTGACTGAAGGGGAACTAAAACACCAGCAAGTATCAAAGCACGGAGATTAGGACTGAGATGCTCCTGAGGAATGATATCCTTGAAACTTTTGTCTTTAGTAGGAGGTGTTCTTGTACAATGAGTTCCTTTGTTCCTTCTTTCTAGAAGAGAGAAGTTTTTTTGCTCCAAAAGTTGAAAATGGGGATCCTCAACCCCAAGAGCTTTCTTCCCATGTGTATACCGTAGAGTCTCCAGATCAACAATGATCTTGAAGTTTTTCTTTTAGAAAGGGATCCATTTGAAATGAAATCCATAGCGGTGTTGCCAAATATTGTTGGGTTTTTAAAATGATACATTTAACAAACCACAATCAGGGGACAACAAGTCCCTCCTCTTTAATGGGAGAGGTTCCCTTATTGAAAGCAAGCAGAAAAAATTATATGCAAATGTACAAATTTCAAAGTGTGAATTCTTGATACTTTGAAATTTTTTATACCCAAAGATCATCAATACAAAAGAATGGAAGAATTAATGAGATGAGGAAGGAAGAACATGACAATTACTTTAGGAAATATAGATGGCAGAGTATCACTTTATACGTATTGAATTAGGCAGTTACAAAATAAAATCATTAACTTTCATAACCAATATAATTCCATAGACGTAAAGTTCCAGAGATCATATAAACAAGAACACAAAGTTTCCTATCATAAAAGATAGATGATTCCTAAGTTTCAGACATAGAAAGAAGAAAATCAAAGGAAGAAAGGGGAAAACTTCTGTATTGATTACTTCGAATCTATTACTTTTATAGAGTACCAAGATCCAACCTAGATAACAGCATGGAGAAGATATTAAATAATTTCCAAGAATAGTTACATTTGGTTAAAAAAATGATGAAAAATGATTCAAGAAACCAATGTCTCAGTCTCTCCAACACCTCGGCCATTTCCATGCATGGCAGCAAAACTAGATGCATTGAATTGTAACCATTTAATGTACCCTTGCAAACTTTGAATGTGATCTGTCCACATGGGAGAGATTCAAATAGAGACAGGCTTAAGGAAGACTTTTACATTTTGTGCCCTTTAGAGAAATGGAACTTTGGAAAATTTTGGCCCGCTCACCCGCTTTTGATATGGTCTTGACACGTGGCCTTACTTGACTGGGGACATAGTTGTGGTTTACTTTTATAATTTTACCTCTTTTCAATGCAGGATTAAAAAAACAAATTACTCCGTCAGCTCACCTCTCGCTTTGACCTTCGATGCGGCCTTAATATTTGAATTTTTTCCTTGGCGTGGGTGGGGATGTGGGTCAATTTTTAAATTTTAGCTCCTTTAGGAAAAATGAGCTCAAATTCTTAAATCGCCCCGACAACTTTCCCACTTTGACTTTCTATGTGGGCTTAATATTTGAATTTCTCCCTTTTTTTTGGTGGGGCTGTATATATAACCCTGGACATGTCGAGAGATGACACTCATTTGGAACCTACCTCTATATTTTTCCTTTGAAGTTGTGCCAGGATGACACGTTGAGAGCTTCACCGGTTCTTTTATACTTAGCCGATTCAGGCCTACTTCCCACTTGACTTATGTTGACCCCTAGACACGTGGAGAGCTAGTAATCATTTGATTTTCTACTTTGGATATGCCTCCTAAAATTGTGCCAAGTTAACACATTGCTCATTTCACTAGTCCTAGACTTTTCAACGACCAACTCTATCTCTCCTTTCAATCTAACCATGTGGCGAGCTGGTGCTCATTTGAAGATTAGTCCTTTGGTATCACTTTTGAAATTGCACCGTTGAGGCACATGGAGGCTTCCACTGACCCGCTCATACTTACTCAATTTAAACAATCAACTCTATCTCTTTTTTTGACCTAGGACATGTGGAGGACTGGCGTAAGTTTGAGAACTACCCCTAGCTCCAAATATTTAAGTTGTGCTGATGAGGCACGTGGTACCATCCACTGAACCTTCCATACTTAGCTGATTTGGGCTTGTTATGTCTTCATTTTGGACCTGGGACATGTGGTGGACTGGCACAAGTTTGAGAATTTCCCATAGCTCCAACTCTTGAAGTTGCATAATTTAGACGCATGGAGACTTCTTCTTCCTCTTGAAACATGACCATGCCACATCTAATCAGAGATGTCCACATACTACACATGGATGTCGAGGTAAAAATTGATGGGGAAGATACACCCCTCACTCCCAACTATTTGAAAAATAAAAGAAGGGGAAAAATCCACCTGTATGCCCAAATTTCTAATTGTTCTCTATGGAATGGAAAACTACAAACAATACCAGGCTCGACACGATTCATTACTCCAAGGTACCGACTCAAATTTTTTGAAATTTGACTTCAAAAAGAGGTGAATTTGAGGACGACAACACCTTAATAACTATATTTGGAGTGGATGGATGCAAGATGGGGGAGCTCTTTAACAATGGAGTATAGCCAAAATCCAAATGTTTTATAGCTTAAAGCTATCATAAATGATTTCTAATGCCAAGATCTCCAAATATGAGATATTTTGTTATGAAAACAAGGTGTAAGGTTGAGAGGGAGGGGTGATCCTTCTATTTATAATTTTTCCACATGGGAGAGTTTGTAATTTGGTTGCATGTGGGACTAAATCTCAAAAAGCACTTTTAAATTAGATTAGGATAAACATGCTTTAGGATTAGTTAAGCTTGGTCTAGGCTAGTTAAATAGGGTTTAGGCTAGTTAAACTTCATAAGCAAGTGATTAGAGACTCATTGAGAGTTGAGAGGAGTCTCATTAACCATTTATGATTGATAAATAGCCTACGAAGCCTGCAAAAGTGTTCAGAGAGAACTATGGAGGTTCTAAATGGTTGAAAGGAGGAATGTTTAGCTAACAAGAGAGACTTTAGCCAAATAAGTTGAATATGCAAAGAATATGACCAAGAAGGTGTCATAAATGGGCACCCTAGAGTGGAGTGAAGAATGGGGAATTAAAAAAGTGTCATTAATCGGTTGAATTGGAGGAAATGGTAAGTGTAAGTATATTTTAGGCTTCTACATTTGCCCCTCTTTGAGGTGGCATAAGTGATGTCACTTCAAACAAAGTAGACAAGCATAAACATGTAGAAAATTTTGAAGGGACAAAAGAAAAAAAGATTAGAATGAAGGATGCCCCCTCAATTTTTGATGGCATGATAGAAGAACTTGATTGACAATCGAAAAGATGACAAAAAGAGAACATAAGAAAGAATAGTGTGGAGAAGAAGAAAGGGGATATAGAAGAAAAGGAGTATGAGGAAGGGGGATTGAGCTAACATCCATCCAGTGTATTTTAAACAAATTTATTTTTCATCATATTGCTAGTGATCTTTATCATCGGTCCTTACTAAAAAGAATGAACAAAAGTGTAGTATGACATGAAAAGCCATATATGAAAAAATGTCCATTGCTGAAAATACCCACCCCATGCAACATAAAAAATGTAATGCAATATGAGAAATTAAAATATGCCTAACTCCATGCAACATACATAATGCAATGATGCAATAGGAGAAAGTAAACAAGCTCTTCTAATAGGGAAATGAGTACAATCACACACACTCAAACCAACAACTGTCAATATAGTTGCACAAATATTTTGTTATCGAGATGTATTCCCAAATGTTCTGATAAATGACGAGGGTTAAAAATTATGCCCCAAGTAATTTGTATATGCAAGGGGAAAGATGGAGGACACTTGGGTCTAATGAAAAATGACGTGGATGATGAAAATAATACCAGGCAACTGATAGTGCCCCATAGTATAGATGAAGTAAGCAATGTAAATTTTGTAGCTGATTGAAGATTTAGATAATCTGCGAGTTGTTGTTTCAAAACATGTGAAAATTCCATCAAGATACAAGATGAGTGACATGTGAGACACATAGATTTTAGCTTCAAAATGAGTTTACAATTTTTAGTCCATTTTCAAAGTATTGTGATGTTTTTAGCTTTTTAAATGGTTTTACAATTTTCAATTTTTTTCGATCAGTCAGAAGAATTTGAATAAGAGATCAAATATTTCCTAAAAATGCACAACTACCTAAAGATGAAGGCAAAGGCATTAGTCAGCACATAAAATTCCGTAACGAGAAGAATTATAAGCCAAAAAAATAATTATTTAAAAAAATCATCATCACAACAGGTGAAAGAGAGGGAAAATAGAAGAAAACGATAGGAAATAGCACCTAAAATATGAGTAAATTATTCCAGTGTAGTGAAGAAGTGACCGCAGAGTGAGACTGAGTGCCCTAACATGTAAACGGAGTAAATATAACCATTTTAATAGAAAAATAATTACGTCGATGGATATAAGAAGGGCCAGAATGACCACGACGGAGAAAAAATGCCTCGAGGGGCATCACGATAGCCTAATATACCCACCTAAGGGGGTAAATCAATAATGACCAGTTCATTTATACCAGAGCTCTTGTAAATTTTTACCATGAATGAGAGCGATAGCCCTGGAGTGAGATGGTGAGGCTACCGAGCAGAAGGAGGCAAGAAGATCACATCCGAGAGTTCATATGGGACCCAGTGGATGGATCTTATGTGAGTGGTCTATCCTTTCTTGTGAATTATGCATTTAATTTCATTTTTAGGGAAATTTGATGTATGCACACATGCGCATGAGTCGGTTTGACATATACAAATATGCATATGCATCGGTTTTGGTGGGTACATGCATGTGTATCCATCAAAAGGAATGGGCATGCATACACATAACTGATGGAGGGAAAATTACATGCACATGCTTGTGCATCCATCGACGAGGACATGTCTACGTAATGGGTAAGGGAAATAGGGGCACACATGCACATTTGCTAAAAAGGGCACATAGGTGTCACACTTGGTGCATATGCTTCCTATGTAGACAAGGAAAAGAGATAAAATAATATAGGAGGTGTGTACACACTGAAATGAGCACACATGCATCAGTAAGGGTGCATATGTGTCATCAAAGGAACATATGCATTGGGAAAGGGGGAGCAGAACACCCTTTCGACCAAATAGCCAAGGAGAAAATAAAGTAGACTAGAAGAAAGTTAAAATTTAGGAAATGAGATGGAAGAATAAGGATTTTACCAGCAATTTAGATAGAAATAGATAAAAAATGTGCCTAACATGTTTGTTTCTTTATATGTGGTGTATATTTCCTATTCTACACACACGTGAGCGATATGGTTAGTTAGCGGTGATAGTAGGCTTCTAATTTGTATAATTTAAAATAGGGTGACCATTATATAGCCTATATATATATCACAGGGTTGGCTTATGTGGCAATAAATATTTCCTTCTGGGATCACAGTAGATCATGGACTATCTGGTACAGTTACAAGTAGTTTGTAGATGGCACCAACCCAGAGTTCCAGTTCTCGTTGAACCATTCAACACTTTTAATAAGTAATGATAGGGACACCTTGAGGATGTAGTGGTGTCACACTTCTCCTTGTGGTCCCTATCCATGGTTAGCTTATGCAATCCACAAGCCATTGGCCTAATATTTAGTGGTATATGTTAGAGTTTTTTGGTGTATTGACGATACCATGGCATGGGATGACTATTAGGTTGTCACGGTGTATTGAGGATCTAGAGCTAGACTAAGTGGTGGTTTACATGATGGCCTTTGTCAATGGAGTTATACTCCCTAACAAAACCGGTGTGTCATTTCCACTTGGCCTCCTTGGAGTGATACGTGGGTTGATAGATAGAGAGACCTACTACTGGGGTCAGTGCATTCTAGAACATTTATACTGGGACCTACATTTTATTACCTACTACTATTAGAAGATGGTAGGGTCATCCATATTGGAAAAGATTTGGGACAATGATGGGACCACATTGCTAGTGAGTCGCCCTAGGTGAGTATGTGGAGGAGTAACCTACATCCCCTTTAGTAGATGTATCAATCTGAAACGATGAGTCGATATTGAGGCTCTACGAAAACATGCCCTAATTAGAACGTATCAGCCCTAAAAGGCACACAATTGGTATCATTATCTAAAAATGGTGTATTGAATTATCGCGTCCAAAAAGCTATCATCGCGTATGGAGGCCTTACAGACATTTTCAGTTACCTAAGGATGGTTTACAGCTTAGCACTGCAATACTTGAGCACTTCATGTTGGGTAGCCGCAACTATATGCGAGAGATGTACAGGGTAGATAGGTGCTAGAGATAGTTTGGCATTACCTAGGATGTTCCTGGGCCAAATATATGATATGCTCATAAGTCCCGAGAGTATATCGATATGGGTCCATAGATTGCCGTAGGTGTAGAGTACCTAAAAATTAGCACCGCTAATCCCCAGGTGGTACCTGCTATGTAGCACCCCTTACATTGATCACATCACCATCACATTATACGGTAAATCCTCTATCCTAAGTCATATGTCATGGTACCCTAATAGTGTACTTCCATGTTGTTTAAATATCATTGTAGGGCAACTGTAAAATATTATTTTACTGGCTTCTTAGAACTCACTTCAATGGGGCACTCAAACCAGTGGTGATGAGGGTGGAGCCATCGGTGGTTATGATAGCAATGATGATGAAGATCAACAACTTTTTAACCGATTTTGCAAACTCCCTACACCAGGGGTAGGGGATAGGGTCCTCCTTTCCAACACACATCCTTCGTAAAAAAAATAAATCAATTTGGGAAGTTGTTACAACCTTTTTTCGTGTTTCCTAGATTGCCGACGATTCTAACCAATCGTCAGTGATTCTCCTTTGTTGGAATTCCAACGGGGATATATGAACGTGTTCAGTAGGCCTTCATTTCCAAAGCATAGCCTAACACCTCAAGCTCCATGGGCTGGTGGCTTATAACAGGACGTTGGTTTTCAAGGCATTCATATTGAAATTTTACTAGGTGGTGATAGTCCCCTTCAGTCATACAATGATTGGTGACACTCTCTTCTATAGCCTTGGAGGCCATGTCACATGCCCTTATAGCAGATTCGAGACTCAGGCCAACATCTTCTAACATACTATAGTCTTGACTCTCTCGGGAACTATCATTTTCTCAGACCTTATCTAGGCAACTTGTGGTAAGGTAAGTACCTTACATCTTATTTTAAAATCTTGATTCGTTCATCATGGCCACATAGGGGGCCTCAGTAAGTTCTAATCTCATTTATTATCAACCTGTACACTTCCACAGAAATAAGTGTAGATGATTGTCCCTCAGATCGACCGACGACCCAGGCCTTAATTGCTAGCAATGGGTATGTCATGTCAGAGAGATCAGGAAAGAGCCCAGTTGTAGACTATTTCTTTCCATAGACATCTAGATCTCATCACTTACTAGATCAATCTTCCTTTGATAGGTGCATATGTCATAACCCTAGTCAGAGCTCACTTTGCAGCCATCTTCAACTACCTTTATCAGTTATCTAAATCGATACATCTATTCGATCAGGGCTGGCGATCAGGCCTTATATGAGTACACAACTATCTACATCCTCGTACCTTTGAACCATTTTGTGATTCCTATACTCCCTTTGTATTAGGTATCACCAGTCTGAGCACCATCAGGTACTAGGCCATGGACCATGTCAGTCCCTATTTCCTCTAGCATTATTGTCTGGTATCGTATATTTTTATCATTCAATTGGATCAACAATCATCTATGCCAGTAGCCAATTTCCAGACAACGCGGATTGACATCCTTGCAAGTGCTGGTCCATTGACTTATGGGGACTATTCTTTTTTCCTCTAGGTCATAGACCTGGGAGCCCTAGTAAGGGTATAAGCTAGGATTGAGCTCTTCATTTTTCTTGTTGTACAGATGCATTATAGGTAGCTTATCCCATTGGAAAGAGGGAGTTGTGCACACACTTAGATCTCTCGACGCCATTTATCCATCAAAGATCAACATCAGCTATCTCATGGGTATTAGTACCCCGCTAATTTTTGAGGTCAGTTTTATTTTTGTTATTTCACTTCATTAATTTAAAGTAGCATAAAGTATCAAAAACTGTACACTTGAATATTATGGCACACCCAGTGGGACCCTTAGTCCCTTTGTCATTATCTAGACATTCGAAGTTAATCTAAATCAATGTTATATTGTGATTATGATTTATATGATTTGTGTTTTTTGTTTTGCAATTATTGTATCATGATGTATGATTTCCCTTTCCCTTATGTATGTGACATATATTATATTTAGATATGTTTATGTTTATGTTTATATTTTTGCAATTATCATATCATGATGTTTATAAAAACATGTTTTCATACTAGTAATATATCTGTAGATAGTATCACATGATTTGGGTTTATGGAATGCTTCTAATTTCTATTCTAGTACTTAGGATGATATTAGATGATATTGGTGTAAGGGGTGGATATATTTGTGATTATGCACAACCCCTCTTGCCCTCATTGATGATACGATATGTGATGATTAGCTTAGCATACATGTATGATGTAATACTTAGAATTTTGTATAAATGATGTAGTAGATGATGTTCTATATGTGATGAATGATAGGTGATAGATGTGATAACAAACAACTATTCAAGAAAAAAATACAAAAGAAAAAGTTAAAAAAGCTAAACAACTGTACCTATACAACATAACATAACCAAGATACAAACTACATGAATTTATTAAACATAACAAAGAGATAAAATGGATATTTAATCAAAGGAATTAAAATGAATCCTAATAGATGCATACAAGCTACAAATGAACCTAATGCCATATACAATTAATTCAAACAAGATCCAACCCATGCTAAGAAAACGAGTCTCAACATCACACGAAAAATTACTCTCAATCAAAACTATACAAACCAACAACTAAAAGTATTTAAATCATTACCTTGTTTTTGTAGGACAACATTGACATATTTTCTAATGTTTTTGGGTTTATCTAAGAAGATAAGTTTTTCAAGGCTAATGTTCACATTGTTTTGCAGTTTCTCTAAGACAATGTTATGTAATTGGTGTAGCTTCATCCCTATAATGGATATCTTCTGAATCTTTAGGTATTTTCTAAGCTTGTGTTCTGACAGAAATGTAAAAGGAAAAAGAAGCATGGATGCCCCCAACGTGATGTGGGAATATACAAAACGCCGAATGCCATGCGTCTATGTATGAGAAATTGAAATGTGAAGGTGCCCCTAGCATTAGATGGGAATATACAAAGGCAACATCATTCATGCAGATATAAGAGCAAATAGGCTAGATCACGACTCGATAAAGATGGATTCGAGAGGGTTCTTAGACCTAGTAAAGGAAGTTACATATAGAAAGTGGTGAGCGTTACCCATATTTATGTAAGAGTGAATTGTGACCAATGAATCCTCCTCCAGTTTTGGAAACTAGTTTTCACCCAAAGACCTGCCCACTGTGCCAAAATTGCGTGGTTTTCACATTTGGATGACCTACTTTTTCTTTATTGTTTTCTCAATTTTCCATTTTTTTGCTTGTGTTTTATTTGTTTTTCTACTTTTTAGTTCTTATCTCATATTATCGTCATGATTAAGCATAGAACCAATTGAGGTGCATGGATTTCATAGGTTCTTGAAGCTCTTCACCATCCAAGTACCCAATTTAATAGGCTCTCGATCCATACTTAGAAACCACCACATAAGGGCCTAGCTAGTTAGCTTCAAACTTACCTTTCTTTTCTGTCTTTGACAGTGTTCTTCTGATTTTATTTTAGGACTAGATCCCCTACATCAAATTACTGATGAATGATGTGTTTTTTGCATCCCTGGGATACTCTGTTTTGATAGAATTTAAGGTGATTGAGCACTCTGATATAATTTTCATCTAATAGTTCCAACTCTTCCAGTTGAGTAACTATGTAGTCCTTGTCTTTATCAAGATGGTCCCTAAGAGATATTCTTAGGGAAGAAAGCTCCACTTCTAGAGGTATAATGGTGTGATGCCCATTAAAACAACCCACTTGAGACACAAGAAACAACCTAGGGTTAGTTAGGAAAATTATGGAATAATTTTTCTTTGAATTAAAGTGTCCACAACCAAGTTGTAAGACAACAATTATCACTAACAGGTTCCAGAACAATTTTAATCTACATTAATGTAATTTTCTTTTATTACACTTCTCAGAGGTCACAGGGTCCAAATTTTAGGGTTAGAAGTTTCAGTTAGGTTCATGGGGTAAATTAACACCATACCCATTCTCTAACAAGCTCAGAGTTTCAAATTGATTTTTCTCATACTTAACGCATTCAAAATTTTCCTAAATCATTCCCATTGGATAGTAAATTTTTTCACCTTTCCAACAATATAAAGAAGTCCTCATAACTCATAAAACTCTAGATATGGGCCAGCAGGCCTTAGGGGTCAAATTTTCCCAAACAAGACATGTGGCGAGTGGGGAAGGAGTTTCATTTCTCAGGTTGGCGGGTCGTGGGGCAGTTTTGTAAATTTTTCCCTGCGCAGGTGTAAATTCAATATTTCTCCCACACCTCTGCGGGTTTTTTAAGGACATGTGTCGGGCTCCCAGCCAAAGCAGGGATAAAAAGAGGAATGGGCCAGAGTGGCGGAGGTTTAGCAGAGATTTTGCCAAAGGGCGGGGAGAGAATTCCAATGACTGCTCGCTCACCCGGGGGTCCGCCATGGACACATGGTGCCCAAAAACCATGATGGGGAGAAAAGGAGAGGGACGGGTGGGGTGGAGGGGTTGGTTGGGAAATTTTCTAAGGGGAGGGACAAGGAAAAGTTTTACGCACAGGTCCTCGCATCTGCGGAAGGGTCTTCTCTGAGGCAGGGCGGGAATGCGGGGCCGAGGAGGTTTTAAGGGAAATTTTCCCAATTTTTTTTTTACAAAAAAAAATGGTTCCCCCCTTCCTGTTGTCACCCCAAGGTGCCACATGGCAGCCTCTGGTTGGTTGCGAGGGAAATTTTAAAAAATTTCCCTAAATTTTTCAACTATTTTTTTTCTAAGGATTTTCAAACGGAAATTTTTGGGCTGCGGGCTCGCCAGGGAAAATTTTCCCTAATTTTCCCACCAAGACTAGAAAGCTTCAGTGGGCCATAAATTTTTCTAGAAAGCTTGGTTTTGGGAAAACGAGGACTTTCTAGAAATCTCTCGATGCCGTCTTCACACATAAATCATAAATTTTACATTTTGATGAATTTTAAGGGGTCAATTTTATGAAAACAGCTTGCAGGGTTTTAAACAACCAACTGGTAAATTTTGACTTATATTTTTTTTTTCAATTTGATCTCCTCCTTCACTCAACATCCAAAACAGACATGGAGGATTATTCTAGGAAGGATTTATAATGTCTTAGGAAGGTAAATTTCCTCAATTGATTCCAATTTGAATTTTTTTTCAACAATTGACAGAAAATGACTGTGAAAGGGATTGGGCTCGATTTTGCAATGTTTAAATTGTTTTCTTAAGTGTCCTTTGTCAATTTGAGTTCATTGATGTCATAGCATGTTAAATTATATCATTTCTAAGTTGATTATTATGTGCAGGTCCGAAGTGTACATTTTAATTAAATTTATTTGCCAGTTTTGAAATTACAACAGAGATCTATTTTTAGAAAATTCGTTATATCAATTTCATCATTTAAGTATGGTATTTCATTTCTAATCTAATATAATACATTCATTTGTTTATAAAAAAATAATTTAAAATCCAAATTGTAAAGTCTGGTTTCCAATTTAATATATTCCCAAAAGAGACAAAGCAATATACTTCCTTCATACATATTTCTTTCCTTTACATTTAAACAGAGATTCCCAAAACATGGACATGATCAGAATAAAATTTTACAATGCTACTTGGAAATAAAATTTCATTCATTCATAGATTTCCAATGGCATTTTAACAACTTCTTTCTTTATATATTATCAAAATATAACATATAGAATACATGTCTTTCTTTCAACATACACATTTCAAATTAAAACATAATTCAACACAAAAACAACAGTTTACAACTGCAATTGCAAACATTCAAATAGAACTCAGGCTTGATCATGCAAGCCAAAGGAGAAAGGAATATGGGGGAAGCTGATTATTCCTCCCAATGGGAATTGGGCATCCACTAGTAACAAACTGCCAATCAAATTTCACCACACATATACTTATGCCCCCCAAAATCCCTCCTTATTCCCCCCACAGATTTCCTTATGCCCCCCACAAAGTAAGAAATGCAAGCCATTTATTTTCCATGGTAGGTCCCAAACCCAAACTCCCTCCACAAAATATGATGCCACTAGCATTGCCTTATGCCCCCCCAAATGGATTCTCCATAGCCTTCTCCTACACCATCCCTATGGTAGTCTACCCAACCAACCAAAATATCAATAAAAAACATGCACCATTAATTCATACACAAAAGAAGAGCTAAGCTCCTACCTTTCCATGGTATCTTTTTTTTCCAAAAACAAACTTTCAATGCCAAAAACACAGTCCCAAAACAGCAATGCCAAGTATGAAATTATCTCCAATCTCCTCCACAATCCAGAAGAGCTCCAAACAACAAAAATGCACCCCCAAAGAAATTTACAAAATGATTCAATAACCCAGAACAAGCAAAGATTTTGAATTTTATAGAAGAGGGAAGAGAAGAGGATGATGTGGATCCATGTAGGATTCCACATCACACATCCTCAACTCCAAACAAAAAATACAAAATTTTATTCTCCCTAGCACAATAAAGAGGTGAGTAAAAATATGACAAATTACTTGCACACTCCAAAAAGTCCACTCCCCAAAGGACTACAAATTAAATAAGATGTAAGAGAGTGCAATCAAAACTTGCACTATGATTAATAAAATGCATTATAAAATTCTAAAATCACCTCTCCAACTATAAGTATGGTTGGTAAATTAAATTGAGAGGTATGGGACAAGTTTTACTTGTCCCACAAGCCTCCAAAAACAACCCCCAAGGACAAATTCGAATTTCCAAGGAGGTGGAGTGTTTCATACTCCAAAATCTGACTTACACAACTCTTACACAAACTTACACATCCCTTACATAATTAATACAAAGATCCAACAACTTCCATTATTACTTTCCCATATTCCAATTTGATTTATTTAAATTTTAACCATATGATTTCTCACATTAATCTACCACAATTTAATTAAATAAAAGAAAGGGACACGTCACTAATAAAATACATAAAAACAATAAATAAAATATAACCACATTAATAAAATACATAAAACCCATGGCCACATATAAAGGTGATCCCCCCCATGGGAATCCCTAACAACAATAAACACAACACAACAAAACAAGTTGCCATAGTGACCTTGTCGAATTCACCTAGAATTCCATTGTGGTTGGTCTCCAATCCCCCGATGTTTGTTGTGATATTTTAACCTATAAAACAAAAATACCTCCTTTGGCCTTGCGGCCATATCAGAACATCCAAAATGAATATAAATATAATCACAAAATCATCTAAATATGTGAATCACAACAACATCAAGGCAATTTAACATTATCACATACAATTTATATCAACAACTATATCATCATCATATAATATCCATTTTCTAGATCTACTCATAATATCCAAAATCACATGTCAAATAGTATATCACAATCCACATACGAGTGTATCCAATAATCATCATGTATCATAACCAAATCAAGATCAACAATAAACCATGATCAAATGTCTAACAACATACTAAATCAAAACATAATAATGTCCATAATGAAATCGACTGTATCAAAATAAGTATCAATAGGTGTCAAAGGGAAGTGGGCACTACAGATGGCTTTAGTGCCATAGACAAGTGAATACGGGGTCACACCAATAGGAGTGTGAATGGAAGTTTGATATGCCCAGAGGATGGGATGTATCTGTAAGTGCCAATTACGGTCAGTTTTACTGACCATTTTCTCCATAATCCGTACAAGGGTTTGATTAGTAGTGTCTACTTGTCCATTACCTCGGGGGTAATAGGGGGTAAACCACTTGAGTTGAATATGGAAATGTTGACACAATGTCTTAACCATTTTATTTTTGAAGGATTTACCATTATATGTGATAATGGTAGAGGGGATACCATAACGGCAGATGAGATGGTTCATAATGAATTTAGAAATTTGCACACCGGTGAAGTTAGTAAGAGGCAAAACCTCTACCCATTGGGTAAAATACTCGGTGGAAGTAATAATTGGAGTATGATCATTTAAAGAAGAAGGATGGAGCTTCCCTATGAGATATAGAACCCATTTAGAATACAGACAAAGTGTTGCGATAGGCTACAAATCCTGTGTCAATGCATGTATTAAGTTTCCATACTTCTGACATAGTTCACATTTCTTAACAAAATTGCAATAGTCTGATTCCATGGTAGGACAATAATAACCTACTCTTAATATTTTTTAGTGAAGACCATGCTGCTAGTGTGTTCTATAAAAATACCACCATGTACTTCCTCAATAGCATGTATTGAGTTAGCAACATCAAAATAGTGAAGTAGATTCCTGTCGTAGCCACGATGATAAAGGGTGCCTCCTAGGAGGGTATAACGGGCTATACGGTGAATAAGGGATTTCTTCCTAGAATGGGTGATGTTTGATGGAAAAGTGCCATCTTATAGGTATTTAAAGATAGGGTCATACCACAGGGATAATGGACCAACAACTTCACATACCAAACATGACTCCGACATATCATATGCGGGCACTAGTAAATTCTCTACAAAGAAAGGCATCTTACTTTCCTGAGAAGGAATGCGTAACAGAGACCCAATTATAGCCATAGCATCTAGGGATCTATTGTGCGACCTTGGATTTTGGTCAAATATGATCTTTGTAAAATACTCCTTTAGGGTTTTGACCATTTTCTTATATGGAAAGTGTTTCTCATCTTTAACTTTATACTCATCATTAACTTGTTTAATGATAATATGGGAGTCTCCAATGACTCGTAGGTGTCTCATATTCCAAGTAATAACTATCTTGAGGCTAGCGATGAGTGCATCATAATATGCAATGTTATTAGTGCATGGAAATCCTAACCAGAATGCTCTTGGTATGACCTCCCCTATGGGAGTGATGAGAACCACTCTTGCTCCGGATCCGTGGAAGGTGAAAGATCCATCAAAATGGACCTACCATTCTATAGACTATTTAATGTACATCATAGATTCATCTAGAAAATCTAGGCACAAAGGTTCCATTCCTAGTAGAGGAGCTTCTACCAATTGGTTAGCCAATACCTTTCCTTTCAAGGATTTTTGATTCATGAACTCAATATCAAATTCACTTAGGTGAATGATCCAATTAGCCATTTGGCCTATGAGGGTGGGTTTGGATAAAAGGTTCTTGAGAGGGTAAAATTTGGATAAGAGTTTGGTTTTATTTTTTAGGAGATAATGGCGAAGCTTTTGGAAGGTAAATAAAATGGCAAAGCAAACCTTTTCAATCTGTGGTTAATTCAACTTGTACACAATCAAGGTGTGACTAAGATAGTAAACTACTCTCTCTTTATGGTCTAAGTCGTATTAGGAAATTAGTGCACCAATAAAAAACTAGGTAGCAGAAATGTACAAGAGGAGAGGTTTGCTTGGTGTAGGCAACATGAGTACAGGTGGGTTTACCAAGTACTATTTTAGTAGTGTAAAGGCCTTTTGGCAATCTTGTCCCCAGTTGAATGTAACATCCTTCTTTAGTAAATGGCTAAAGGGGTGGCACTTATCCTCCAATTGTGAAATAAAGCGATGGATCACTTGAGTTTTCCCTCGTAGACTCCTCAGATATTTGAGAGTGGTAGGTGGTGGCATTTCAATGATATCTGTAAACTTTGTAGGGTCCACTTTAATCCCTCTTTGTGAAATAATGAACCCTAGGATATTTCTTGATAAAACACCAAATACACATTTCTTAGGGTTCAAGCGAACTTTATAATCCCGAAGACGCTGAAAAATACTTCTCAACATTTTAGGGTGCTCTCCTCTACTCTTGGATTTAGCTAGGATGTCATCAAGATAATCTTTCATGATGTCATTCATCATATCATGGAAGATAACAGTCATGGCCCGCTGATAAGTAGCCCCAAATTTCTTGTGTCCAAAAGGCATGACCTTGTAGAAAAATGTTCCCCATGGGGTAATGAATGTTTTTTTATGTTGATATTCTTCTGCAATCCGTATCTGATTATAACTTGAAAACCCATCCATTAAAGACAACATTTCATAACCTGTGGTGGAATCAACTATCATTTCGATGTTAAGAAAAGGGAAGTCATCCTTAGGGCATGTCTTATTGATGTCATAGAAATCAGTGAAGATTCTTATGCCGACATGATTTTTCTATACAGGGACAATTTTCAAGATCCACTCTGAACAGTCAATGGGTTTAATAAAATTAGTAGCTAAGAGTTTTTCCAATTCTTCTTTGACAAGGAGCGCCACCTTAGGGTGCATATTTCTCAACTTTTTCTTGATGGGCTTAGCATCTAGGTGCACAATGAGGTTGTGCACAACTAACTCTGGGTCCAAACCAGATATATCTACATATGTCCATGTGAATATATCCATGCATTCTCTTAAGATCTCTATAAAGACCTTTTTTTCTTGAGATGAAAGTGAAGATCCCAACTTTATTATTCTAGGTTGCTCTTCTGATCCAATGTTGACATTAATTATTTCCTCAACAAGCATCTTAGACGCATCTTCCATCCATGTAGGATCAGGGGGAAGAGTAAGATCAACTTCCTCTGGTAGCTCATCATCATCTTTAAATGGATAAAACACCTCATCTGCAGACTCTTCGTTCTATTTATCTACGAGTGCTTCAAAGATTTTTTCACTAAGAGACTTGTGTTTATCTTTTCTGCAAGGTTTCTCTGAAGTGTTTGTACCATTTTTTACCATATTCTTATTCAAACTTCCACACATCTCTACCTCTTCTCTGAAGTATGCACATGTGTCTAATTGAATTGAAAATCCTTTCTTGTGATCTCCAATTGGAATAGAATCCCTGAGTCCCATGAAATCTGCAAATGCCTCATCATTTTAAAATAAATCGAGTGGTACATGAAGTTGTTTATCCCAATCTATAAGTTCTTGATACACAATGCTATTTGATGATTGGTTAGGGGGTTGGATTTAGATAAGGAAAGGACCCCTAAATTTAGGAATATGTTAGTGGAATCAAGATCCTTGTAGAGGCTATGTTGGTAATCTGTGTCACTATCAGAATGAGATGAAACATCCTCACGTTTAGAAGAGGTGGCATCAATCTCAGAGGGTAGAGTGTTATAAGGCCTTATCCCTAGGGCATGTTTATTTGAATTGAAATAAGGGATGGGAATAGGCTCTAGCTGGCCTTGTGCATTGATTCCACATCCAAACCCACTGTAGCCCATGAAAAACATCATTCGGTGACCTTTGATGTACTGGGGTTCTTGATGGCATGAAGCCATGGCACCTTCTAGAACTCTGCTAGTAGGATCTTCTAACATCTTCTCTTCTGATAGGAGACCACTATGTAAATTTTTTTCTAATGGTTTAGGACACTGCTCCCGAGTGCTCTTAAACTGAAAATAAGGCTTACCCCATGTTCTAGGAGATACTGATAAATTCGATATTAACAAAGCCTGTTCAAGAGTGAATGGCTCACCTGGGCCATATTTTTCTAACGTTGCCTCCCATGAAGAGAAAGAGTTTACCAACTAATGAAAATCCTGATTATAAGGCGTGAGTGACTCTGAATCTACCCATTTCTTAATAGCTTCCATTTGTAGGGGGATAACAACATCCATCGAAGGACACTCATAAGCCACACGAGAAAAATTGTGCAATTCCCTACAATGTGTGAATGGTTCTAGGTCACCCAGAATGGTAACCACTTGTCCTTTATGCCATAATTTGATACGCTGATAGAAATTTGATGGAATGGCCTACATGGCATGAATCCATGGGCATCCCAAGAACATATTATATGGAAGGTCCAATTCAAGGACATGAAATGACATGTCATGACAAGTTGGGCCTACTTCCATGGGAACTACTATAGTACCCACTAACTCTCATTCTTCATTTTTGTATGTTGTGATTGTAATAGTCTTAGCTCCTAGATTTGTCTCTGAATGACCTAGCTACTTAACCAACTTCAAAGTGTAAATATTTAGATTAGATCCACCATCCACAAGTACCCTCTTGATTTTGTGATGGGTAACCACCACTTCTAAGTATAAGGGTAAGTTGTGTTCTTGGTTGTTAGGTGGGATTGTGGTGCGATCAAAAGTAATATGATCATTAGTGTCAAGGAATTCAATCATGGCTTGGAGGTGCATGGGATCTACATCCATAGAGACTCATGAACTTTGTAATGTTTTATATAGTATATTCTTATTAGCAGGAGATATTTGAAGGATATTAAGAATGGATATCCTAGTAGGTGTTTTCTCCAACTGATCTATCAAATTGTATTGACCTTCATGAGGGATAGGCATGGGATTTGGTATGATTAAATGATCATGTCTCATCCCTATTGCATAAATATTTTCTAATATCCAGATAGTGTTGACCTATTCATCAGATGATTGAATACATCCTATGAGATAATCAAAGGGACTATCATTAGTGGGGTAAATATAAGTGTCATTTCTATAGTCGTTGGAGGTTTTCCCATGATCTGGCTTCCTTTTCTTCTTATCTACATGATTAGGAAAAGGCTCTTTGTAGATACCCATTTTCTCTTTTGGACCTTGTCCTGAGTCAGGGGGAGAATCTACGGCTATCTTACCCTCTTCAATGAGGTCTTGTATGTAGTGATGCAGTCTTAAACACCTATCTGTCTTGTGTCCTTTAACATGGTGGAAGTTGCAGTACTCATGGTCTTTGAACCAACTAGGTTTTGGAGCATCCTCTGGGTATGGTACTGTCACAGTTGGATATTCCACCATTTTTACATTATCTAAATGCTTTAATATGGCCAATAGGGATACCATTAATGGCGTGAATGTGCACGTTTAGTGGGAGCCTTGGGATGAGGTCCTTGTGAAGTCCTTAAAAGTGGGCCCAGTTGTATGAATTGGACTCTTTTGGAGTCCGTAATTCCATCACCAAAAACATATTTGTTCTTATTGAAGAATTTCAGTTTGTCTATGGAATTGGCTTCATGTTTGTCTTTAAGGAAGACTTAAGTGTTCCCTTCATGATGAGGGCTTTCTCTATTTGACCGCCTTTCTCTATGACCTCTTCAAAGTTTGAGCCATAGTGCATTTGTAAATGGAAGGCTATTTCTAGGTTTAAGTTAGGAACAAATATGCTCACTAGCTATTTTTCTAGTAATGCACAAGGGAAATGACTCACTAACCCTCACCATCATTGTAAAAATCCGGCAAAGGTCTCATTGGGTTTTTGTTTCGTATTGCATAGATCATTCATTGTGATATCATTTTCCATGTTATAGGAATAATGTTGTATGAATGTTTTTGCTAATGTGAGCCATGTTGTAATGGAGCCCTTGGGAATACTATAGAACCATTCCAATCCAAGTGCTCCTAGACTACGAGGAAAAAGTCTTATTAAGAAGTTATCACTATATGTGACCTCTTGGCAAGCCATGTAAAAGTATTTTATATGATCACGAGGATCACTCTTGCACTTATACTTATCAAAACTTGGGAATGGTAAAGTGTTTTGGGAAGGCACTTTTCCATAACATGTCCTTATCTGAAGGGGTAAGGGCATAGTTCTTCATACGAATATTTCCTATTATAGCCTACGTTTCCCTCTTGTAACGTAGTAAACATATCTTTGAGTGATTGTAACTCTTTCTAAATGAGTTGTTCTTTAGTAGGTGACATCGGTCTTTGTACTTGAGTCACCTTAAAGGTATTGTCAGTGTATGGATCAAAGTGAAACTCTCTAGGTTTAGTTTTGTCTTTGTCTTTTTATATTTTTATTCTTGAAGAGCTTAAGTTTGCTAATTTCTGGCTGAATTTCAAGATCTATTTTTGAAGGATCTCCTCTTCAACCAAAGGGTCCTCTTCTTCATTAAATTTGGGAGGAGGTGAAGCTTTACGCTCAATTTTCACTTTATGTGAAGATTTTTAGTGAGGTCTTTGTGATGGGTCCCCTTTGAAAGTGGCATGATGTTTCCCAGAAGTAGAAGCATACCCTATATCAAAGGGGTTATCTATGTCTAAGAGTGATACCTGTTCTCCTACTTTGTGATTAATGACTTTAGTTTCTATTTTGCATTCGTTGTGGAAGTTTAGCTCCTAATTCTAAGACTCTTGCAAGTACTTGATCTTTATTATAATATAGGAGTTCATCAAATATTCCTAGGTCTAATCTTTGTTGCTCTCTAGAAGAGTCTAACTCTTCTCCACTATGGTAAATTAATGGCTACATGCATCCTTGACTTGAGAAAAGAGAGGTGCTAAATTTTTTCCACTAAATGGGAAGGTTTCAAAAGGGTTTTCTCCTAAGTCATGCTCGTTTGATTTGATTGTCATATTTATGATTTTAGGCATTACTAGCCAACATTTTTATGAAGCTAGCATGACTCCTAAATGTGTGATTTTGTAGGCCATTCAAGGTGATGTTTAAAATATACCACAGTGTGTCCTAGATGTAATTCTATCCATTTTTTTTATCACAGAACACTCATATGCACACCTAAATGTAATGATCACTCAATTTTGTTTCTACCAAGCCTATACCCTAAAATAGTGACAATATTGTATCAATGCGTAGGTCAAGTTAGAATTCTAACAAGACCTAAATATCAAAGTGGTATTGACATAGACTCTCGACGAGGTATACTTCCAATTAGTTTGAATGCCAATGAAAGCCAAGTCTTCTAAAAAATGGAAGTCATGACTAGATATAACGTAACAACGCTATCGTGATACATTAACTGAGAAAGCCTGATGTTAGTATCATGACAACATTATTGTAATATATATAAGGTGATATCGACACTTTTTAAAAGACTTAGATGACCTCAAAACTAAAACTAAGTAATAAGTATAACAAGGAGTTTTTAATTATGCAAGTAGCATAACTGTGCAATAAAGGGATTTATATCACGTTATCAAGAAAATGAAAACATGATTTAAGTGCCAAGATTATGTGACTAGAATGTGAGAAAAATATTAACTCAAGAAGAGACAAATGATGAATTGAACTCACAATAGTGAATATGATCTTGAAATCAAGATCAAAGGACTTTATCAAAGATATGAAAAACATACCTGCACACTTTAAACATTTAACAACCCAACCACAAACATGGATGGGCGTAAATGACCAAAAAGTGGTAAGTACTATCTATGATAAAAATGCGCAAGGTATTCTCCTTTCTCACTCCAAAAAATAGGTGGTGAGAATGCAAGGGTATAGATAAAAGAAATGAAAATAAACTAAGTGCCATTTGGGAAGATTTTTTCCTCATCTGAAGATGAGAATAAAAATGAGCTAAGTGGGACATAGTTTAATTCCATGATGAAAGACACTTAGGTCAAACTTACATGGGTTCTTTTCCTTGTTCGAAAAATAAGGTTTTAGACTCTAAGTGAGTTGTCACTTTGTGATGACTTGATGCAATAATGGACTAGAAAAGTGGGCTCCAAGACAAAATGACCTTCTTAATAAGTTCTCTCAACTAGGTGTCAGAAGATTATCTAGGAGTGAGATCAATTTACCCAAATAGTCACCCTGACTATCTTGGGAGTATCTCAGCTTTACTTTACCCCATGTTGATACAATGAGCAACTAGTGCATTTAGTTGTACCATCATTGGGGTCACGATATATAAAATATTTGATATAACTCACAAGGCGTAATATTCAAGTGGTTAATTAGAGATCTTCATGTTTCATCCACGAGGTTACTCTGTGGTGGATTACTTTAGGGTCCATAGAACCACCCCCATTGTTGTAGCTTAAGGCATTATGCCAGAGGGGTTATGTTCTAGTTGAGTGGATAGGGATGTACCCTTTTCCAAAACCTACAATACAGTGTGATGAAAGTGGTGTGTTTTTTATCTTTTTAATTTAAATTTGGTTTCAAGTAGCACATCATTTGGAAACCTATATAAAAACATGTGTATTAGAATTTTTGGATTTTTTGCACTTTTCTTTAGAAATAATTATGTCCTGCAGATAATGATTTTAGTAATTTTCCATTTCATAAATTTAAGAAAGAGAATTTACACTTTTCTTTTGATTTCTAAGATCACCAAAAGGCGCGAAGGAAGAGCATACACAATGCGAAAATTCTACTAAGACAAATCATATAGAAATTATTTTACTCTATAAAATCATAGAACAAGTGCTTCTAAAACATGATATAAAGTTATACAAGTGATTTTTATCTCCAAGATCACCTAGAAGGCACGAGGAGAGAGCATACACACTTTACAAACTCCGTGCAAGATAAGAAATGAAAAAACTTAAGCTATGCAAGTTGAAATGACAAAACAAAACCCTGCATCTACTTGGTTAGTCTTAAAAAACATTACAAATGCTTAGAAAAATGAGTTTACATTTTGAAAAAAGGTTTTAAAATTTTAATACAGATGTATGTGCACCTAGAATAACACCAACACGCCCTAGCCGACCGATACGTGCCCTAACCAAAATAGACACGTGGCAGGAAAAACTAACAGAGGGTTATAACACCTACATGGGCCAATTAGACAGGTACAATAGGGTTTCAACACATGTGCTCTCTATTCAATGGGTATGTATGCAAGAAAAAAATGTCAAGAAACACAGTATGATAGTAGACACCAACGCATCCAAAGACATAGACGCTCAAAATTCGATGTTTCAACGGAGACACGGCTAGGTCAGAAATGATAAAGTTTATATAATAAGACAATATACACCAACATGTCTAGTGTGACAGGTGTGCTCACCAACCAATGGAGACACCCACCTCTCGACGGAGATGCAGTCTAGTCTAAAATGAATTTTCAAATATGTAATATGCTCAGACAGGTGTGTGGCCAACACAACACCAATGCTAGGGTTTTGAGGGAGACGTGCCCAATCAAGACACCTGCGTGTACCCCTAAAAAACCTGTAAAATTTACGGATTTTGAAATATTAAAAAAAAAACAGGTTAGTTGTTAGTCAAAAAATCTTATTTCTAGTTCAAACCCACAATATATATTCAAACAAAGGTGTTTTAACTAGCTTTAGGAATGGAAATAAGCAAATAAAAAGCTATTTTTTCTTAAAAAACTTATAAGTCATTTTTAAAAAACATAAAACACTTCCATTAATGGAGGATGAACATAAGAGTCCCACTGGGTGTGCCAAATGTGTGCAATGGAAAGGTTTGAAAAGCGATAGGATGAGGTTAAAGAACCTCAAATCTTGACTAAACTCAACCATGCACCATAAGCTTAGAGCTAAACAAGAAACTATCTATGCATATATAAATTTGAAACAAACATTCAAACCCTAGCATATATACTAATCTCTACTCCATGAAATCTTAATGAAAGTGAACCTAGTTAAATTCTAAGTAATCAAATTATATGTTGTTTATTTTTAAACATAGTGAAGAGATGTCTCCAAGTTAGCTACATGGCCAAGCTTTAGATCTTTCCTTACTAACTATATTTGGAGTGGATGGATGCAATATGGGGGAGCTCTTTAACAATGGAGTATGGCCAAGATCCAAATGTTTTATAGCTTAAAGCTATCACAAATGATTTCTAATACCAATATCTCCAAATATGAGAGATTTTGTTATGTAAATAAGGTGTAAGGTTGAGAGGGAAGGGTGACCCTTCTATTTATAGTTTTTTCACTTGGGAGAGTTTGGAATTTGGGTACATGTGGGACTAAAGCTCAAAAATTACTTTTAGATTAGATTAGGATAAACATGTTTTATGCTTAGTTAAGCTTGGTTTAGGCTAGATAACTAGGGTTTAGGCTATTTAAACTTCATTAGCAAGTGATTAGAGACTCATTGAGAGTTGAGAGGAGTTTGATTAACCATTTGTGACTGATAGAGAGCCTACAAAGCTTGCAGAAGTGGTTCAGAGAGAACTAGGGAGGTTCTGAATAGTAGAAAGGAGGAATTTTTAGCTAATAAGAGAGACTTTAGCCAAATAAGTTGAATATGGGAATAATACGACCAAGAAGGTGTCATAAATGGGCACATGAGAGTGGAGCGAAGAATGGGGAATTAACAAAGTGTCATTAATTGGTTAAATTGGAGGAAATGTTAAGTGTAAGCATATTTTAAGTGTCTACAAACCCCAAATTTATTCTTACTCCCAAACTTCTTCCTTGCCACCTTTTTAGGTGTAAGGGATGAAGGAGAGTTAGAGTTTTTCTTTCATTTCTCTTCTTTAGGCGCATAAATTGCCTTCAATTTTTGGCCTTTCCTTATGGACTTTTCTACAACTCCTTCCATAGTGGATAAACTATGTACATCCACCTCTTCACCTATAATAGGATTCATCACCATTATAATTTTTTTGTATTCTAAAATTCTCATCAATTTGGTATTGTGGTACATATTTGAGAAGTTTAGTAAACTTCTCCCAATACTCTGTTACTGTTAGCTTTCCTTAAGTTAATGTCTGAAATTCAGACATTTTCTGTGGCAACCAAAGTTGTCTAAAATATCACTTAAGTTTTTCCCAAGTGATGCTTGATTCATCAACATTAAGTTCAACCTTACGACTATCCCATCATGAAGATGCTTCATGGGAAAGATGAGAAGCTCCCCATAATGCTTTGGTTTCTTTGGAGAATTTCCTTATTGTAACGTACTTGTCCATCTCACTGAGGTAATTTTTAGCCCCATCTCCCAGGGTGGTACTGTCAAACTTTGGTGGACTTATCCTTTTTATGTTATTTGTTAATTCAGTTGTGAGCCTTGCCCTCTTGTTTTCAGGATGATTTGGTGCATTATCATTATTATTAGTAGCGTTATTGTTATTTCTAGCATTGGAATATTCAAAGTGTAAATTGTTTTCATTATGTGGCTATCCCTTAAACTGCTCACTTTCAGAATCTACATCATTTCCAACCACTTTTTTTTCCAGTATAACAAGATGATACCTTATGTCTAATAGGAAAGTAAGGATATCAACCATATTTTGAGTTATAGTTGCTTCACCACCTCGAGGCTGGTTATTTGTAGCATGTACCCTTTTTCTAACCATTTTCTGTTATCAAGAAATTAAATTTTATCAGTGATGGAATCAAGTAGGTCCAAGAGCTACAACCTTGAGCTCTGATACCAAAATGTAACATCCTCCTTTTAAGACTTAATTAACAAGAGATTGTTTTAATCATAATGTTCACTATTCTAAATACACATAATCTAGAAAAACCATTCATTAGCTAATACATCACATAAAAGTAAAGCATATGCAGCTATAATGGCTTGGTATAAAACTGATCTATCCTACTTCTTGATATCAATGTCCATACTAAGATTACTTGAGGTTCCCTTATTCAGTTAAAGGTCAATAAAGTGTAAATATATAAAGTTCATAGTGAAGTATCTATTTTGGATACCCATCTGATATCACACATATTTAGTCCAGGTGAAATTAAGATAATGTAATCAACAGCTTGTGATACTTTGGCCAAAGTTTTAAGACATGTATGTCATTCATTTATTCCTAGACAAAATATTCATTAGATGGAATATGTATTTCGCCACACTCAAAATTGTTATCTAGATTAGACTGCCTTGACTCATGTCAACCACTTCCATGTCCATGTTATATGCTAAGTAGGGCCAACTCACATAGAATAGTGCTAAAATCTACTTATGAAGACTAAGGAAAATCAAGCGCATCTGAATCGGCTTGCATCTTTTTGGATCCACTTCATTACTCATAGTAATCATAAGATGACATCAACACTAGTCATACTACTATCACTAATGTAATTTATTCTCTTGATCATAGGAATGCAATTTATCACCTTAGTATAGGTTTGGTTAGGCTTTCATTATATCCAAAGAATATAACAATTACCTTAATTGTGATCACATCTGATTAAGAAGAAGTATGCCTTTAAGATTATAAGGTGATTTCAAACAAATTATGTTAGTTTATAGTCAAATTGATCTACATATAAAATTGCAATCCCAGAAATCATTAAGAAGACAAATAGCCTTATAACTTGTAGTCATAATAAAATATTGATTAAGGAGAATGCCTTGGATCACTGAAATTTATCCAAGGTATTATCCTTCATCTAATATCGATACAATAGTTTCATAAATAGTAATTATATCAAAACTTAAATATCTTACTAGGTTACCTATTTTTTCAACTGTCCCAAGAATCTGATTTCACTTTCCACAAGCTGAAATCACTAAGTTTATTTCAAAAACTAGTTAGTTAAATACTTCATGATTAATGAACATAAGTACAAAAACTGTCATAAGAATGATTAATAATCATATCTCATAGGAAATTTATATAATTTCAACAAACATGATTTAAAAAGCTCAAAAGAGAATAGAAAATTAGAACAAAATCACATGTCAACATTTTCCAACTACATACAAAGAAGTAAGTACATATATCAACACAACAGAGGCATTACAACTCGAAGGTTGCTAAGATAATTGAGATACTGCATGAATTCTAAGGCTTATTTCCTAGAGGTTATCATGATTTGAAATGGGTAAATAACTCTTTGGGTGAGATATATATCAAGCTAAAGGAATGTCTACACCTGGTTACGAAGAGGCCTTATAAGATGAATCAGAATCTGCATGTCAAGCTAAAGGAAGAAATTTATAAGATGTTGAAATATGGAATCATTGAGCCCATTAAGGATTCAAAGTGGGTTAGCCATATGGTGATAAGTATAAATAAAAATGGAAGGATAATAATTTGTGTGGATTATAGGGAGTTGAATGCTACATGTGTAATAGATCCCTTTCCCACAACTTTTGCTGAAGAGATTATGGAAGGCATTACAGGGTGCAAGATCTACTCCTTCAGTGATGGATTTTATGGATATCATTAGGCGAGGATTGTTAGATAGGATCAAGAAAATAAACATTTCACCACTAAGTGGAGAATTTTTGCATACATAGTTATGCCTTTTGGATTGAAGAATGTGCTTGCAGTCTTTTCATGCATTATTGTACAAGAATTATAGGATTTTATTCACAAGTTTTTACAGATTTACTTGGATGATTAGATATTTTATGGGCTAGTGAAAGACCATTGTGATAATTTAAGACTTATGTTTGAGTGATTCCGATAGTTAAGCATCCCCTTAAAAATTAAGAAGTGCATTTTTGCTACACCCTTTGGGACATTGTTGGGGAACATTATCTGTAAAGAAGGCTTGTTAGTGGATCCTGCTAAGGTTTCTATTACTTTTGGCTTAGAGGAACCTACTAACAAGAGAAATGTGTGTGGATTCTTGGGGCACATAGGATAGTACATGAAGTTTATTAAAGATTATGTTAGGATTTCCACACCCTTGGAAGAATTATTGAAGAGTAAAGGCAAGTTCCATTGGGGTGAAGCGCAACATTGCGCATTTGATACGTTGAAGGAAAGGCTTACTACAACACCTATTTTTCTCTTTCCTTCATGGACCAAGCCTTTTCATGTGCATGTCAAAGCCTCTGGCATGGCCATTGGTGTAGTATCAGCCTAGCCTGGAGAAGCTTTTGTTGATCATCCTATTTTTTTTAGATGTAGGAAGTTGACCCCAACTGAATAGAATAATACAACTACATTGTGTGAGGCATTTTCCATGATCTACGAATTGTATTAGTTTAAATATTACTTACTAGATACCCCATTTATATTCTAAACAGGTCACATAACACTTAAGAACATGGTGAATAGGGCCATTTTACAGGGGTGCATATGCTATTGGATTCTGTTGTTTCAGGAATTTGACTTTACATTAGTAGTTAAGAAAGGAAACAAAAATTATGGAGCAAATCATTTATCAAGGATTAATTCAGGTGAGGACACGTAGAGAATTAAGGATGTAATGTTGGATGCACAATTGTTTAGATTGAATGACATGCCCTCTGACTTAGAGGAAATTATTGTATTTTTACGTACTAGTGTGTCACCTGAAGATATGAAGAGTTTAGAGAAGAAAAAAAATTCCATACATGTTGCGCCTTACATATTGATTAGTGGAGACTTATACAAAATACATCAGGATGAATTTTTGTACTGATGTGTACTTGAGAATGAGCATGAATTTATTATGAGGAAGCTCATGGTGGGATTACAGGTGGACATTATGCTGGAGATGCTACCATGCAAAAGATTTTATTGGCTGACCTATGGTGGAAATCACTATATAAGGATTGTAAAGAATATTGTGAGGAATGTGATCATTGTCAGCACCTTCGAAAACCTGAGCATAGATATGAAATTCCTTTCATGCCTATCGTGAGTGAAAAACCTTTTGAAAATTGGGCAATTGACTTTATGGGTACTATTTCCCCACCTACACGTAGGACTAGATCACACAATATTATAAATTACACAGATTATCTTACAAGGTGGGCAGAAGTGACACCTAGAAAGGATTACATGACATCTATGGCAATAAGTTTTTCGTGGGAGAACATTATTGGCAGGTATAGATGCCCATTGAGTTTGAAAAGTGATAAGGGTACTCACTTTCTTAATGAGACTATCACGATATTGTTGGTAGAATTTATGGTGGCACGCCATAAAATAACACCTTATCACCCACATGAAAATGGAACATCTGAAGATTTCAACAAGATATTGGGACATACATTGAGTAATATTTTTAATTTTGGAAGGAAAGACTGGGATAAAGTATCTGTTGTACTTTGGGCATACACAAAAACTTACAAAAGACTAAACAAAGCCACACCCTATCAGTTGGTGTTTAACATAGGGGCTATTCTACTAGTGGAATTCAAGTTACCTTCCCTATGTATTATGCATGCAAGAGGTTTGGCTGATGAACAAGAATTAGAAGAATGCATTGAAAAACTGATATAATTCGATGAAAGGCATGCTATAACATGATGTAGTCAGAAGAAAAACAACCAAATAGAAGGCATGGCATGATAGGAATATAAAGGATTAGAAGATTGAAGTTGTACAAATGGTTCTTCTTTATTATTCCAAGTTCTTGTGCCATCGTGGAAGGCTCAGAGTGCACTAGTTGGGACCGTATGTTGTGAATTATATACTTTATTCAGGTGTTGGATGGGACACAGTTGCTTGGTTATTTCAATGGGAGTAGGCTGAAAACCTACTATAAGTAAGTCTTTTTGATGTTTGTAATAAGGAAATATTTCCATTTACATTAGATTCCATTTGCTGTATTTCCTTTATATGTGTTTCCTTTCATCGTTGTTATGCTTTATAAATTTAGTTCAGTGTTTTGAGTAATAAGTATGCTTGTGCGCTAGAAGTTGATTCCTAACTATTGAATTCATGTGTAGAGGACCACACATACTTTTAGTGTGGGGTGGAGTATATACAGGATAACTTGATTGAGTTTGAATGGTTTTTTTGGAAGATGGATATGCATAGATAAATATTGTGCAGGTGCTTGAGGTAAAGGCACATATACAAAAATATTTCTCATGAATGAATACCACGTACGGATGAGTGGATGTATAGTATAAAACAAGGTAGGTTGTATCATGGGAGACTACTTGGTGAAAAGTGCAGTAGATAGGTACTTTGGTGCATGAAGGCATAAAAAAGGAGGTACATGGTTGAGAAGTAGTGAGTGCACAAGAAGGTTATGAATGGGGTGTAGAAAAAACAACTCATAAAATAAAAGAAACACCATTTAATTTCAAGTATGGTGGTAGGTGGAGAGAAATAAATGTGAAATATTTTGTAAAGGTTATAAAAGGTGGTGTGGTGATATCAGTTTTTACCTTACAATTGAGAAAACTTTGAGTGAGTTGAAGAGTGAGATAAGAGCAAGTTGTGTGAGAAATGTGAAGATTTGCGTTACGAAACTAAACCAAGAATATTTGAGCATGGGATTGATTAGAACACCATTGGCGAAGGTGTTTGAGTAAAGAAAAGGTGTGCAGGGAGGAAAAATTGGCAGTTAGGGTTCGATTTTGAGCTAGGTCACGCAAATTCTGATCTAGGGCACGCAGTTTTTGAGTTACAGAGCTTGAAGAAACTATAAAAACACACCTTTATAGTCTCTATGGCACCAAAGTGAGCAACTGGAGTGGCTACAAGGAGCCAAAATTATAAGAAAGTCGAAGACACCCCCGAAAGCTGATTTTTGGAGATGAAGTATCCAGAAGGGGTTTTTATGGGCTGTGATTGGGAGTTACACATTTAGTGCTATAAATTAAGTGACTATAACCATATAACTAAGGAAAAAAAATATTTAGATAAGCTTCTGGTAGTAAAGACAACTATGAGAACAAAGAATGATATGGCGGTATATGATGGTGCAGGGAAAAAATTATTGTCAAATGTAGGAGTTTTTTAGCTTTATGAATTCCCTTACTTTGGAAAAATAGAGAATTTGTATCAATGGTTGATGAGAAGATTCCATGAGGACTTATTTTACTTTTCTGGGTGGTGAATGAGGCTTACCCCACCCTTGATTGGGAAGCTTACAAGATTGAGGAGTTTGGGTACAAAAATTAGTAGTGACCTCGTTGACAAGGAGGCAATAGAAGTAACTAATAAAGCACTAGGATACATGAAGGGAGGGTGCAGGATGGATATCCCCAAGTTACAGAAGTACCTAGTTATTTAGGTGGTGATGCACCTTCTCACCAAGTTGAATAATCAAAAGCACTAGTCATAGGTGAATAAGGCATTGTTACATATTGTAAAGAAGATGACAGAAGGGGTATTCTACACTTTTTCTAGCTTCATTGTTGAGACCATTATTGAAGAGGCATACCAAGGTGAGAAGATAAGTTTTGATGTGATCCTTTTTTCTATTATTTCTGTAGAGATTGGAGTTCTCAATAGGCTAAAATATAAGATGTGGAAATTCCTAGAATAAAATAGGTACCTTACAGATAGATTTGCAAAGTACAAATGTGATGGATCCATGAGCAGAGCCTACAAGTAAAGGAAATAATTTTGGTATGAGAGCTTGTATGTTTCATTTTAGAATGAGGGGATAATACCCAAGGATCTTCCTTTGGTATTGAATAAATGGGTACAATTTTCCATTTACAAGCATTTTTGCATAGGGAATTTTGGCATGAAGGATGGAAAGTGGAGCCCTTGGTGCAAGATTTCCTATGTCTTCACTACACAGTACTTTTAGGCATCAATACATAAATTCTCAAATGCACGTAGGTTGATGTTTAATGAAGAATAAGTGGACTATGACTATCATACACTATAGAAGATGTATGTCTACCCAAGTAAGTCTATATATATTGAGAAATTGATTTCAGATGATATTCATATCAACTGTATGAGCTTAGCAATTGGGAAGAGTGGATCAAATAAGATATATATCTACCTAAATCCCAAATTGGAAAATATAAAATATATAGAGAATGAGTTTAAGTTCCCTAAGGTGTCCAAGGGAAAGAATACTATGGGCACACTATAGGATGAAGAGGACACTTTTCCCCTTAGTGATTAAAAAGAAAAAGATGAGGAACTTAAAGAGGATAGTGGTGGCTTAGAGCATGGCAGGAGAAAAAAACCCACCACAGGGGAGAAAACAACACATGAGGAAACCCCTCCATTGCAAAAATAAGATGAGGAAGTGGTGTAAAAAGGTGTTATTGAGTTAAATATAGAATAGGACATTGGGGACTGTAGTATAAAAAAGTATTGAGAAGAACCAGAACTCAAGGAATGGGACCTTCACAACTACTAAGGAGATCCCCTAGGACTTCCCCTATGAAGGCAAAACCAGAGAAAAAAAAATGCACAAGTACATTCCCAAGAAGGATAGTGAAGGTAAGAAATATGATGACATCGCGTGGAAAACTCCAGTCAACAGTGAGGATGAAGAAGAACCTCTGAAGGAAGAGTTGAAATAGGATACAAAGGAGTTTAAAGAATGGGAGATATATAATGCCACCATTGATACAGAGGTAGATAAAGAGAAGGGTGAGCCATCTGGTGAGCCTATTAATACACAGACTGATGGAAAACCAATGGTTGATTCAGACATACACATTCCTAAGGGCAAGCACTCTAGAAAGGAGGAGGAAGAAACATATAAAACTCCTATAGTTGGGTATGTTAATGACCCAAACAAGATCATAGGCATGAGGTTCCAAAGCAATTTGGAGCCCAAGGACCTATATGGATGGGAATTAATGGACTCTGAAATGGTAACCAAACACACATGGAAGTAATTATCATGGACCATGTAGACTCATATGGATGATCCTGATTTCAACATGTGTGAAGAATCATGTGTCTCATGGAGAATGAAAAAATTACCACATTCATGCCATGTTACTATTAAGCCCACACAGATGTTAGATGAGTAAGTGAACAGTGAATTAACAAAGGTATCTATAGAGGTTACACACTGAAACATAGATAAAGAAACAACTATTCAGGCACTTATAGAAGATAGAAAAAAATAAATATACTAAGATAAAATTCCTAATAGAGGAAAATGAGAAAGATGAGGAAAAGGTGAGTACATTGGTGAGTATGGAAGAACAAATTAGGGATTTTATTTTGAAGGAAGGATGGATCTACAAGATAAAGTGTCAGAAACATTCCTCTCTGTAATGCATGATTTACACACACCTTTTCATATGGTGATGGATGAAGGTCTAGTGCACATGCCAAAACCAATGGATGTTGCATCTCAGGAAGTCAATCCCAAGGCAACGGTTACATGGAAAATTACTAGCTATGAATCTATATTGTAAACCTTGAAGGATGAATTGAAAATGACAGATTTAGCATTGAATATGTGTGTGGCCCTTGATGTAATAATACAGATAAGGAATATGGAGGAGTATGAGTTCCTCAAAGAAGTGAATAACGATACACTTGTGTGTGAGGAGAGGATCACTTTGGTAGAAAATAAGCATGATGCACTTGCAACAGCCCAGGACCCTCACAAGGAAAGGATCATAGAAATTGTAGTACTCAATGCGTGGTAGATGGATGCTATGGAAGGGATGATCTCAAGCCTAGAAAATGTTCTCAGGGTATTTCAAAATGAAGGTGAGAACATGAATTTGGATGAGTTGGATGGGGTATTGGAGGACATCCTTGATTAACTAATAAGGTTCCAAGTGATTGGAATGAGTTAGAAGTAGAGGCCAAATCTGAATATCCAAAGCTAATTATGTGTGTGGAAGGATAAAACACCAAATTATTATTTCGTTATTTTTGTGTAGATATTATTTCATTATTTATTCTTTATTCATGGACATATGGATCGTGATTAGCCATTTTTGGGGATGAAAATGAAGAAATTGTGGGGTAATGTTGGGCTAATGAATTACAGCCTTAGAATTGAACGCACATAAGGATTTTGCATGCAAACATGGGGTGTGTATGTGCACGTGGAAGTATATTGGAATAGGGCATGCTCAAGAAATTGAGGAACCAAGACTTAGCCATTTTCAGTATAAGGATAAATATGGACATGGAGTGCGGGGCATGTTTTGTAAAAAAATTTAAAAGAACACAAAGCCCATTTAAAACAAGTGGAAGATCAAGTGACATGCATAGTTTTAGAGCTATTAATAGGATTATACTATAGTTATATTATTAGATAATCTATTATTAGCAATATTGCATGATTTTTTGTTTATAATGTAAGTGCGCATGACTATTCTTAGCATGTAGCTTATTTTTGGAGAGTGCATGAGTAGTGAAGGGAAAGTACCCACCACATATAAATATGTATTGATTTATACGGTTTAGGGATCATTCTGAGTCAGTTCCATGATAGAGTTATGTTATTGGTTTATGGGTGTGCATGAATTATGGTGATAATACTATGTATGTATGCAACTTCTATTTTTTACAAAAAATAATATAATGGAACAATGTGGTGAGACATTTGTTATTGAAATATCTATTAAAGGTTGGTTCACTGTAAAGTTAATATTGATTCTTGTATGAGTTTATATTTCTTATGGTTAAGATCTAATTTATGTTGTGCACTATGCTTAATTACTAGTTATGGATCTGAAATATTTGTATGATCATGAAAAATCCTTGAACAATGTTCCATAAAAGAGGGACCTGATACCCTTACGCACATTGGGTGAGCACTCATTTTTGGATGAGTGACGTACTAGCATGCCTTGGGGTGTTGGTTAAATAATAAGAATACAGTAGTCGAAACAAGGGGTGGTAAATTTAAGTTATTTGGTATGCCCATATATATGTGAAAGGTTTTGATTTGATGCTAAGGCCTGGAGAGGTGTGTTGGGTTGGACCTAACACGTTGTAATTTTTCAGGACCTAGAGTTAACTTTGTATTTTTCCTTACCTTGTGTTTTTGTGTGGTCTATGAAAATTAAATTACAAACCTGACTTCTTGATTTTACCACTGGTTAGTACTTAGTGTATTTTCATATGTTTCAATGTGTATTGCAATTGTAAAAAGGATTCCTTATTTTCCATGGCTAGGTCCAAAATCAATTGATCAGTCAATGACAAATTTTCCTTGCAAAATGATTCAAAGTTATTAAGTGGTACATCTAGTGGCAGGTATTATTCCAAGAAGTTGATTGCGCAAGTTAATTTTATGATAAAACATGTATAATTTTGAAGTGAATTATTATATTTTAAGAATTCTAAAATAGAAGAAAATATTACTTCATGAATCAAAAAGTAAGATGAACAGATTGGAAAAGTATTTTTTGTGAACAAGTGGGGTTCTATTAAAGGCCCCCTTCCCTTGATAATATGTGTACAAAATGGGAAAAAAAGTTTGTATATTAGATAAGTGTTTAGTTGTCAAAATCCATGAATTATTTTGGGAGTAGTGGAAGATATCCCAGAAGTATATCCTTATGGTGTCTAAATTCATCATGAAAAACTACACCAAACATGAATTAAATGTCCCTCGTAAGTCCTTGCAAGATGCCCTTGGCTATTAGTTCTCGTACTCCAACCCATAGTCCATGGAGAATATAGATGAGCTCCATTTTTCTCCCAATTGAGTTCACCCACTTGTGAAGGTTGAGACTAAAAAGAGTTTGCGAGAATCAAATTAGAAACAAGGCACCACGAAGTAGTTTCACTCCAACGGAATCGTGATAGCTCCAACGATTGTAAGAAAGAATTGATCAGTAATGGAAGAAATTTCTCAACAAAAACAAATCTTACATAGAGGAAAGACAAAAGAGTGTCTTGGCATGCTCATAAATGAATAGAAAAGGGGTACATATAGGGTGCTGAGTAACCCTAGGGCATGACACACATGAAACCCTAAACCTAACCCTAAACCTAACCCATGTGAGATGACCCTCCAACATGAGAGGAGGACACATAGGATAACTCACACTAACACCCCCCATTCATTAAAGCTAGGGTAGTGGTTGTGATGAGTCAGACGAAAGAGGAATACACTCCTAAAAAACTAAGAAAGATGTGCCAATGGGGCCTGGAAACTAAAGGCCTGATAAGGTTCCCATATACAAACACATCTTCCTAGAAGAAGAAGAAGAAAGGTCTACATAGCCTGAAGAAGATGGTCAAATGCAAAAGACCTCCCCCAAGAGAGACCATAGGAATAAAATTCTCTTAGTGAAGGCTTGTGAATAAAATCTACAATCTGATCAGCTGTCGAATGTACTGAAGTCGATATACCACATAATAATCTCCCGAGGAAGTGCATATGATCTCAATGTGCTTCATCACTGATGCTAAACTGGATTTTTTACAATAGAGATTGTGCTCATGTTATGCAAATCACCGTATATCAAGAAAAAAAATGGTATAGGCTGCCAAAAGTGGATGCCAAACTCTGTCAGAATACCCTATAGCCAAATAGCTTATTGGCAACGTTAACCTACTCTTCTGTATTCTACAGTTTTAGATGATTTCGTCCATTGCTTATCCTTCTTGCTAGACCAACAATGGACCAAAAGCAATAGAGAAATTGTAGCCAAAGTTATATTTCTGATGAATCTAAGTCACCACCCAAGCAGAAGCGGTGAATCCAATCAAGAATATCAACCCCTCAATGATAGTGATTCCATCCGCATAAGTGCCACAATCATAATGAAGGATCTATTTTCTACTTTCTAGTGTAACTCATTTGGCCTTCTTGCAATGAATCTGGACACGATCCCAATTAGCATATGATAAATCCGTTGAGTTGTGAGTCAAGTAATAAGTAGCCCTCAAACCAACTGTCGATAAAGAGTACCATCACCCAAGGGAGTTTGAGCAATCTGAACCAACTTAACCCTGGAACACAAAGGAGTAGTAGAAACTTTTGCAATTAGACATCTGAAACCCAAGATAGAAATCAAGAGCATACTTAGGTTCAAAATCAATATTCTTGATCAGATTGTGAATATGGATCCTAAAAAGTAAATAAAGTAGGCCTAATCATCATGGAAAGCTGTTGGTTAAGGTGACTTCACAGAATCATATTAGGAAGAACTTCCTGTATAAACATGTCACTCAACATATAAACGAGAAGAGGATGGATTCATCTTGCCATATAATATAAAAATTTGGTTTCAGAGTGACACCTATAAACCTTGATGTAAGTCAGGAGGGTCCATCTTGGCATACCAACCCGAGGGCTTGTTTAAGGCCATAAAGAGACCGTCTTTAAACTTCAAACAGGAGGGATCTTGACATAACCTGAAGGTTATTCCATATAGATATATCCTCTAGGGCACCATAAGAAGCACTCTTAACATCCATTGGATGGAATTTCCATCTATTCGCACACAACAATGGCTAGGTTCAGTCGAATAGAAGTCATCTTTCGAACCGGGCAAGGTTTATGTATAATCAACCCCAGCTATCGGGAGAAACCCGTCGCTAATATGACCGTTAAACTTTTCATGTTTCCATCTACTCCATACTTTGGTTTAGAGCACCCACTTACACCGAATTATTTTTTCTTTCTATTCGGAGATGTTAGATCCCAGTATCGTTCTTATGAAGAGAGGAATACTCCTCAATCCATGGTATAAAAATCCCACTCGGAATACCAGAAGCCTCTCCGAAAGACCAGTGATCAGAAGCATAGCAAAGAAAGGGGGGGTCCATGAAATTTTTAGCGAGTACTCTCCTATCTAAAGTAGCTCCAACTAGTTTCCAACACTTGCAAAGTTTTCCTTCCTGCCCAAACAGGGACCAAGAGGAGTCAGGCTCATAGTCCCCCCCCCCCCCCCAGAAATTCGTCCCCACTTGTATTGAAAAAAATAATCGGACATATAGTCGTCACCCACAACTACTATCAATTAGAAGACTCAAAAAAAGGTCTGATGGTTTAGGGGATTCAGAAGAGGAGAAACACTCAATGTATCATCATCGGATGAATCCGAATCTGAATCAGTGAGCTTTAAGACCTCAATAGGTGGAGAAGTAGAAGTCGAAGAAACTATTACTAACACTTCTCTCATATAAGACAGCTCATGAGAATATGATCATCATTGATGATCCCTTCACCATACCCTAGGATCCCTAAAAAGATACAAGTTTGGATTTGGTTCCAAGGCCTTCATTTATCTTGGATTCCAGCGATAGCCTTGGATCCAAATAATCAAAAGTCTCACATAGAATTGCATCCAAACAGGGTTCAAAAGGGTGTCCATCATCACCTCTTACCGCCTGTGTGGAAACATGGTTCTGAATGTAATTTTACACAATTCATTTCTTTCGCCCAATATTACAGAGGAACAGACTTCGAGTGAATCATACAAGGTGGCATCGCCTTAAAATTATGTTCTTTCTTTCTCAGACTCCATTCGGTGAAGGGCATAACAACTGTATGTTGTAAAGAGATCCCTTCAGAAGTATGAATTCATGATCATATTGTTTACATTTTACCCCCATTGTCAGTTTGAGGAATCTTGATAGAACCGTTCCAACCGTTCCCCTTGTCCTCTCAGAGCCGTAAAGTCCTAAAAAAGTTCAAATATTCAGACTTAATCTTAAGAAAATATACCCAAGTATAGCACAAATAGTCCATCATGAGGTTAGAGCACATAAAGATCTCTAGTAAATGAAGGAGAAGGAATGGACCAGAAACATCGCTGTGAGAAGATCTAAAGGAGAGTGGCTCTCCAGGCTTTTCCTTGTCAAATTTCTTTTCAGATGCCTTTCCAACGTATAAACCCCAAAAGACCCTTATACAACTTGATGTGAGGCAACCCATTGACCATTTTCATTTTGACTCATTTTCAAGGTAGTGATAATTTAGATGTCCAAAATGTCTCTTGCCATAGCTTACAACCTCATTTGTCATGATTTAGCAAGGAATTGGGCAAGAATCAGAAGTAAGTGGGAGAACGGTGTACAACTTGAAAGTATCTGCCTTTCCCTCACCAATGTAGTGTTCAGTGTTAATCTCATGAAATAATCACCGATTAGGACCAAATTCCACTCGCATCCCGTGTACCAGGGTGAGTAATGTGGTAAACCGATGGAGATTGGTAAGAGATCAGAAACAACTCAACCTTGGTTAATTTCCCCCATCCATCTCTACTATCGATCCACTACAAGAAACTGACCTTGTTGTGTCATTAAACCATAAGATTTGGGGCATACCATAAGTTTGGATGTTTGGAAAACCAACATGCAAAGAACCCATGTGGTGCAAGGTACCAGATCTATTATCCTTCGATGAAGGAGAAACTCCTGTCTACAAGGGTCTTTCCTTTCTCTATCATTTTTCGCACCTTTTGTACAGAAGACTCACCCTCGGGGCACTTGTTTTTCTGGCTTTAAGAACACTTATTTTATTCTTCTCAAGTAAATAGAGATAGTGATTAATCTGTTTCTTAAAATAGTGTTTCTCATCATGACTAGACTTCGTGGCAATAGGACACAAATAATTTATTTTATGTGCTTAGGCTCAGAAGGCGACGTGTTTTGGTGTCATGTTTAGGTTGTTTTCTTAGTTTCTTTCTAGGTCATTCTTTGTTTCTTTTCTTAATTTTTTAGTCTTTTCTTTTTCATTACTATTACTTTTGCGAAAGGGCAATGTGACTTGGACGTGAGAGACCCATGTGAATGAGTTTATCCTGTTCGCGAATGAGTGGGGATGAAAATACTCCCAAGGAGGGCATAGTCAAGTAAATCCTCCCAAAGAATATTTTGGTAGCGTAGAAAGTTGACACGAAGACAAAATATTTGGACCTAACTTAGAGAGAATCACCAAGACCAGTGTTGGGAATCTGTCTTTTCTACTTGACATCCTTTTAACAATAACTAAATGTGGACCACTTTTGAGAAGAAAGCTTATAGGTTTTCAAAGTCCAGGATTTATCTGAGTATTCATTTTCCAACTCATGCACTCTCGATTCATCTATTTGCCATACATCCATCCAACATTTTTCCCTAGATTTGGTGTTCATAGAAGCCTCATGTGGAAGAGAAAGTCAGGAGAAACGGACATGCACAGACGACTCAGCTTTCATCACTATGTTTACCCTTAGCAAAGATAAAAGAAGAAGATTTTTAGGTTCGTCATCTGGTTCAGTCTCAGTTCCCATGTGATGCGGATACCCTTTAACCCTTAGTTTTCACTTATATTTCAATCTCCATTATTCGAAAATTTGAACGGCGTACGTAAGGAGTGGGGGGGGGAAAGTGCATCCATAGTGAGAGAAGAATGGCAAAAAAGAAACACAACCACCAATGACAACAACCCCCCTGCTTTTCAGCACTTTATAGTTTAGTGCTTTGATTACAATGGGTCATGCATGTTTTTTAGAAACACTTGGTAAACTCTCTTGTGCAATTAGCATAATACCGTGAACGAAGAGACCACAATAGTGTTTCGTGGAGCATAACAAAAAAGGACCCTGTAAGCAAGCACAAGCAAAAAAACATAAAGGAGGTGAAAGCCAACCTTGGTTGTGAGAAAAAACATCTCACGTGGCAAATTAAACCCCCTTTGCTGCAACGCTGGTGGTCGCGCTCACTAGCCGTGAAGCCTAATCAGGGTGAAATACAAGGTTTGGACTCCATGAGTCAGATAGCCTTCAAATGCCAGAAAAGAGCTTGGAAGGCAGGTGCATGACCAAAATTAGTGCAAAAAAAATTGACAATAACCTAAATTTACCCGTTTGAAAATGCCCCAATTTTACATTTGAGAGCTATTGGAGTTGTAAAAATACTATAAGGTTATTAGATGCTGATTTGTAAAAAGGAAAAAAGAACTATAAATCTAAATAGATAGAACAAATTAGTTGTCAATTAATAAAAAATAGATTAATAAATTAAATCTAAGTTACTTACAAAAATGGAATCAATCTCAAAAACTAAATCCTAATTAAGTATTTAAATGTTACAAAAAACTAATTAGGATATTTCAAAAGATATCCATATCTATTAAACTCTAATAAAAACTAATTAAGACTTACCCTACGTATGTGTTTAAATCACATGGTATTTTTTAAAAAAGGATAATGTAGTTAAAAACTTACTAAAAGCAAAGGGGTGAAGCTTTTTTTTTTTACAATAGAAAGTTTGCTTCTTGTGTAAGGATTTAAAAAGCTTTTGAATAAATGGAACTTAAAAACTTACCAGGCTGGTTTTAGAAATTTAGAAAAAACTACCATGCCTTTTTTTAAAAACTTACAAGTTTTGAAACGGGCGTAATGCTTTTTTAAAATGTACAAAAAAAACACGCTTTTAAAAAAGCAAGTATATTTATTTGTGCATATTTGGTTTTTTTGTTTTATATTTTTAGTGGTTGTTGCTGTAAGGCCGCAGGGAGGAGTGGTAGGAATGGTTGACAGCAGGGTAGGCTGGTGTGGTGGATTACAGGGTCCTCGCAGCCAAAGAAACACAATCCGCACAAAAAACTGCGGCGGTTTGAATATTGGTCCAGCCCATAAACATGGAGAGGTTATTGTTTGGTCCGCCAAAAGAAAAAGGTAAGCATTTTGATTTTTGGTCCCGCCAAATAAAAAACACACGGTAGACGGTTGAATGTTTGTCCAGCCGAAAAAAAAAGGTGAGTTTGATTTTAGTCTACCAAACTAAAAAAAAACAACCCAAACAATGCGCCACTCAGGACAGCAAATCAGTTATACAAATCCATCCCCAAACAAACGGATTGTCCAAAAACACAAGATTTTCCAATAAAATCATATTTTTAGTAGAACTCTAATAAAACCATAAAAGGCACCAAACTCAATATAACCGTTTTCCACTAAATACGACCGTAACATGCATCCATGATGAAAAAAATGCACACTTGCATACATGCAGCAAAAGTCACCAAAAATGACACAACTTTCCGAGAAAGCCTGTTAAAGATTAAGCAAAATAATGATGGAAAATATTATTGAAAGACTTGCATTCAAAGTAAAAAAATGAAACCAAAAGGAGTAATCACCACTAAAAAATAACGAGTGCACGGTAACCCGATCTCAGCTCTGAATACCATGAAAGAGTTTGCAAGAATTGAATCAAAGTGAGGGCCACCACAAATTAGTTACACTCCAACAGAATCATGATAGCTCCAACAATTGCAAGAGAGAATTGATCAGTTGGAAGAACTTGCTCAACATAACAACCTTGCCAGAGGAAATACAGTGAGTGTCTTGGCATGTTCATAAATGAATAGAAAAGGGGTACATATAGGTGGTTGATAACCGAGTGCATGACACACAATGAAACCCTAAACCTAACCCAACCTAACCCATGTGAGAGACCCTCCACCATGAGAGGAGGATAGAACATAGCATAACTCACACTAACATATAACCCCTTTTTAGGTAGATTTGAGCCTCGTCCTTATATTCTTGAGTTACAACAGGGACCCATGCAACTTTGTTAATTGAAAAAAAAAAGAATCATCGTGGGTAAACTTGTGTTTTTTCTCGAGGGACCATTTCCTTTACTTTAGTGGTTGAAAGTCAACTGTGTGTTGCCTCTTGGTGAAATATTCTCTTCTACTACTCTCCATTGTTTGCTGGGGTGACTGTCCCCTTTTGTGGTGTATAGGTTACAGTCCGGTGGGTAAGCTAAATTTCTAACATAGGAGCAAATAGGCCTTAATAGATATGCATAATATAATTTTAATCCAGGATTATGGGGTAATTGGTGCGTCTTATGATATGCATTTAGTTATTTTCGGAAGAAGGGATGGATGTTTGCAAGGATAAAAAAATAGGGAAAGATGCACACATCTCCTCTAGTCATTCAAAAATACAAACTACACCTTCTTCTTGCAAGTCTTTCCCGGATGATTGGGATCAAATGTTGGGAACTGGAATACTCATCTGATAAAGGCATCGTTCACTTCATCCCAGTTAACTGAATATTCATACAGGTTTTTGAAGTTTTGAGAGATTAGGGTTTACACTAAAATTAGTGACGCCATAAGAGGGGAATAATGGCCGTAGGAAGAAATATTAAATCTCTACGAGCTGGGGCTTATGTTTTATGACCATTGGAATAAAAAGTTTGTGGTTAATAGGCAAGTTGATCTGGATTGACATGGCAGGCCATTGTGGTGCCCTTAATCACATATACCGCCCAGATCAGCTTATACAATTGGATTACATTTTTTTAAAAAATCAATAAAATGGCTATCCTTATGAGGTTGATTAAACATTTGTGTATTTAAATAAAGGTATATCATTTAATGCTTATTTTCCTCATAACAATTTTATTCTTAGTTGGACTATTGAATCAATAATGGGTATGAACTTGTAAATATTTCAGCTTGCTGTGTTGCAATGGTATTGACAGGGAAGGTTTGAAAATTTAAGGTGTCAAGGAAAGAATATCCCCTATTATTCTTAGAATTTGAAGATGGCTAGGCACGATTGAATTAGATTCTAGTGGCATATTTCACTAAACCCTTGTATGTATCACGTTGCAATAAGATATATGGGTTTTTAGAAAGAAGGAGAGGGTTTAGAGAAAAAGAAGAACGCTTTAAGGGAATTGCAAGATCAAATATATGGTATGGATTTGGCACATTGGTTATGTAAACATTTTTAGACTATCAATTTTTTTTGATTCATGCTAAGATGGTTTGAGAAGGTCAACCATTATCAATATTTAGATCATTTGTATATTTGTCCCTCATCCGTCCCTATAAATGGTTCTATTCAAACAATTTATTAAATTGTTTTGTCATCTCCTTTGTTTAAAGTATTTAGACGTTGATTGATGTATGAGATTATTTTATGAATCTCATGTGGGTTATGTCTAGAAATTATATGATAACACCTTATTAGGGTTATCTTGAATGGATTGGTGAAGAGAATGTTGTCTTCCAATGGTAATTTTGGTATCATCCTATAATCATGTTAAACTTCCTTTCTATACATAATGGGTGATATGTTTTGTTTATATTCGGGGTAGCTTGATTTTCAACATTTAGTATGTCTCTTACAAACTGTGTTTTAGTATTAAGGTACCCCCACCCCCCCCCCCCACATATTTGGGATACTAAGGATTATTGGGTTGTTTAATTCTTCCTTAGAGGTTTCCTTGTGATAAATACCCTGGGAAAGTTTCTTGTTCCTTCATCCACTAACTATGTCAGGAAATGATAGAGATGTCTGGTGCTGATGGTCGACTAATTTCTGACCCCAATCATCCTTTATTTTTTAGGTTTTCTTCTTTATAAATCCACTCCCCACCTTAAATTCTCAACAAATTAAACTCTATGTACCCTATACGTCTTGCATTTTCTCTTCAGACATATCCCACAAGATATCTATTGGTTAACACACCTAAATGTTTATAACTCAATGTGGTGGGTCCCTTGTTTTTTCACTATCCGAAAAAGGATCTATAGCAAAAACATCAATACAAAGGATAAACATAAATATTGGGTTGATGTTGATATCAATAAATCTTTCTCTATACATATTACATTAGAGCCCAGGTGTTTTAGTACTTTGTGACACTCTTCGAGTGAGCATTGCTTTATGGGTTACACCTGGGCTCTGATTTTTTACCTAGCCTTACTAATTTAGTGCCAGGGATCACTCTTGCCCTTCCTTTCACGTTCCACGCGGTTCTCTCCACCCTGCCTAGTATAGTCCAGAAGTCACATATGGAACTCTACAACCCGCTGTCACGCCCAGATGCTTGGTGGTGATCACGGAAGGATCCCCATCCCTAGCTCTAATGAAAAGATCTGAGGGTATTACTCACTTCTTCCATGCCTCTAAATTCTCCCAAGGGGGGGTTAGATAGGGAGCCACAAATTCTTTTATCCCCACATCAAAATTTCCATATGAAGTCATATTTGAAACATGAGCGATGTATCTCACTCAGTGATTACCAAAATCTTACACTCAATATGCTCCCTACCCATTACACATACAGATACCAACAGCATGCTCTATGAGCATAACTGGGACATCATTTCCTTTTGTCACCATTTCCTGTAAACAACAACTTATTATGGAGGCATTGATCACCCCTTCTCTCATCTCATAATCAGCCCACATTCTTAACCTTTTACATTGGAATTTCATTCTGGTAAGCTCACTTTTTCCCCAAACTTAACCTCCCCCTTGTGCCGTGGAAAAGTTTTGATATGGGTAGGTATGAGCAAAGGCACATGAGTTACCATTTAGGGTTGAGAAAACATCACAAAAAAACGGCCTTGGATTGTTATTCCCCCTCTTTCAAATTCTTCACTACTAACCTATAACCTCAACCGTCACAGCAATTGTCATCATACATATCCTATGATACTACGATACAATAGTCCCTTCCTTCTAAAAAATTTAATCATTCTTTCACACTAGGACCAATACTTACCAAACAAATAGAAGACGAGTCCCTCAATATTACATCTGACATGATAGAAGAGGATGCTGAACGTTGAATATTTTCTGATTTGTCTAATGATAAACCATCCTAACCTATACAGAATGAGGATCACTATCTCTAAAATCCTTACCTTCTGATAGGTCCTACAATCTAATGAATCACCATCATGTTAATATAAGCATTTTAAAAAGACCACATATTGTCAAATTGGTCAAATGTAGATGTCAAGAACTCTAGGAGTTCACTCACATTATTTCAATCACAATAAATCCTTTCATGTCGTTAGTGAAATTCTGGTATTGACTCTAACATAATTATCCATAATATAATTTTTTTTATCCCGGTGCTAATATTGTGAAGTAATCTTCATAGAATGCATCCAGTGGTTTCCTTATTATCCCAATAATACTTTACCGCTTCTTTCTCAATTTTATACTACCCATCACTACAACCATCTGTTTCCACACTTTACACTGTACCCAAGACTTTGGAAGTTGTTATCTATACAAAATTTTGATACATAACTCACATGTCCAAATACAATTTACCCTAACCTAAATTGGATCTTGTCAATATAACAAAAAGGAATGAATTTGTTTTCTTATAGATAGTTCTTCTCTAGCTTGTAATCAAATACTCTTATACTATAAGACCAATATAAGCATATTTTATTATCATCTCGCGTGGGGAACCTTATACTATAGAGTAATTCCCTTTGGCTAAAAAACATAAGAGAAACTTTATCATGTGTCCATGACATATATATTTCACACGACCTTCATCTATAAAACTATAGTAATAATGTTTGGATGATCTCTTGTTTTCAAGATAAACATTGTAAAAGACCTTCTCATGTCCTTGATGTGTTATATTTCCCACTTCATATAGTTTTTCTCCACCTTAATCTAGATCAATGCATATTGAGGGTAATTGGAGGTAAAAAATTGGATTCATAGTATCTTTATAATGAATTGATGTAAAACCCACAAAGTCAAGGATATTTATCAAAATCCTCCCCAATTCATCGGACACAACTATATCCCCAAGGAACGATCTATGCTATCCACTAGTTATCTCTATGTTATTGACCATTTCAACCATTTCTCACCACTTTTCAGAAAGGACATCCACTTTAAGTGGGGTTGAATTTTTTCACGGATTTTAATTTCCTAAACAATATCCTCTATCACTTCCATTGCTTACACCTTCATCATGAGGGGGAGGCATTCTATCTCTATCTACATCTACCTACTGATCATGCCTTGGAACCCATGAAAGTACATCAACATGTAGTAAAGAACTGACCACAATTACATAATTCCTACTCTTTATATTAATAAACCTTCTGTGTTTGGAAGTAGAAATTTGTGTTGTCTTCTTTACAAATTCAAAAATTCTTCCTTATCTCTTAATCAGAAAACTTATGTCGTCATAACATTTTAATCCATTAAAATTCCTTACATTAAAACCTACCATAAATGATTTCATAAACTATGGTTTGCGTATGAAAAAATTTTACCTCTAATTCATCTCTAAAAAAATCCATCAAGGGGCGATCATTCGGAGCAACTGGTAGAAGCTTCACTACCCATAATCAGCTACATTGTTATAGTTTTCCTAATGAGTCCATCCACACTCGATCACAATAACACCCCTCTTAAAATGACCTTTTTCTTTGACAATGTCAAAATGCGACAGGGGGAGGTTTTTAGAATAATCATATTACCCCTAGGGCACGCCTAGTCAAAAAAACAAACTATCTTTGAACGTAACGTTAGTTGTACAAATAATATGGTGGAAAACAAGGCCCATCATGGGGCCTTCAACCACTACATTTCTAGTATCGAAATCTGGACATCTATAGTGATTCCTAAACTTAATCATCAATCACATAAAAGAACACCAATGTAATACAAAACTTTGGGCAAAAAGATAAAGCCATTGTCACAAGATTTGAAACCTTCAATCATTAGGAGATAAAACTATTCCAGACGTTCATCTAATCAATTTAATAGATAATATAATCCATTGCATCTCTTATCCTCAATCATAGACTAGTCAAATATTTTCATCATATAAAAATTATCAACCATCGTATACCAACATTTTTTTCCACTATAATCATAAGGAGCTAACATAGACTTTGGGTATATACTAAAAATTTAAGACTCCTTTCCACAAATAAAATATCTATTGGATTTTACCTACAATTGGTAAATTATAGTTCCAAAAATGTCATCATGTTTATGTCTACTCGAGGGTATCCTCTACAGAATAGGGTTTGATGGCCTCTTCCCCAGTGGTATTCATACCAGAGCTATCAACTATCTACAGAAGTATAGGATGGAATAGAAAGGCAACTGAGCGCTGACCTCACCCTTCAACAAATTATCCTTAACTAAATGACCATAGATGGGATACTTTTGGCCCACACTTTAACCAAGTGGTTGTGACTATGTCAACGCATTCATCAATGTCAACAACACTCCATCTTACACACATACCTAGTCCTCTCTTCACCATTTGGGGGGGGGGGGGGGACGATCTATGCCGGTGTTTCAATAATGGGGGATGGACATATTTTCTTTAATTCCCTCATCACCTCAACTAAATTTTCCATAATGGGTGGAATAATCCTCTCATATCCTCTAAAGTAATAATATCGTTGATTCATCATCCTCACATATCTTCTCTTGTTACCCTCATAAAAATCATCAGAGATAACGTTATAATTCAAAAATAAGAAATTTCAAATTATGAGACGTGAACATCAAACTTAGTTTTTCCACACTGTATTATCGAAATCCATGGTCAATCAAAATCATCTAATAAAACCCTCAATAAAACCTTACCAAAACTATGGATCACAGTGATAAGATTGACACCTTTAAATCCCCTTTCCATTGTGGTCCTATCGAACTATTTTTCAAACCCCCCACGGTGGTTATTTCCCTTCTCCTGGTGTATAAAACTAAAGCATCCTTCCCCTTGAAATCCATATTCTAATCCTTCATGGTTTTTTCTTAAATATTTCATACCTGAAGAGAATATCTCAAGAATGCTTATAAAAACTAAAATTGTTAGATAATGCCACTAACCTCCCCAATATATACCATCTATCAAGATGAATCAACCATTATAATTTTTTTGTATTCTAAAAAGTTTCATCAATTTGGTATGTGGTACATTTTGAGAAGTTTGTAAACTTCTCCCCATACTCTGTTCTGTTAGCTTTCCTTAATTAATGTCTGAAATTCGACATTTTCTGTGGCAACCAAGTTGTCTAAATATCAACTTAAGTTTTTTCCCAAGTGATGCTTGATTCATCACCATTAAGTTCAACTTACGACGATCCCATCCATGAAGAGTGCTTCATGGGAAGATATGAGAAGCTCCCCTAATGCTTTGGTTTCTTTGGAGATTGCTCCTTATTGTAACGTACTTGCCATCTCACTTAGGTAATTTTCAGCATCCCCATCTCCAGGGTGGTACTGTCAACTTGGTTGGACTTACCCTTTTTATGTTATTTTTTAATTCATCTGTGAGCCTTGCCCTCTTGTTTTTAGGATGATTTCGTGCATTATCATTATTATTAGTAGCGTTATTGTTATTTCTAGCATTGGAATATTCAAAGTGTAAATTGTTTTCATTATGTGGCTATCCTCTAAACTGCTCACTTTCAGAATCTACATCATTTCCAACCACTTTTTTTTCCAGTATAACAAGATGATACCATTATGTCTAATAGGAAAGTAAGGATATCAACCATATTTTGAGTTATAGTTGCTTCACCACCTCGAGGCTAGTTATTTGTAGCATGTACCCTTTTTTCTAACCATTTTCTGTTATCAAGAAATTAAATTTTATTAGTGATGGAATCAAGTACGTCCAAGAGCTACAACCTTGAGCTCTGATACCAAAATGTAACATCCTCCTTTTAAGACTTAATTAACAAGATATTTTTTTAATCATAATGTTCACTGTTCTAAATACACATAATCTAGAACAACCATTCATTAGCTAATACTTCACATAAAAGTAAAGCATATGTAGCTATAATGGCTTGGTATAAAACTGATCTATCCTACTTCTTGATATCAATGTCCATACTAAGATTACTTGAGGTTCCCTTATTCAGTTAAAGGTCAATAAAGTGTAAATATATAAAGTTCATAGTGAAGTATCTGTTTTGGATACCCATCTAATATCACACATATTTAGTCCAGGTGAAATTAAGATAATGCAATCAATAGCTTGTGATACTTTGGCCAAAGTTTTAAGACATGTATGTCATTCATTTATTCCTAGACAAAATATTCATTAGATGGAATATGTATTTCGCCACACTCAAAATTGTTATCTAGATTAGACTGCCTTGACTCATGTCAACCACTTCCATGTCCATGTTATATGCTAAGTAGGGCCAACTCACATAGAATAGTGCTAAAATCTACTTATGAAGACTAAGGGAAATAAAGAGCATCTGAATCGACTTGCATCTTTTTGGATCCACTTCATTACTCATAGTAATCATAAGATGACATCAACACTAGTCATACTACTATCACTAATGTAATTTATTCTCTTGATCATAGGAATGCAATTTATCACCTTAGTATAGGTTTGGTTAGGCTTTCATTATATCCAAAGAATATAACAATTACCTTAATTGTGATCACATCTGATTAAGAAGAAGTATTCCTTTAATATTATAAGGTGCTTTCAAACAAATTAGGTTAGTTTATAGTCAAATTGATCTACATATAAAATTGCAATCCCAGAAATCATTAAGAAGATAAATAGCCTTATAACTTGTAGTCATAATAAAATATCGATTAAGGAGAATGCCTTGGATCACTGAAATTTATCCAAGGTATTATCCTTCATCTAATATCGATACAATAGTTTCATAAATAGTAATTATATCAAAACTTAAATATCTTACTAGGTTACCTATTTTTTTAACTGTCCCAAGAATCTGATTTCACTTTCCACAAGCTGAAATCACTAAGTTTATTTCAAAAACTAGTTAGTTAAATACTTCATGATTAATGAACATAAGTACAAAAACTGTCATAAGAATGATTAATAATCATATCTCATAGGAATTTATATAATTTCAACAAACATGATTTAAAAAGCTCAAAAGAGAATAGAAAATTAGAACAAAATCACATGTCAACATTTTCCAACTACATACAAAGAAGTAAGTACATATATCAACACAACAAAGGCATTACAACTCGAAGTTTGCTAAGATAATTGAGCTACTGCATGAATTCTAAGACTTATTTCCTAGAGGTTATCATGATTTGAAATGGGTAAATAACTCTTTGGGTGAGATATATATCAAGCTAAAGGAATGTCTACACCTGGTTACGAAGAGGCCTTATAAGATGAATCAGAATCTGCATGTCAAGCTAAAGGAAGAAATTGATAAGATGTTGAAATATGGAATCATTAAGCCCATTAAGGATTCAAAGTGGGTTAGCCATATGGTGATAAGTATAAAGAAAAATGGAAGGATAATAATTTGTGTGGATTATAGGGAGTTGAATCCTACATGTGTAATAGATCCCTTTCCCACAACTTTTACTGAAGAGATTATGGAAGGCATTATAGGGTGCAAGATCTACTCCTTCAGTGATGGATTTTATGGATATCATTAGGCGAGGATTGTTAGATAGGATCAAGAAAATAAAAATTTCACCACTAAGTGGGGAATTTTTGCATACATAGTTATGCCTTTTGGATTGAAGAATGTGCCTGCAGTCTTTTCATGCATTATTGTACAAGAATTATAGGATTTTATTCACAAGTTTTTACAGATTTACTTAGATGATTAGATATTTTATGGGCTAGTGAAAGACCACTATGATAATTTAATACTTATGTTTGAGAGATTCTGACAGTTAAGCATCCCCTTAAAAATTAAGAAGTGCATTTTTGCTACACCCTTTAGGACATTGTTGGGGAACATTATCTGTAAAGAAGGCTTGTTAGTGGATCCTGCTAAGGTTTCTATTACTTTTGGCTTAGAGGAACCTACTAACAAGAGAAATGTGTGTGGATTCTTGGGGCACATAGGATATTACATGAATTTTATTAAATATTATGTTAGGATTTCCACACCCTTGGAAGAATTATTGAAGAGTAAAGGCAAGTTCCATTGGGGTGAAGCGCAACATTGTGCATTTGATACGTTGAAGGAAAGGCTTTCTACAACACCTATTTTTCTCTTTCCTTCATGGACCAAGCTTTTTCATGTGCATGTCGACGCCTTTGGCATGGCCATTGGTGTAGTATCAGCCCATCTTGGAGAAGGTTTTGTTGATCATCCTATTTTTTTTAGATGTAGGAAGTTGACCCCAACTGAATAGAATAATACAACTACATTGTGTGAGGCATTTTCCATGATCTACACATTGTATTATTTTAAATATTACTTACTAGATACCCCATTTATATTCTATACAGGTCACAGAACACTTAAGAACATGGTGAATAGGGCCATTTTACAGGGGTGCATATGCTATTGGATTCTGTTGTTTCAGGAATTTGACTTTACATTAGTAGTTAAGAAAGGAAACAAAAATTATGGAGCAAATCATTTATCAAGGATTAATTCAGGTGAGGACACGTAGAGAATTAAGGATGTAATGTTGGATTGCACAATTGTTTAGATTGAATGACATGCCCTCTGACTTAGAGGAAATTATTGTATTTTTACGTACTAGTGTGTCACCTGAAGATATGAAGAGTTTAGAGAAGAAAAAAAATTCCATACATGTTGCGCCTTACATATTGATTAGTGGAGACTTATACAAACTACATCAAGATGAATTTTTGTACTGATGTGTACTTGAGAATGAGCATGAATTTATTATGAGGAAGCTCATGGTGGGATTATAGGTGGACATTATGCTGGAGATGCTACCATGCAAAATATTTTATTGGCTGACCTATGGTGGAAAACACTATATAAGGATTGTAAAGAATATTGTGAGGAATGTGATCATTGTCAGCACCTTCGAAAGCCTAAGCATAGATATGAAATTCCTTTCATGCCTATCGTGAGTGAAAAACCTTTTGAAAATTGGGCAATTGACTTTATGGGTACTATTTCCCCACCTACACGTAGGACTAGATCACACAATATTATAAATTACACAGATTATCTTACAAGGTGGGTAGAAGTGACACCTAGAAAGGATTACATGACATCTATGGCAATAAGTTTTTCATGGGAGAAAATTATTGGCAGGTATAGATGCCCATTGAGTTTGATTAGTGATAAGGGTACTCACTTTCTTAATGAGACTATCACGATATTGTTGGTAGAATTTATGGTGGCACGCCATAAAATAACACCTTATCACCCACATGAAAATGGAACATCTGAAGATTTCAACAAGATATTGGGACATACATTGAGTAATATTTTTAATTTTGGAAGGAAAGACTGGGATGATAAAGTATCTGTTGTACTTTGGGCATACACAAAAACTTACAAAAGACTAAACAAAGCCACACCCTATCAGTTGGTGTTTAACATAGGGGCTATTCTACTAGTGGAATTCAAGTTACCTTCCCTATGTATTATGCATGCAAGAGGTTTGGCTGATGAACAAGAATTAGAAGAATGCATTGAAAAACTGATATAATTCGATGAAAGGCATGCTATAACATGATGTAGTCAGAAGAAAAACAAGCCAAGTAGAAGGCATGGCATGATAGGAATATAAAGGATTAGAAGATTGAAGTTGTACAAATGGTTCTTCTTTATTATTCCAAGTTCTTGTGCCATCGTGGAAGGCTCAGAGTGCACTAGTTGGGACCGTATGTTGTGAATTATATACTTTATTCAGGTGTTGGATGGGACACAGTTGCTTGGTTATTTCAATGGGAGTAGGCTGAAAACCTACTATAAGTAAGTCTTTTTGATGTTTGTAATAAGGAAATATTTCCATTTAACATTAGATTCCATTTGCTGTATTTCCTTTATATGTGTTTCCTTTCATCGTTGTTATGCTTTATAAATTTAGTTCAATGTTTTGAGTAATAAGTGTGCTTGTGCACTAGAAGTTGATTCCTAACTATTGAATTCATGTGTAGAGGACCGCACATACTTTTAGTGTGGGGTGGAGTATATACAGGATAACTTGATTGAGTTTGAATGGTTTTTTTGGAAGATGGATATGCATAGATAAATATTGTGCAGGTGCTTGAGGTAAAGGCACATATACAAAAATATTTCTCATGAATGAATACCACGTACGGATGAGTGGATGTATAGTATAAAACAAGGTAGGTTGTATCATGGGAGACTACTTGGTGAAAAGTGCAGTAGATAGGTACTTTGGTGCATGAAGGCATAAAAAAGGAGGTACATGGTTGAGAAGTAGTGAGTGCACAAGAAGGTTATGAATGGGGTGTAGAAAAAACAACTCATAAAATAAAAGAAACACCATTTAATTTCAAGTATGGTGGTAGGTGGAGAGAAATAAATGTGAAATATTTTGTAAAGGTTATAAAAGGTGGTGTGGTGATATCAGTTTTTACCTTACAATTGAGAAAACTTTGAGTGAGTTGAAGAGTGAGATAAGAGCAAGTTGTGTGAGAAATGTGAAGATTTGCGTTACGAAACTAAACCAAGAATATTTGAGCATGGGATTGATTAGAACACCATTGGCGAAGGTGTTTGAGTAAAGAAAATGTGTGCAGGGAGGAAAAATTGGCAGTTAGGGTTCGATTTTGAGCTAGGTCACGCAAATTCTGATCTAGGGCACGCAGTTTTTGAGTTACAGAGCTTGAAGAAACTATAAAAACACACCTTTATAGTCTCTATGGCACCAAAGTGAGCAACTGGAGTGGCTACAAGGAGCCAAAATTATAAGAAAGTCGAAGACACCCCCGAAAGCTGATTTTTGGAGATGAAGTATCCAGAAGGGGTTTTTATGGGCTGTGATTGGGAGTTACACATTTAGTGCTATAAATTAAGTGACTATAACCATATAACTAAGGAAAAAAAATATTTAGATAAGCTTCTGGTAGTAAAGACAACTATGAGAACAAAGAATGATATGGCGAGGTATATGATGGTGCAAGGAAAAAATTATTGTCAAATGTAGGAGTTTTTTAGCTTTATGAATTCCCTTACTTTGGAAAAATAGAGAATTTGTATCAATGGTTGATGAGAAGATTCCATGAGGACTTATTTTACTTTTCTGGGTGGTGAATGAGGCTTACCCCACCCTTGATTGGGAAGCTTACAAGATTGAGGAGTTTGGGTACAAAAATTAGTAGTGACCTCGTTGACAAGGAGGCAATAGAAGTAACTAATAAAGCACTAGGATACATGAAGGGAGGGTGCAGGATGGATATCCCCAAGTTACAGAAGTACCTAGTTATTTAGGTGGTGATGCACCTTCTCACCAAGTTGAATAATCAAAAGCACTAGTCATAGGTGAATAAGGCATTGTTACATATTGTAAAGAAGATGACAGAAGGGGTATTCTACACTTTTTCTAGCTTCATTGTTGAGACCATTATTGAAGAGGCATACCAAGGTGAGAAGATAAGTTTTGATGTGATCCTTTTTTCTATTATTTCTGTAGAGATTGGAGTTCTCAATAGGCTAAAAGATAAGATGTGGCAATTCCTAGAAGAAAATAGGTACCTTACAGATAGATTTGTGTAGTACAAATGTGATGGATCCATGAGTAGAGCCTACAAGTAAAGGAAATAATTTTGGTATGAGAGCTTGTATGTTGCATTTTAGAATGAGTGGATAATACCCAAGAATCTTCCTTTGGTATTGAACAAATGGGTACAATTTTCCATTTACCAGCATTTTTGCATAGGGAATTTTGGCATGAAGGATGGAAAGTGGAGCCCTTGGTGCAAGATTTCCTATGTCTTCACTACACAGTACTTTTAGGCATCAATACATAAATTCTCAAATGCACGTAGGTTGATGTTTAATGAAGAATAAGTGGATTGTGACTATCATACACTCTAGAAGACGTATGTCTACCCAAGTAAGTCTATATATATTGAGAAATTGATTTCAGATGATATTCATATCAACTGTATGAGCTTAGCAATTGGGAAGAGTGGATCAAATAAGATATATATCTACCTAAATCCCAAATTGGAAAATAGAAAATATATAGAGAATGAGTTTAAGTTCCCTGAGGTGTCCAAGGGAAAGAATACTATGGGCACACTATAGGATGAAGAGGACACTTTGCCCCTTAGTGATGAAAAAGAAAAAGATGAGGAACTTAAAGAGGATAGTGGTGGCTTAGAGCATGGCAGGAGAAAAAAACCCACGATAGGGGAGAAAACAACACATGAGGAAACCCCTCCATTTCAAAAATAAGATGAGGAAGTGGTGTAAAAAGGTGTTATTGAGTTAAATATAGAATAGGACATTGGGGACTGTAGTATAAAAGAGTATTGAGAAGAACAAGAACTCAAGGCATGGTACCTTCACAACTACTAAGGAGATCCCCTAGGACTTCCCCTATGAAGGAAAAACCAGAGAAAAAAAAATGCACAAGTACATTCCCAAGAAGGATAGTGAAGGTGAGAAATATGATGACATCGCATGGAAAACTCCAGTCAACAGTGAGGATGAAGAAGAACCTCCGAAGGAAGAGTTGAAAAAGGATACAAAGGAGTTTAAAAAATTGGAGATATATAATGCCACCATTGATACAGAGGTAGATAAAGAGAAGGGTGAGCCATCTGGTGAGCCTATTAATACACAGACTAATGGAAAACCAATGGTTGATTCAGACATACACATTCCTAAGGGTAAGCACTCTAGAAAGGAGGAGGAAGAAACATATAAAACTCCTATAGTTGGGTATGTTAATGACCCAAACAAGATCATAGGCATGAGGTTCCAAAGTAATTTGGAGCCCAAGGACCTATATGGATGGGAATTAATGGACTTTGAAATGGTAACCAAACACACATGGAAGTAATTATCATGGACCATGTAGACTCATATGGATGATCCTGATTTCAACATGTGTGAAGAATCATGTGTCTCATGGAGAATGAAAAAATTACCACATTCATGCCATGTTACTATTAAGCCCACACAGATGTTAGATGAGTAAGTGAACAGTGCACTAACAAAGGTATCTATAGAGGTTACACACTGAAACATAGATAAAGAAACAACTATTCAGGCACTTATAGAAGATAGAAAAAAATAAATATACTAAGATAAAATTCCTAATAGAGGAAAATGAGAAAGATGAGGAAAAGGTGAGTACATTGGTGAGTATGGAAGAACAAATTAGGGATTTGATTTTGAAGGAAAGGATGGATATACAAGATAAAGTGTCAGAAACATTCCTCTCTGTAATGCATGATTTACACACACTTTTTCATATGGTGATGGATGAAGGTGTAGTGCACATGCCAAAACCAATGGATGTTGCATCTCAGGAAGTCAATCCCAAGGCAACGGTTACATGGAAAATTACTAGCTATGAATCTATATTGTAGACCTTGAAGGATGAATTGAAAATGATAGATTTAGCATTGAATATGTGTGTGGCCCTTGATGTAATAATACAGATAAGGAATATGGAGGAGTATGAGTTCCTCAAAGAAGTGAATAACGATACACTTGTGTGTGAGGAGAGGATCACTTTGGTAGAAAATAAGCATGATGCACTTGCAACAGCCCAGGACCCTCACAAGGAAAGGATCATAGAAATTTTAGTACTCAATGCGTGGTAGATGGATGCTATGGAAGGGATGATCTCAAGCCTAGAAAATGTTCTCAGGGTATTTCAAAATGAAGGTGAGAACATGAATTTGGATGAGTTGGATGGGGTATTTGAGGACATCCTTGATTAACTAATAAGGTTCCAAGTGATTGGAATGAGTTAGAAGTAGAGGCCAAATCTGAATATCCAAAGCTAATTATGTGTGTGGAAGGATAAAACACCAAATTATTATTTCATTATTTTTGTGTAGATATTATTTCATTATTTATTCTTTATTCGTGGAGATATGGATCATGATTAGCCATTTTTGGGGATGAAAATGAAGAAATTGTGGGGTAATGTTGGGCTAATGAATTACAGCCTAAGAATTGAACGCACATAAGGATTTTGCATGCAAACATGGGGTGTGTATGTGCACGTGGAAGTATATTAGAATAGGGCATGCGCAGGAAATTGAGGAACCAAGACTTAGCCATTTTCAGTATAAGGATAAATATGGACATGGAGTGCGGGGCATGTTTTGTAAAAAAACATAAAAGAACACAAAGCCCATTTAAAACAAGTGGAAGATCAAGTGACATGCATAGTTTTAGAGCTATTAGTAGGATTATACTATAGTTATATTATTAGATAATCTATTATTAGCAATATTGCATGATTTTTTGTTTATCATGTAAGTGCGCATGACTATTCTTAGCATGTAGCTTATTTTTGGAGAGTGCATGAGTAGTGAAGGGAAAGTACCCACCACATATAAATATGTATTGATTTATACGGTTTAGGGATCATTCCGAGTCAGTTCCATGATAGAGTTATGTTATTGGTTTATGGGTGTGCATGAATTATGGTGATAATACTATGTATGTATGCAACTTCTATTTTTTACAAAAAATAATATAATGGAACAATGTGGCAAGACATTGGTTATTGACATATTTGTTAAAGGTTGGTTCACTGTAAAGTTAATATTGATTCTTGTATGAGTTTATATTTCTTATGGTTAAGATCTAGATCTAATTTATGTTGTGCACTATGCTTAATTACTAGTTATGGATCTGAAATATTTGTATGATCATGAAAAATCCTTGAACAATGTTCCATAAAAGAGGGACCTGATACCCTTACGCACATTGGGTGAGCACTCATTTTTGGATGAGTGACGTACTAACATGCCTTGGGGTGTTGGTTAAATAATAATAATACAGTAGTCAAAACAAGGGGTGGTAAAGTTAAGTTATTTGGTATGCCCATATATATGTGAAAGGTTTTGATTTGATGCTAAGGCCTGGAGAGGTGTGTTAGGTTGGACCTAACACGTTGTAATTTTTCAGGACCTAGAGTTAACTTTGTATTTTTCCTTACCTTGTGTTTTTGTGTGGTCTATGAAAATTAAATTACAAACCTGACTTCTTGATTTTACCACTGGTTAGTACTTAGTGTATTTTCATATGTTTCAATGTGTATTGCAATTGTAAAAAGGATTCCTTATTTTCCATGGCTAGGTCCAAAATCAATTGATCAGTCAATGACAAATTTTCCTTGCAAAATGATTCAAAGTTATTAAGTGGTACATCTAGTGGCAGGTATTATTCCAAGAAGTTGATTGCGCAAGTTAATTTTATGATAAAACATGTATAATTTTGAAGTGAATTATTATATTTTAAGAATTCTAAAATAGAAGAAAATATTACTTCATGAATCAAAAAGTAAGATGAACAGATTGGAAAAGTATTTTTTTGTGAACAAGTGGGGTTCTATTAAAGGCCCCCTTCCCTTGATAATATGTGTACAAAATGGGAAAAAAAGTTTGTATATTAGATAAGTGTTTAGTTGTCAAAATCCATGAATTATTTTGGGAGTAGTGGAAGATATCCCAGAAGTATATCCTTATGGTGTCTAAATTCATCATGAAAAACTACACCAAACATGAATTAAATGTCCCTCGTAAGTCCTTGCAAGATGCCCTTGGCTATTAGTTCTCATACTCCAACCCATAGCCCATGGAGAATATAGATGAGCTCCATTTTTCTACAAAGTGAGTTCACCCACTTGTGAAGGTTGAGACTGAAAAGAGTTTGTGAGAATCGAATTAGAAATGAGACACCATGAAGTAGTTTCACTCCAACGGAATCGTGATAGCTCCAACGATTGTAAGAAAGAATTGATCAGTAATGGAAGAAATTGCTCAACAAAAACAAATCTTGCATAGAGGAAAGACAAAAGAGTGTCTTGGCATGCTCATAAATGAATAGAAAAGGGGTACATATAGGGTGCTGAGTAACCCTAGGGCATGACACACATGAAACCCTAAACCTAACCCTAAACCTAACCCATGTGAGATGACCCTCCAACATGAGAGGAGGACACATAGGATAACTCACACTAACACCCCCCATTCATTAAATCTAGGGTAGTGGTTGTGATGATTCAGACGAAAGAGGAATACACTCCTAAACAACTAAGAAAGATGTGCCAATGGGGCCTGGAAACTAAAGGCCTGATAAGGTGCCCATATACAAACACAATCTTCCTAGAAGAAGAAGAAGAAAAGGTCTACATAGCCCGAAGAAGATGGTCAAATGCAAAAGACCTCTCCCCAAGAAGAGACCATAAGTGAATAAAATTCATCTTAGTGAAGGGCTTGGTGAATAAATCTACAATCTGATCAGCTGTCTGAATGTACTGAATGTCGATGATACCATCATGAATAATCTCCCGTATGAAGTGCATATGAATCTCAATGTGCTTCATTCACTGATGCTGAACTGGATTTTTACAAATAGAGATTGTGCTCATGTTATCACAGTAGATAATGGTAGGCTGCCAAAAGTGGATGCCAAACTCTGTCAGAATACCCTATAGCCAAATAGCTTATGTGGCAACGTTAACTACTCTTCTGTATTCTACCTTTTTAGATGATATCGCAATTGCATTATACTTCTTGATAGACCAACTAATAGGACCCAAACCAAGAGAGAAATTGTAGCCAAAAGTATATTTCTGATGATCTAAGTCACCAGCCCAATCAGAATCTGTGAATCCAATCAAGACAATATCAACCCCTCAATGATAGTGAATTCCATCAGCATAAGTGCCACAAACATAATGAAGGATCTGTTTAGCTACTTTCTAATGTAACTCATGTGGCTCTTGCATGAATCTGGACACGATCCCAATAGCATATGATAAATCCAGTTGAGTGTGAGTCAAGTAAATCAAGCTCCTCACCAACTGTCGATAAAGAGTACCATCAACCAAGGGAGTTGAGCAATCTGAAACCAACTTAACCCTGGAAAGAAAAGGAGTAGGAGAAGACTTGCAATTAGACATCTGAAACCAAGATAGAAAATCAAGAGCATACTTAGGTTGCGAAATCAATATTCTTGAGTCAGATTGTGAAATATGGATCCCAAGAAAGTAATGAAGTAGACCTAAGTCAGTCATGGAAAACTTGTTGGGTAAGGTGATCTTCACAGAATCAATAATAGAGGAAGAACTTCCTGTGATAAACAAGTCATCAACATATAGAACAAGAATGAGTATGGATTCATCTTGCCATAGAATATAAAAATTTGGATCAGAGTGACACCTAATAAACCTTGATGTAAGTAAGGAGTCCATCTTGGCATACCAAGCCCGAGGGGCTTGTTTAAGGCCATAAAGAGACTTCTTTAACTTACAAACAAGGGAGGGATCTTGGACATAACCTGAAGGTTATTCCATATAGATATATTCCTCTAGGTCACCATGAAGGAAGGCACTCTTAACATCCATTTGATGGAATTTCCATCTATTCGCTACAACAATGGCTAGGTTCAGTCGAATAGAAGTCATCTTCGCAACCGGAGCAAAGGTTTATGTATAATCAACCCCAGCTATCTGGGAGAAACCCTTAGCTAATAATTACACTTTAAACTTTTCAATGTTTCCATCTACTCCATACTTTGTTTAGAGCACCCACTTACACCGAATGATTTTTCTTCCTTTCGGAAGAGTGGTGAGATCCCAAGTATCGTTCTTCATGAGAGAGGAATACTCCTCATCCATGGTATAATCCCACTCAGGAATACCAGAAGCCTCTCAGAAAGACTGTGGATCAGAAGCAGAGGCAAAGAAAGGGTGGGGTCCAATGAAATTTTAGCGAGTAACTCTCATATCTAAAGTATCTCCAACTAATTTTCCAGCACTTTGCAAAGTTTTCCTGGCCCAAAGGGGACCAAGAGGATCAGGCTCAGAGTCAGAAGATTCGTCACTTGAGTGAGAAGGGACATAGTCGTCACCATCACTACTATCAGAATTAGAAGACTCAAAGGTCTGATGGTTAGGAGGATTCAGAAGAGGAGAACACTCAATAGTATCATCATCTGATGAATCAGAATCTGAATCAGTGAGCTGAAGAACCTCAATAGGTGGAGAAGTAGAAGTCGAAGAAGACTCATTAAACTTAACACTTCTCTCAATATACAGCTCATGAGAAGTAGGATTCATCAATTGATATCCCTTCACACCATCAGGATACCCTAGAAAGATACAAGGTTTGGATTGTGGTTCCAAGGCCTTGCATTTATTCTTGGGAATCCAAGCGATAGCCTTGGATCCAAAGAATCAAAAGTTCTCAACATTAGGATTGCATCCAAACCAGGGTTCAAAGGGTGTCATCCCTCTTACTGCCTTGTGTGGAACATGGTTCTGAATGTAATTTACACAATTCACTGCTTCGGCCCAATATTACAGAGGAAAAGACTTCGAGTGAATCATACAAGTGGCCATCTCCTTAAAATTATGGTTCTTTCTTTCTGCGACTCCATTCTGTGAAGGGCTATAAGCAACTGTATGTTGTAAAGAGATCCCTTCAGAAGTATAGAAATTCATGATCATATTGTTTACATATTTACCCCCATTGTCAGTTTGAGGAATCTTGATAGACCGTTCCACCTGTTTCTCAACAAGAGCCTTAAAGTCCTAAAAAAGTTCAAAGACTTCAGACTTAAGCTTAAGAAAATATACCCAAGTATATCACGAATAGTCATCAATGAAGGTTAGCACATAAAGAGCTCTAGTAAATGAAGGAGAAGGAAATGGACCAGAAACATCACTGTGAAGAAGATCTAAAGGACGAGTGGCTCTCCAGGCTTTTCCTTTGTCAAAGTTCTTTTCAGGATGCTTTCCAACGGTATAACCCTCACAAAGACCCTTATAAAACTTGATGTGAGGCAACCCATTGACCATTTCATTTTGACTCAATTGTTCAAGGTAGTGATAATTTAGATGTCCAAAATGCTCATGCCATAGCTTACTAACCTCATTTGCATGATTGAGCAAGGAAGTGGGCATAGAATCAGAAGTAAAGTGGGAGAAGGTGTACAACTATGAATAGTGATCTGCCTTTCCCTCAGCCAATGTAGTGTCATTGTTAAGCTCATGAATAATCACCGAGTTAGGACCAAATTCCACTCGCATTCCTTTACCAAGGTGAGTAATTTGGTAAACCGATAGGAGATTGGTAGAGAGATCAGAAACACTCAACACTTGGTTAAATGTTCCCCCATCCATCTCTATCGATCCACTACCAGAAACTGACATTGTTGTGTCATTAACCATAATGATTTGGGGCATACCATAAGGTTTGATGTTGGAAAACTCAACATGCAAAGAACCCATGTGGTGCAAGGTACCAGAATCTATAATCCATGTCGATGAAGGAGAAACTCTGGCTACAAGGGTCTTTCCTTTCTTCTTATCATTTTTAGCACCTTTTGTAGCAGAAGACTCAGCCTTCGGGGCACTTTGTTTTATGGATTTAAGAACACTTATTTTATTCTTCTCAAGTAAATGAGATAAGTGATTAATCTGTTTCTTAAAATAGTGTTTCTCATCATGACCAGACTTCTTGCAATAGGAACAAAAATACTTTCTTTTCTGTGCCTTAGGCTCAGAAGGTGAAGTGTTTGTGTCATTATTAGGTTTGTTCTTAATTTCTTTCTTAGGTTAATTGTTTGTTTCTTTCTTATTTTCAGTCTTCTTTTCCTTACTAGTACTTGCTGAAAGGGCATGTGACTTGGACTTGAGAGACCCCATTTGAATGAGTTTATCCTGTTCTCGAATGAGTTGGGATGAAAAATAGTCAAAGGAGGGCATAGTCCAAGTATCTCCCAAAGAATATTTTGTAGCGTAGAAAGTTGACACGAAGACAAAATATTTGGGACCTAACTTAGAGAGAATCAACAAGATCAGTTGGGAATCTTTCTTTTCTACTTGACATCCTTTTAACAATAATCTAATGTGGACAAATTTTGAGAAGAAAGCTTGTAGGTTTTCAAAGTCACTAGGATTTAATCCTAGTAGTTCATTTTCCAACTCATGCACTCTCATGTCATCTAGTTTTCCAAACATCACATCCAGCATTTTCCACATAGATTTAGGTGTTTCAGAAGCCTCAATGTGGAAGAGAAAGTCAGGAGAAATAGACATGCAAAGAAGACCTAAAGCTTCATCACTACGGTTTAACCACTTAGATTTTTTAGGTTCATCATCTGGTTCAGTCTCAGTTCCCATGGTGATGCGGAATAACCCTTTAACCCTTAGTTTCATTATTATTTTCAATCTCCATTCGAAAAATTTGAACGGCGTAAGTAAAGGAATTGAAAGTGCATCCATAGTGAGAGAGAAAGAAATGCAAAAAAGAAACACAACCACCAAGGACAATAACAACCCCCCTGCTTTCAGCACTTTATAGTTTAGTGCTTTGATTACAATTGGGTCCATGCGTGTGGTTTGAAACACTTGGTAACTCGTCTTGCAATTAGCATAATAACGTGAAAGAGAGGAGACCACAATAGTGTTTCGTGGAGCATAACAAAAAAAGGACACTGTAAACAAGCACAAGCAAAAAATAGAAAGGAGGTGAAAGCCAACCCTAGTTGTGAGAAAAAACATCTCACGTTGCAAATGGAAACCCCCTTGCTGCAAACTATGGTGGTCGCGCTCACTAGTCGTAAGCAATAATAAGGGTGAAATACAAGGTTTGGGAACTCAAGGAGTTCAGATAGTCTTCAAAATGCCAGAAAAGAGCTTGGAAGGCAAGGTGGTGCACGAAGTGTCACTGCACACTTGAGCGCATAATTAGTGCAAAAAAATTGACAATAACCCTAAATTTTACCGTTTGAAAACGCCCAATTTTACTATTTTGAGAGCTATTGGAGTTGTAAAAAAATGATAAAAGGATTATAAGATGCCGATTTTTAAATTAACTAGAAATCGTAAAATAAGATAGAATCAAATTAATTTGCAATTAATAAAAAATAGATTTAATTAAATTAAATCTAAGTAATTACAAAAATGAATTAAGATCTAAAAAAAATTAAATCCTAATTAAGTATTTAAATGTTAAAAAAAACTAATTAGATATTTAAATAAGATCTATGAAATATCTATTTAAACTTCTAATTAAAAACTAATTAAAACTTACCATAAGTATTTGTTTAAAAGCACATGTATTTTTTTTAAAAAGGATATGTTTTTAAAAACTTACTAAAAAGCAAAGGATTTGAAGCTTTTTTTTTAAAAAAATAGAAAGTTTGCTTTTTGTGTAAGGATTTAAAAAAGCTTTTTAATAAATAGAAACTTAAAAACTTACCACGTATGGTTTTAGAAACTTTATAAAAAAACTTACCAATGCCTTTTTTTAAAAACTTACAAGTTTATGAAACGGGAGTAATGCTTTTTAAAAGGTACAAAAAAAACGCGTGTTAAAAAAAGAAAAGGTAATGTTATTTGTGCATAGTTTGATTTTTTTTTTGTTTGATATTTTTAGTTGTTGTTGTTGCGTGTAAGGCCGAAGGGAGTAGTGGCAGGCTGGTGACAGTAGGGTAGGCCAGTGTGGTGGATAGCAAGGGTCTCGACAGCCAAAAGAAAACACAATCCTTGCAAAAAAAAATGCGGCAGGGTTTTGAATATTGGTCCAGCCAAAAAAAACATGGCAGAGGTTGATTGTTGGTCCAGCCAAAAGAAAAAAAGGTAGAGTTTGATTTTTGGTCCAGCCAAAAGAAAAAAAAACACGGTAGAGGTTGATTGTTGGTCCAGCCAAAAGAAAAAAAGGTAGAGTTTGATTTTTGGTCCAGCCAAAAGAAAAAAAACAATCCAAACAATGCAACCACTCAGGACAGCAAATCAAGTTAAAACAAATACAATCCAAAAAACACAGATTTCCAAAAACACATAGATTTCCAAAAAAAATAATATATTTTAGTAGAAATCTGAATAAAACCATAAAAGGAACCAACCTCAAGATAACGTTTTCCACTAAATACGACTGTAACCAGTGAAATCCAGTGATGAAAAAAATGCAAACCTGCATACATGCACAAAAAGGCACCAAAAATGACACAACTTTCCAAGAAAGCTTGTTAGAGAGATTAGCAAAATAATTATGGAAAATAGTGATCGAAAAACTTGCATGCAAAGTAAAAAAAATGAAACCAAGAAAGAGTAATCACAACTAAAAAATAACGAGTGCATGTTTACTCGATCTCAGCTCTGATACCATGAAAAGAGTTTGCGAGAATTGAATCAGAAATGAGGCACCACAAAGTAGTTACACTCCAACGGAATCGTGATAGCTCCAACAATTGCAAGAAAGAATTGATCAGTAATGGAAGAACTTGCTCAACAGAAACAAACCTTGCATAGAGGAAAGACAGTGGAGTGTCTTGGCATGTTCATAAATGAATAGAAAAGGGGTACATATAGGGTGTTGAGTAACCCTAGTGCATGACACACATGAAACCCTAAACCTAACCCTAAACCTAACCCATGTGAGATGACCCTCCAACATGAGAGGAGGACACATAGGATAACTCACACTAACAGAGACCCCTTTTTAGGTAAGATTTTGAGCCTCGTCCTATATATGCTTGAGTTACAGGGACCCATGCAACTTTGTTAATTGAATCATCTTGGGTAAACTTTTGTTTTTTCGAGGGATCCATTTCCTTTACTTTAGTGGTTTGAAATTCAACCGTTGTGGCCTCTTGTGTAGAGATATTCTCTTCTACTTTTTCCATTTGTTGACTTTGGGGTGACCTTTCCCTTTGTGGTGTATAGGTTATAGTCCGGTGGGGAAGCTAAATTTCTAACAGAGGAGCATAATAGGCCTTATATATATGCATAATATCATTGTGAATCCTATGGAGATTATGGGATAATTGGTGCTTCATATGATATGCATTTAGGTGATTTTCAGGGAGAAGGAGATGGACGTGCAAGGATCAAAAAATAGGGAAAGAGGCACACATCTCAGCTAGTCAATTCAAAAAAGACAAAACTAACACATTCTTGCAAGATCTTTCCAGATGATTGGATCAAATGTTGGGAACATTGAATACCATCTTGATAAAGGCATCACTCATCCCAGTTAACTGAAATAATTCATACAGGTTTTGAAGTTTGAGAGATGATGGGTTTACACCTAAAATTAGTGACGCCATAATAGGGGGATAATGCATAGGAATGAAATATGAAAATCTCTACGAGATTGGGGTAATGGTTTATGAACCATTGGAATAAAAAGTTGTGTTTAAGTAGGCAAGTTGATCTAGAGTGACATGTGCAGGCCATTGTGGTGCCCTTAATTGACATATCCCGCCCAGATCAGCTGATACAAATTGGAGTAAATTTTTAAAAAAATCATAAAATGACATATCCTTAGGAGGTGATTAAACATTCGTGTATTTAAATAAAGGTATTATCAATTTAATGCCTTTATTTTCCTCATCACAATTTTATCTTAGGTGGACTATTGAATCAACAATGGGTATGACTTGTAAAATATTTCACTTGGTTGTGTTGGCATGATAGTGACAGGGAAGGGTTGAAAAAATTTGAAGGGTGTCAAGGAAGAATATCCCCTATTATTCCTTAGAAGTTTTGAAGGATGGCCTAGGCACGATTGAATTAAGATTCTAGTGGAATATTCACTAAAACCCTTGTATGTATAATGTTGCATAAAGATATATGGGGTTTTAGGAAAAGAGGAGAGGGTTTAGAGAAAAAAGAGAGAACTCTTTAGAGGGGATTTGCGAGGATCAAATATATGGTATGGATTTTTGCACTTTGTTATGTAAACATTTTTAGACTATCAATTTTTTGTGATTCATGCTAAGATGGTTGTAGATGTACAACCATTATCAAGATTTAAGATCATTTGTATATGTGTCCCTCATCCTTCCCTATAAATGGGTCTATTCAAACAATTTATTACAATTTTTTTGTCATGCTCCTTTGTTAAAGTATTTAGAAGTTGATTGATGTATGATTTATTTATGAATCTCATGTGGGTTATGTCTAAGAAATTATATGATAACACCTTATTGATGGTTATCTTGAATGGATGGTGAAGAGAATGTTGTCCTTCAATGGTAATTTTGGGTATCATCCTTATATCATGTAAAATTCCTTTCTATAAATCATAATGGGTGATATGTTTGTTTATATTCAGGGTAGCTTGATTTTTTCAACATTTAGTATGTCTCTTACACGGTGTTTTAGTATTAGGTGACATGATTTGGGATACTAGGGATTATTGGGTTGTTTATCTTCCTTGGAGGTTCCTTGTGACAAATTACCCTGGGAAATTTTTCTTCATCCTACTACTATGTCAGGAAATGATAGAGATGTCATGGTGTGATGGTCGACATAATTTCTGACCCCCATGCATCCTTTATTTTTTAGGTTCTTCTTTTTTACAAATCCATCCCCACCTTATAATATCTCAAAAATTACTCTATGTACCCTATACGTCATGCATATTTCATCTTCATGACATATCCCACATGATATCTATTGGTGAGACACACATTAAATGTGTATAACTCAAGTGTGTGGTCCTTTGTTTTTCACTATAGAAAAAGGATCTCTAGCATCAATACATAAGGATACATGAAAAATATTTGGGGTTGATGTTGAGATCACATTAAATATTTCTCTAACATATTACATTAGAGCCCCTAGGTGTTTGTAGTACTTTGTGACCACTCTTCGAGTGAGAATTGCATTTAGTGGTTACACCTGGGCTCTGATTTACCTACCTTACTAATTTTAGAGGTTGTGGGGATCACTCTTGACCCCTTCCTTTCTCACGTTACACCTCGGGTTCTCTCACCCTAGCCTAGGTATAGTCAGAAGTAACAAATGGAAATCTACACCCTCTGCCACTCCCAAGGATGCTTGGTGGGTGATCAAGGGGAAGATCCCCATCCCTAGCTCTAAAATGAAAAGATCATGAGGGTATTACCCCCTTCTTCCATGCCTCTAGCATTCTCCCATGGGGGTGTTAGATAGGGAGCCACCAAATTCTTTTATCCCCACATCAAAATTTCCATATGATCAATCATTTGAAAACATGATGCGATGTATCTCACTTAGGGATTACCAAATCTTAACTCTCAATATGCTCCCTACCCATTACACATACAAGATACCAAACAAGCATATGCTCTATGAGCATAACATGGGGAACATCATTTCCTTTGGTCACCATTTCCTTTTAACACAACTTATATATGGAGGCATTGATCACCCCTTCTCTCATCTCCATAATCAGCCACATGCTTAACCTTTTACATTGGAATTTTCATTCTTGGATAAGCCTCAATTTTCCCAAACTTACCTCCACCATTGTGCGTGGAAAAGTTTTGATATGGGTAGGTATGAGCAAGGCACATGAGTTACAAATTTTAGAGTTGAGAAAACCTCACAAAAAACATGGCCTTGGATTTTTATTCCCCCTCTTCAAATTCTTCACTACTAACATCAGAACCTCAACCATCCACATCATTGTCATCATACATATCCTATGATAATGACGATACAATATCCATTCCTTCTAAAAAATTTTAATCAATTCTTTCACACTAGGACCAATGACTTACCAAACAAATAGAAAGACTGAGTCCCTTCAATTAGTACTATCTGACATGATAGAAGAGGATTCTTGAACTATTGATATTTTCTATTGTCATAATGATAAGACCATCCTAACCTATACAGGTATTGAGGATCACTATCTCTAAAAATCCTTACCTTCTGACAGGTCTACACTTCTTAATGAATCTACCATCAATGTTAATATAAGCATGTTAAAAAGAACCACATATTGTCAAATTTGGTCAAAATTTAGATGTAAAAGAACTCTAGGAGTTCACCACATTATTATCAAGTCACAATAAATCCTTTTCATGGTCTTATAGTGAAATTCTTGGTATCGACTCTAACATAATTATCCATAATATAATATTTATCCCCGGTGCTAAGATTGTGAAGTAAATCTTCATAGAATGCATCCATGTGTTGCCTTATTAGTCAAAGAATAACTTTAACATCTTCTTTCTACCAATTTTATACTACCCATCAACTACAACCAATGGGTTTCCAACATTACACTGGTAACCAAGACCTTTGGGAAGTTGCGTATCTATACAAAATTTTGATACATTAACCTCACATGTCCAAAATACAACTTTACCCTACCTAAAATTGATCTTGTCAATATAACAAAAATGAATGAGATGTTGTTTCTTATGGATAGTTTATCTAGTTCTAATCAAATACTCATTATACTAGAAGACCAATATAAGACATATTTTATCATCTCGTGGGGAACCTTATACTATAGAGTAATTCCCTTTGGCCTAAAAAACATAAGAGAAACTTATCAATGTGTCATGACATATATATTTCACGACCTCATCTATAAAACTATAGAATAATGTGTGGATGATCTCTTGTTCAAATATAAACATTGTAAAGACCATCTCATTGTCCTTGATGTGATATTTTCCCATCTCATATAGTTTTTTCTCCACCTTATCCTAGATAAATGCATATTGAGGGTAATTGATAGGAAAAATATTGGGATTCATAGTATCTATTAGATGAATTGATGTAAAACCCAAAAAAGTCAAGGATATTATCAAAATGCCTCCCCAATTCAATCTTAAACAACTTCATAGCCTCCAAGGAAAGATTTAGTCTATCCACTATTTTATCTCTATGTTATTGGACCATTTTCAACCATTCTACCACTTTTCGAGAAAGGACATCCACTTTAAGTGGGTTGATGATTTTCAACGGGATTTTAATTCCCTAAAACAATATCTCTTATCACTTCCAGTGCTTACACCTTCACATGAGGGGGAGCATTTCTATCTCTACATCTACGCTACTGATCATGCCTTGGGACCCATGAAAGTACATCAAAACAAGTAAGGTAAAGAACTGACCATCAATTACATAATTCATACTCTTTATGATTAAGAAACCTTCTATGTTGAAGTATAAATTGTGTGTTGTGCTTTGTACTTTACGAATTCAAAAATTCTTCATTATCTCCTTAATCGTAAAAATTATGTAGTTATACATTTTAATCCATTAAAATCCATACAATTAAAACCATACCACAATGATTTCATAAACATATGGCTTATGCTTATGAAAAAAGTTTACCTCTAATTCATCTCTAAAAAATCCATCAAGGGGCAGATCATTTTTGATCAACTTGTAGAAGCTTCACTACCCACTAATCAACTGCATTGTGAATAGTTTCCTAATGAGTCCATCAACAACCTTGATCACAATAACACCCCTCTTAAAATGACCTTGTTCTTTGACATGTCAAAATGCGGACAAGGGGGAGGTTTTAGAATAATCATATTACCCCTAGGGCACTCCTATTCCGCTATCTTTGAAACTTAACTTTAGTTGTACAAATAATATGGTGGAAAACAAGGCCCTCAACATGGGCCTTCAAACCACTACATTTCTATGTATAGAAATACTTGACATCTATAGTGATTCCTAACTTATCATCAATCAAATAAAAGGAAGCTACCAATGTAAATACAAAATCTTGCAAAAATATAAAGCAATTGTCAACAATATTTTGAAACTCTTCAATCATTATGAAATTAAAACTATTCAACGTTCATCTAATAAATTCACAGATAATATGACATCCATTGCATCTCTTATCCCTCAATCACGAGACTATTCCAAAATATTTTTCATCATATAAAAAATTGATCAATCATCTTATACCAACATTGTTGTTCCCACTATCAATCATATATAAGCTAGCCAATATGACATTTGTTATACTAAAATTTAAGACTACTTTCCACAAATAAAATATCTATGGATTTACCTACAATTGGTAAATGATATTTTCAAAAATGTGCATCATGTTATGTCATATTCGAGGGTATCCTCTACAAAATAGGGTTTGATGGCCTTCTCCCCCAGTGTATTAAATATCCAGAGGCTTATCAAGCTATCTAAGAAGTATAGGATGGAATACATGACATACACTTCAACAAATTATCCATTACTAAATAAATCCCATAGATGGGATACTATTGGCCCACACTTAACCAAGATTGTTGTGACTATGTCAAGCAATTCATCAAATGTCAACAACACTCCAATCTTACACACATACCTAGTCATTCTCTTCAACCATTTGAAGATCTATGGCCTTTTTCATAATGGTGGATTGACCTCATTTTCTTTAATTCCATCATCACATCAACTAAATATTTCAATAAATGGGTGGAATAAATCCATCTCATATCCTCTAAAGTAAATAATATCGTCGATTTCATCCATCATCACATAATATTTCTCTTTGTTATCCCTCATAAAATCATCATAGATAATGGTAAGTAATTCAAAAATAAGAAATTTCAAAAAAATTACGAGACGTACAACATCAAATTTATTTTTTCCACACTGTATTATCCAAAATCCAATGGTCAATCAAAATCATCTAATAAAAACCTCAATAAAATCCTTACCAAAACTATTGATCATATTGATAGAGATTGACACCTTTAAATCCCCTTTGCATTGTGGTCCTATCGAACTAGTATTCAAACCCCCACAGGTGCTATGCCCTTCTCCTTGGTATATAAAACTAAAGCTATCCTTCCCCTTGAAATCCATATTCTATCCTTACATGTTTTTCTTAAATATTTCATCCCTGAAGAAGAATATCTTCAAGAATGCTTATCAAAACTAAAATTGTTAGATTAATGCCAACTAACCTCCCTCAAATATATAAACATCTATCAAGAATGAATTAAACATGTATATAATAAATACATAAAATAATGTTAATTTAATGTTGGTGATATTGGTCTCAAATAAAATCAGCATGTCACGAATATGGAAAAGAGTAAACGTGGAAAGTTTTCTCCAAACTAGCTTGGGCATTACATCATCGCTCACAAATATAGGTCAAGATGCTACTGCTTAATCTCTCTTAAATGGTAAACTTGAAAAGGAAACTCTTAATGCCTTAAACTTGTAGCCCTTATACTATTAACATATATACTTAAAAAAACCTTATTCTGACTAAAATCCTCCATACTCAAACCAACCACTTAATATCCCTCACCCATATAATGATCTAGGATCATGTGGTCTTCCGTTCGTATACCTAAAATGACCTTAAATATGGGCACCCCAAACCTACTCATAAAATATTACCTATGGACCAATCCTTTTTATACTTAAGGTACCCTGCAATCATTACCCCTAAACTATCCATCAAAACAAATGCTAAAGACACACATGTTATCTTTTACACTGAACCCAAATGGTCTCTCAGGTCCACCCTTCGCAAAGAAAATCATAATTAGTATGGGATGTAAAAATGTCTTATAGACTTCTCCCTCGAAGGAAAAATATTAAAAATATAATAGCTATCACCATCATAATAAAAATATTATCATAGAGCACTCCCTTGAAGGATGCCTACCAAAATTAGAATATATATATAAACATGTCTAAAATCGTTGTAATCCCAGGAAAGATTCCTGCATCAATCAAATTTCCCTTAAAATATGCAAGCTTCCTAGATTAATCAACTTGTGCACTATCAAAATAAAAATATGAGGTACAACCTAAAACCTCTAAGGTGCACACAGTTCCTTGTATAAGATACATACAACTTCCAATCCATGTCCATAAAGTAAAATATATATCTCATCACATCCTAAATCCATAACAAAACCTGAAATGGGATAATTATGGTTAGTTATATGTAACTAATAAGTAGAGTTGTAAGTGCATTATGTCAAAATCACCATTACATACATACCAAATCAAATAATACACCTTAAACCATCAACAATATAATAACATATAAAATCATCATGAAAAATAATATAAATCATCATCATTATAGAATAATCACCATCAATCTATCTATTAAATCATATAAAACACCACATAAAAAGCATCAAAACACATTTTACATATCCATATGTCCAAAAAATGATCACACACACACACACACGCATATGTCAAAAATCGATATACATATCACGATTACGATCTATGTACCATGTAATAATCACATCATGAAGTGTGTTGGGTTTTAAAATGATACTTTAACAAACCACAATCAGGGGATAGCAAGTCCCTCCTCTTTAATGGGAGAGGTTCTTGTACGTACCTGAAATTGATAGGTACTACACCGCCGAAACGATGTCACACATACCCCAATGATGATACAGGTCTCCCTTCAAGGTGTTCAGAATCTAGAAAGGCTCACCAAGTATACGTTTGTATCCTACATGCCTCGCTCAGCCTCCGCATGATTTTTTTTCCACTCTGCCCCTTATTTTCTTGTATTTCTGTCTTTAGTGACGAAACTGCCACCCTGCCTGGGTGGTGGTCCCGTGACTGCCACCCAGAATAGGGTAGTAGTCCCGTAACCACTGGCATGCACAAGGTGGCGGTCCTGTACACATTTTCTAGATCCTTCCGATGATCACTTCAAACATAAATCTTCAAATTTACATGCTTTCTTCAACAACTTTGGCTTGCATTAATGTTTTTGGTCCCTTGGTAATAGTGTTTTTCCTTTGTTTATAGTAAAAGAGATCAAATGGGAGTTACCCTCTGGTAAATGCATTGATTATAAATAGCCAACTTGTTTTCAAGCAAATGGCCCCTCATCTTCTCAATTCTCTTATTTAGTCTTTCAAATTCTTGCTTAGAATTCTGTTAGTTTCATGTTTTGCTTCCATTGTTGGTATTTTAGAGGTCATATGATCTTCTTGTTTCAGTATTATTCCATTGCTGCGGCATATAATCAAGTTTAACAAAGAATAGCTTCATTTCTAGACTAGAATCCATTAAAGTTGTAGGTTTTGTTTTGTCACAAGGATAGTTTTTGAAACTCTCGGTACACTTGTGTTATATTCCCACAATAAATACCACTAGGTATTACATAGTCAAGATTTGTTCACTTGCACTATTTCTCTCCTACTCGCATTGTATTCGGTCTATATCCAAAGCTGCCATTGTTTGAATGCTATTTTTTGTTGATACTATCATATACACACTTTCTGGATTCATGAGGACATGAAGGAACAAGGAGATCACACTGAGGGGACGAAATCACACACAACTAGATTTACCACTGTTCTGTAAATACTAGGTTTGAGCTATCAAAGTTCTAGTTACAACATATCAAATAGAGTAGGGAATTATTTTATTTCAATCAAAATTTTGCTCTCGATATTGCCAGTGAAACTGTGGGGATTAATACTTTCTAAGAAAATATGATTCATTCCTCACTTCTAAGGTAGGATTGAGAGTCTTTTGATTCAAAATAAATAGTTGTTTAGATATTTAGGATAAAATCACAACTGTACAGGAAAATAGCCATACCAGGCTATGTTGTTTATTTTATTTCTATTTCTAGATTATTTGTCCATTTTATAAATATACTAGAGTAGCTGCTCTTCAATTTCATTGAACTACGTCATTGAAAAATACAAAAATAGAAGGATGCTTACATAGTGTAAATACCTCTTTCGTAATAATTTTATTAATTTTAGTTAAAAGTTGAATCATTTTGTATGACAATAACATGACCTAAAGAGCCTAGAGAGTACATATTTGAACCCATAGTGCCTCAGCCAAATCTACCCATGAAATTAGCTGATATAGATCAGGACCTTAGGATACAGGTCTTTCAAGAAACAAAAAACTTACAAGAAATTAGCGAGTAACTGAGAGGGTTAAATATCAAAGACGATAAAGATTACACATTCTAGTCAAACCATCCAAACTATAGAATGCCTTGATAAAACCTCTGAATGACTGTATAAGGATTCAAAAGAGAGAAAACATTTGGTTGCGATCCTTTGGTTCCAAAACCTGATGCAGGAGACCTCCTCCTTAACATAGACACTAGCTTACATATTCAAGTTTCCAGAACACCTGTTAGGTACTCTAAGAAAATCATACAACTTCTAGTTCTAAACATAGAGGCTAAAAAGACGTACAATTACTTGATAGTTAGGAGAAGTGATTGATTCTTCACATGACCATAACAGGTCCACAACAACCACAAACTCGCAGTTGTGATCCCTAAGTCCCACAACCCAATGGGCCTACAAATCAGTTAAGTATTGACATTGGCTTACAAATGTTGGTATTTAGATCTTCACCACTCCCACTGGATATTATAGTATAGTTCTCCATATTAAACATAGAGGCCAATCAATCTAATATTTTCTGGGCTAGACCAAAAAACCACCTATAGTTAACTATAAATCTACTAAATTGCCCATCACCATTTTATGACCTTGTCTAGAGATATATATAAAGCTCCCACATGCCACTTCCCATGTATCCAACAACCAAGAAATAGGATCTCGGCAGAGCTCAACATTGATTGGAGCCTCCGAGAAGCCATTATATCTGAACAAAATATTACATCAATTAAGGTTAGGAGGGCCTTCTTCACCTTAGATTCGCAGATTCCATTATCAACTATTGAGGATTTAAGATTACCTGATTAGCTTGTCTGTATCCATTCACATTCAAACTTTCATCAGCTGTCTCGACACAACCTTGGGAGTTCGGGTACGAGGAAAGGGTACTTGTATATTCCTAGGCTCACTTGTCACTTTTCCATTGTACAAAATTTGTTAACCCGATGTGAACAAACAATTCTTCCTTTTATTATTTTCCATTTCTCTCATCCACCTTCGCTCTTTCCCATTATTCTACGGGTATTCATATACCCCCCAAATATGTTGGGATAGGACGCATATGGCAGACCTCTCTCAGGTCTCGAAGCAAACTATAGTAAAAAAAAATACAAACCTCACCCTCGCTTTCTGCATGGGTTGATAACTATTCAAGTAATTACTTGTCATCTCAAACTCCCCCTCACAAGACTAGTTCTAGTTCTTCGTTCTGAATCGAGGAGTTCGATCAACTCGCTCAAACACAACAACTAGAGCCATCAGGCTCTAACAATATGATGTTTACTGGAGAATCCATTTCATCTTCTCGGGTCTTATTCAAACCACAAATCAGTAGACAATCAAACCCACTCCCCTTTTTTAATGAGGAATACTTAGCACACTTCACTAAAAGTGAACAATGCTTCCAAAATATGTATCCACCTATAGGGAATTTATAAATACAGTCTCATTCCCTATTCCAGGAGAACACCCCCATTCCTCCACCTATGGAAAATACCCTTAGTGAAGCTTGGCAGGGTAATGGTCAATTCATAGTAGGGTATCGTACCCCTTTACAACCTCAAGCTATACAACAAACACCTTTAAGGTAAAGCACTGTGTCTTCACCAATGGAGGTCATTTTGGCCTTAGTTGAAAAGGTTAGAGGGCTAGAACTCGCTCAAGAAAACCAAAATTCATATTTTGGGCGAGCAGGAATCCCTAATCCTCCACATCATCTTAGTCAGGTCGACCTCCTTACAGGAACAGGCATGTTAGGCATGACTCCTTAATCCTTATAGTTACCCACAACAAACACCAACTAGGACCGCATTTTCAAACACCGCTCTAGTAGAAAACATGACACCTTCTGACTTGGCACCAAACAACCCGTACCAGAATAGTGCTTCTCCTTAAACATTTATTCAAATTAACCACAAGGAGACATGTTCTCTTCTCCCGGGATGTTTTTTCAACCACAGGGATTCCCTTATGTCCCTACAAATGCATATGTTATACCATATCAACAACCCATTCCACCTCAACCCCCTCAGCAAGCCTCGTCGATGGTTGAGGCCTACGGAGTAGGAACTTATTTGGAATATTTAAAAGAGCCCCTAGAATTCACCATATGAAGTGTTATGCTTCCAAGACCTCTTCCTGATTTTCCCAAATACAAAGGGGAAGGGGATCGAAATGCACACATTAAATCCTATGCCATAACCATACGGGAGTTACTCCCTTGGGATAGGGTTGTCACTAAAATATTCCCTAAGACCTTAGAAGGTATTTCCCTTGATTGGTATTACAGAATACCTGAAGCCTCGATACACTCATTTAAAAAACTCGTGTCAGAATTCATCAAAGATTTCGAAATGAACAAATTGTTAAGAACGGGAATCAAGGAGTTCTTGCATATTAAACAGGAACATAATGAATCCGGTGCTCATTTTAGCCAAATATGGAGTATGTTTCTCTACTCATCAGTGAGTGCTCCAAACATGGATCAAATGGAAGTATGCAATTTATTCCTTAATTCTCTCAATAGAGAGATAAAGGAAGAATTCCAGAAGTTCCTACTAAGAACTTACGATGAAGTACTAGAGAGTGCTCTCTGAATCAACCAAACAGTGATAGATAGTGGTCGTAAGACATATGGGACAAACGGGAAATTAACCAGTCCCAGTCAAGGAATGCTAATCAAGGACCTAAGATCCTTAATAAGAACCGTGGGGTTACAAAAAATGGAGTAACTAACCAGGTTAAAAGGACAAACGTTGTAAACATTTCACCACCTTTTAATAATCATTGAAATAACAAGTTTACTCCAATAATCAACGTGGTAGATTTTAATCATCCACCACGACAACAAAAACGACAAATCCAAACACAAATTCTAAATCAAAATCCAACTAGATATCAAAGTCAAAATTAAAGGCAACAGCCTCAAAATTTTAACTCTAAAAATCAACAACCTTATTAGAATTTTGGGCCACAACAGATTATAAATCAACAACCTTGAAATTATAATCCCAATTTGTATTGTGGCTTTCACAAAATTCAAGGCCACGATACTAGGACTTGTCGTGAATACAATAAATTCATGCAGTGTTTGCCAGAAGATCAAAAGGAACTCTTTATAGATATTTTTTTAGAAAATTCTGTGGTACCCATGCCAAACACTTATGTAGAGGTAGTTTCCCCTCAAAATGCACCCCTCAAAATCTTTAATGATCTGCTCCCAAACCATTCTAACAATAACAGGTTAGATCCTAATGGAATAAACAAGGGTGTTATGATAGGAAACAATGATCACAAAGCTTCAACTTCATTAAATTCACCAGTCGTACCCCAATTAGGAACTCAACCTCAAACTAAGATAGTTGGTTTGGTGGAGTTAGACACCGAACTACCCATAGAAACCATAACAAGAACACAGGATTATTCACCCCAACATACTCCAAGTTATACATTGGAGCCAGACAATAGTCAACAAACGTTGGTAAAACCTATAGGTGCCTATGATTTAATTAATGACTTAACTAAAACCTTCTCTCACATCTCCTTTTTGGATTTGTTAAAAAACTCTCCCACCCACAGAGTTGCCCTCTTAGAAGTGTTAGGCCTTGGCCATTTAATTAACATCACTCCTCCCCCAGAAATGTAAGTAAACCATGTGGATTTTGACATTTATCCTCCGGGGCAGCCAGATAAGGATACTGAGTTTATATTTGATATAAGAAAAATGCCGAGAGATGCTGAAATTGCATGAAGAGGTGACCCAACTTTACATTTACAAGTTTGGGTCTACAATAATTATGTTAAATGTGCAATGGTTGATGATGGGGCAGTAGTTAATATATTCCCCTTCACTTTTCTTCAGAAGTTAGGATATGGAGAGATGAACTGTTGCATGACATGAAATACGCTAAGAGGTTATGATAGCCTCAAAGCCACTTTGATTGGAACCATAGTTTTACCGGTCACTTTAGGGCCCAAGATGGTCCTCACCAAGTTTTATATTATAGATCAGGAAACTAATTATAATATGCTCCTTGGTTGACCATGGATACATAGCATGAAGGCAATCCCTTCCATGTTATTTCAAGAAATGAGATTTCTACACTTAGGGAAAATATTTGTGGCACAAGGTGACCCAAAACCCTTTGATATACATCTAGCTTATTTGAAGAAAAGACTGGGTGTTCACTCCGAGTTTGAACTACCAAAAAATTAGCTTGTCAAACCAACTAATGCACAACCAAAAGAAAAGTTGATACCCACCACTGAGTTGGAAATTACAAATCCAGCTGAGGATGTTCCAATACTCAAAATTGAGATCAATGTTATAAAAATGGTGTCGTTAAGAACTACCGCAAAAATTGTCGAGTTGCTGGAAAAAGATTTACCTATTCTCCTACCATTTGATTCCATGGGTATGGGACACACCCTAGGAATTACTTCCCTTCCATTAGATGAAGTTTTTATGGTAGAGGTAACCAAATCAAAGGAAATAGATATGACAAATATCCCAACATCCATTTTTCTAAATAAGTATTGGACTCTCCACTTCGATGGAGCTAGATGTCACTTTGGAGCTGGGGCGGGAGTGATCTTTACTTCACCTAAGGGAAAGATCCTACCTTTCACCTTTAAATTAAACTTTGAATTTACAAACAATGGGGCTGAGTACGAAGCTCTCCTCCTTGGCCTCATCCTAGCCAAAAGAATGGGTGTCAATGACATTAGAGTGCTAGGAGACTCACAACTAGTTACAAACCAAGTCTCCGAGGTATATGAAACTAGGGCTGAAAATTTACAACTATACAAAATAACAGTGTTAGATCTAAGTAAGGGATTCAACTTCATATCAATTGAAGAAATCCCACGAGAGTAGAACCTTCTCGCAGACTCAATAACAACCTCAGCTTCCTGTTTCACCCCAAACAGTGAGTTGGAGGATACAAATTTCATGATATCACTTTGTATCAAACCATTAGTGCGTAAAATACCAAAAAACTCACTCCTAACTCATGGAGAAGCCAAGGATGATTTTTCTATCATGGATCACTTAAAAAATGATAGAATCACTCTCGAATATTTAAATGCCTATGCGAAGCTACACCTTGCTCACCGTATATTTGATCTTTCCCTAATACCACATTCCTCTTCCTATTTTGGAAATCCCATGGTAGAGTCTCCTCCATAGAAGGATCTCGATATCTACAAGATAGAAAATGGCGAAAGCTTAAAACTAACTCCAGCCCCACCTGAATTTGAAGAAGGTAACACTTCTTTGATAGAAGAAACCATTCACATAAACATTGGAATGGAGGAAGAACCAAGAATTTTGAAGTTCGGATCCTCGTTAACTCCGGAGGAGATAGAAATAAACACCCAAATCCTCAAATAACATCAAAAGGATTTTTCATTTAATTATAAAGAAATGACGGGCATTGCACCACAAGTCATAGTACATAATCTTGTCACTAAACCAAATGCGAAACCAATTAAACAGAAGTCAAGACCAATGAAGCCAAAAGTGGCTCTCATGGTAAAAGAGGAGGTAATAAAACTTCTCCAAGTGGGATTCATTAAACCCATTGACTATTCACAATGGGTATCTAATATCGTTCCTTTCCTAAAAAAGAATGGGAAGATACTCATTTACATAGATTTTTGAGATATTAATAAATATTGTCCCAAGGATGACTTCCCATTACCATTCATTGACATTATCATTGATGTAATAGCTAGATTTGAAATATTGTCCCTCATGGATGGGTTCTCAGAGTATAATCAGATTAAAATATTTGAATAGGATCAAGCCAAAACTACATTCATAACTCCCTAGGCAATATATTACTACGCTATCATGCCATTTGGTCTTAAGAACGTTGGTGTTACATATCAGTGGGAAATGACTTACATATTCCATGATCTTATCCATAAAATTGTGGATGACTTGTTGGCCAAAGCCAAGAAATGTTGTGATCATCTAGAAGTGCTCTGTATCATCCTCTCACGATTAATTGAATATGGCATCATATTAAACCTAGAGAAGTGCGTGTTTGATGTGACAGGAGGCAAACTTCTGGGCTACATTATATCTTCACGAGGGATTGATGTTGATCCATCCAAAATATGGGCTATTCTCGAAATGATCCCACCCTTAGATGAGTTTTGAATCAGGTCATTTCTTGGGAAACTCGGTGCAATCCAAAGATTCATCCTAGATTTAAGTTTTTCCATTCATCCAATCAACAATCTATTGAAGAAAGATTATAGCGTTGATTGGACTGAAGAATGTTTCTTGTTATCTCTAGCCATGATAATGCGTCCCAAGCCAGACTACCCTTTGATCCTATACTCACCAGCCACTCATGTCTCACTAGCATGCATGCTGACTCAAGAAGACAATGATAAACGAGAGCGCATGGTCTATTTCATTATCCGAACATTGCTCGATTATGAAACATGCTACACACATGTAGAGAGAGAATTTATGGCCATAATTTTCACAATAAAATGTTTAAGACATTACATGTTAAACTAGGAAACAAGGGTCACTGTAAAGACATACCATTTTTGAATTTTTCTCACACAAGGATCCTTATATAAAAAGGTTGGATGTTTCATAACCTTAATGGGAGAATTTGAGTTAACATTCATGAACCAAAAATCCATTAAAAGGAAAATCATTATAGAATGGTTAGCTGACAATCCACTAGATGGAGGCGAGCTAGTAAATCTAGACTTTCCCAATGAGTGTGTATACTTCATCGAAACCAGGCCCCCCATTTCCACATGTCCCTGGTATACTGATATCATCAATTTTATCATGGACCATACATGCCCGGAAGGTGCCACATCACAACAAAGAAGGAGGTTACACATTATTACCACTAAATATGTTGTTTTAGACCAAGTAATCTATCATAAATCCTTTGACAACATGATTCTAAGATACGTCGACATAGAAAAATCTAAGAAGATCCTTCATGAATCTCACAGTGGGATATGTGGAGACAACTTTGGCGGTCATGCCATTGTTTGCAAAATACATCAAATGGGTTACTTTTGGCCCACTCTTGAGCATGATGTAGTGGAATTTGTACGTAAGTTTCATAAATGCCAAGAATTCTCTCACGAGATTCACATGCCAACACAATCCTTGCAACCAATAGCGACTTCGTGGCCCTTCTCCACATGGGGGTTGGACTTGATAGGGAAGTTCCCTCCCCCATCAACCAATGGCCATAATTTTATAATTATAGCCACGGAGTATTTTACCAAATGGGTGGAGGCCATGCCTCTCACCACCATACCAGGCTCGGTAATTGCCAAATTCATTATGAATCAGATTATCTGCATGTATGGTTTCCCACAAGTCATTATCTCAAATAATGGAACGCCCTTTAAAAATGATGAATTCCGTGAGTTATGTATCAAATTCAAGATAAACCATCACACGACCTCTCTTTACTACCCTCAAGCCAATGGGTAGGCCAAAGTGACAAACAAAATGTTAAAAGATATTCTCCTCAAAACGGTCAAGGAAAACAAGTGAGATTGGCATTTAAAACTCTATCTGGCCTTTTGGGCCCATTGAACCTCAATAAGAACACCAAAAGGAGCAACTCCTTTCTCACTATTATTCAGAGCAAAAGTAATTCTCCCACTTGAGGTTGAAATACCCAGTCTCTGTATCTCATTACAAGGGATTTTGGATGAAGAAGCTTACAGGGAGGCACACCTCTCTCAACTAGAAAGCCTTGACAAGGCCAGGTTAAATGCCGAATAGCGGCATAGAGCCTATGCTGACTAGATGTGCTGGAAGTACAACAAAAAAGTCTATTAGTGAGAAATATATGAAGGAGATCTAGTTCTAAAACTAGACAGCTAGATTGATAAGAAAACCGGTGAAGGAAGAAAGTTCAGGCCCAAATTTTTGGGCCCATACCAAGTCGTGAAGAACTACAAAAATGGTGCATATCTTTTATGCACACTAAAAGGTGAGGAATTCAGTGAAACTATCAATTCCTTGCATCTTAAGCAGTTTCACGCATAAAACATCAAAATCATTACTCATACATTATAGCTACCTACATTGAATTAGTCATTCAGCTGTTTCATTTCGTCCATTTCGTAAAAGTGGTAGTCCAGGAGCTTACTCTTAAACAATCTGTTACAAATTTATGAAAATATTGGCAAAAGCATTCATATCACATCTCTTCAAACATCATCAACTATTTTCAAATCTTCTCATCAAGTTTGATAGAAAAGCATTGACGAAAATCATACCAAGGCCTACATACTTGGATTTTCTCTTTCTTTCTACTAGGTAAAGTTGTCCTTGCCTACGGTCTATTCTAGAAGCTTCTTGGTGTCACATCTATCCGTCTTAAATTTCTTTGAAAGAAAGGATATCCCAAAGTTATAGGTTAGAAAAGTCAAAATCAGATGAAATCAAAAGCACCAAGAAAACAGAATATTTTATTTTACACACTTCTTTTCCCTATCAATCTTTGGTGATAAGCCCACATCTCTTACTGGTGGTGTGAGGTTGGGAATGGAAAGAAGTGCCCTTACTCACCTATATCTTACCTTTGGTGACAAACCTGTGCTTCTTACTGGTGGCATGAGGCAGGATGTGGGGGGTCCATTCAAACAAGTTAACAAATCTTGGTATGCTAGAAGCACAAGTCAAATCCCATTAAAAGAAAACAAATATCCAAATTCCAAAGATATAAAATCCTCAAAACTAGATTTTGTCAACCAGGTTTCCATTTATGAATCTAAGTCTAGATAAACTAGAAAGTAAGTGGCCTTCTAAGCTTGGTGGTAGTTTTGAGTAGGGTAGGTGTGTGTGTCCAAACTTGGTTTCTGTTACTGGTTTTTCTGTCTCTCATCATTCCATTCAATCAAACTCATACAACTTGTTCCCTTCCTAACTCCAGGTGTTGAGCCCTCGTGTCTTACCAGTTGTGTGGAATTGGGATTGGGGCAAGTTCATATCTTTATCACTATGCATTCATCATGTTTCCCAACATAATAAGAAATTACAAACGTTTCCCAAAGAGTTCAAAAGTTCAACACTACCATATGTTAGTATCATCTCATATCAGCATTACAAAAACATGCAGAGTAAAACATTCTTTTTACTATCATTTGATATCCATTGCATACATTCTGAAAGCATGAAAATAAATATTCTAAAAATGTCTAAGTACACATGTGGAAATGAGTCACAAAGATCTAGGCACCAAGAGTCTCAATCCAAAAAGAGATACATATATATATATATACAAATCAAGTTTCGTATACAATGCCATCATGCACTAGGCATGGTCAAAACACTCAATGAGCCCGAAAAGTACAAAACAATCATATAGACATCTGAAAAAATAATCTCAATCCCTATGGGATCCCTCAGAAGGTATGTGACCATGCCTAGGACTCTAGCTACACCAGTGCTCCGAATGCACTGAGGGCTCGCGGTCACGACTAGTAGCTGTCATCTCGCTATGAGAGTGAATCCTCCTCATCAAGCACTCAGCCATCCTATATCTAGCCACCTCAGTGTGGAGAGAAGTCATGATCTTCACCACATACCAGATAGAGGCAAAAACATTAGTATTCCTCCTGGTTGCTGAAGGCTCCCCCACATCCACGGAAAGCTCAGCACAGGTCTTCTCTGGGGGGAGAAGCAAGGTATTAGTGCATACTCGGTGAATCAAGTCTTTCCACTCATTATCAGTTGCTGCAAAAAAAGTTAGAAAACAATAAAAAGATAAAAACAAGAGTAAACAAAACAAAGAGAAATAACAAAATAGGATAATTCTAACTAAAACAAATAGAGAAGAGAGACAACTCACTCAGATTGCTGGGCCTCTAAGAAGGATCTCTAGGATCTGCACCTGCCACTAATGCCGCTACTGACTGGTGTCCCTCTTTCATGTCTTGGGCAATGTGACGGCCTACAATAGACTTGCCATCTTCACCTAAGTCATGAGAGAACAACTCCTCTGAAACTAGAGTCACCCTCTTTGTGCTCCACTCTACCCTCTAGGCCTGTAAGATCTCCTGAGTATCATGCCACTTAGGATCACTCTCATCCCCCCCACCCATCTCACTAATCTCCATCTCCTCTGTCTCATCCCCAGTCTCTCCCCTAGTGAAATCCTCAGACTTGGAGTCCACATCAATGGGCTCATCATTTCTATGAGCGGGACCGGCGGTAATCCGAAGTAAGGGTTCCTGAGGGGCACCGGCTCTCCCTTGTGCATGTACCACCCTCCTAGCCACAATAGGAACACCAGGCATAATAATAGTCCAACCCCGGCCTCTAGGACCTCCCTAAGCCTTATGGATAGATCTATACATTGGCATCGCTAGAGGAAGCATGTCACTATAGGGGAGGCCAAACTGCTATGGAACTCTGTCAAAGGGGTGTATCTCTAACTTCCCCACCCTATCTATCAACTAGCTGGTAGTATAGTAGGCAATCAGTGTAACAGTCTCCTCTCCCCATACCCCTACCATGGCCTGATAAGGATTGGCCTCCATATCTGCTCTCGAAGGCATGCTCGCTATCTCTCCACGAAGATTTTGAATATACTCTCGTCGAAAACCATTACCGTGGGTCCCAGAGCTCAAAAACTATCAAATCAATCCATGTAAATGAATAGTAAAATGACTTTGTTTTATATATATATAACCCTCTTAATTTTATTTTGAACATCTTTCACAGGGTTGAAGTGCTGATGGAGGTAAGTTCTAAACCCCACGTAGATGGTAAGTCCTCTTTTCATATAAATTCAGCCTTATTTCTCAATTTATTTTATGTATCTACACTTGAGTCCCCTTTTCATTTTGCAAGCAGCAGGATCTTGGATGGTGATCTTCCAGCACACGGGAATGTCAGGTATAGCTCCTAACTCCCCATTTCGGGACCACCATACTCGGATCCACCGTTTTATGCCTCTTCATGGCTAAAATGCTTCTCCGAGGGGGTAATAGGTATGTACCTAAAATGGTAGGGTACTGCACCACTAGAACGATGTTACACATACCTCAATGATGATACAAGTCTCCTTGCAAGGTGTTCGAAATCTAGAAAGGCTCGCCAAGTATACCTTTGTATCTTGCATGTGCCGCTCATCCTCCACATGCTTTGTTTTTCACTTTGCCCCTTATTTTATTGTATTTTTTTCTTCAGTGACGAAGCCGCCACCCTGCCTGGGTGGTGGTCCCATGACCGCCGCCCAAAACAAGGCAGCAGTCCTATGCACATTTTCTAGATCCTTTCGACGATTACATCAAACGTAAATCTTTAAATTTACACACTTTCTTCAACAACTTTGGCTTGCATTAATGTTTTTGGTCCCCTGGTAATAGTTTTTTTCCTTTGTTTATAGTAAAAGAGATCAAATGGGAGTTACCCTCTGGTAAATGCATTCGTTATAAATAGCCAACTTATTTTCAAGCAAATGGCCCCTTATCTTCTCAATTCTCTTATTCAATATTTCAAATTCTTTCTTATAATTCTGTTAGTTTCATGTTTTGCTTCCATTTTTAGTATTTTACAGGTCATATGATCTTCTTGTTTCAGCATTATTCCATTGCTGCTGCATACAATCAAGTTTAACATAGAATAGCTTCATTTCTAAACTAGAATCCATTAAATTTGTAGGTTTTGTTTTGTCACAAGGATAGTTTCTAAAACTCTCAGTACACTTGAGTTATATTCCCACAATAAATCCCTCAAGGAATTGCATAGTCAAGCTTTGTTCACTTGCGTTATCTCTCTCCTACTCGCATTGTATTTGGTCTATATCCAAATCTGTCATTGTTCGAATGCTATTTTTTGTTGATACTATCATATACAAACTTTCTGGATTCACGAGGTCATGAAGGAACGAGGATATCACACTAAGGGGATGAAATCACACACAACTAGATTTACCACTGTTCTGTAAACGCCAGGTTTGAGCTATCAAAGTTCTAGTTATGACATATCAAATAAAGTAGGGAATTATTTTATTTCAGTCAAAATTTTACTCTCGATATCGCCAGAGAAGCTGTGGGGATTGATAGTTTCTAAGAAACTGTGATTCATTCCTCACTTATGAGGTAGGATTGAGAGTCTTTCGATTCAAAATAAATAGATGCTTAGATATTTAGGATAAAATCACAACTTCACAGGAAAATAGCCATACCATGCTACGTTGTTTGTTTTATTTCTGTTTCTAGATTAGTTGTCCATTTTATAAATATACTAGAGTAGCTACTCTTCGATTTCATTGAAATACGTCATTGAAAAATACAAAAATAGAAGGATGCTTACATAGTGTAAATACCTCTTTCGTAATCAGTTTATTAGTTTTAGTTAAAATTTGAATCATTTTGTATGACAATCACAGGACCTAGAGAGCCTAGAGAGTACATATTTGAACCCATAGTGCCTCAGCCAAATCTACCCACGACATTAGCTGATATAGATAAGGACCTTAGGATACAGGTCTTTCGAGCAACAAAAAACTTACAAGCAATTAGCAAGCAATTGAGAGGGTTAAATATCGAAGACGATAAAGCTTACACATTCTGTGTCAAACCATCCAAACTATAGACTGCCTTGATAAAACCTCTTAATGAATGTGCAAGGATTCAAAAGAGATAAAACATTTGGTTTCGATCCTTTGGTTCCACAACTTGACATAGGAGACCTCCTCCTTGACATAGACACTAGCTTACGTATTCAAGTTTCTAGAACACCTATTAGGTACTCTGAGAAAATCATACAACTTCTAGTTCTAAACATAGAGAATGAAAAGACATATGATTACTGGATAGTTGGGAGAAGGGATTGATTCTTCACATGTCCATAACAGTTCCACAACAACCAAAAACTTGCGGCTGTGATCCCCAAGTCCCACAACCCAACGGGCCTACAAACAAGTTAAGTATTGACACCGGCTTGCGAACGTTGGTATTTAGATCTTCATCACTCCCGTTGGATATTATAGTACAGTTATCTGTATTAAACATAGAGGCCAATGAATCTAATATTTTCTGGGCTAGACCAGAAAACCACCTATAGTTAACTATAAATATACTAAATTACCCATCACCATTTTATGACCTTGTCTGGAGATATATACGAAGCTTCCACAGGCCAGTTCCAACGTATCTAACAACCAAGAAATAGGATCGCAGTAGAGCTCAACATTGATTGGAGCCTCTGAGAAGCCATTATATCCAAACGAACCATTACACCAATTCAGATTAGGAGGGCCTTCTTTGCCTTAGATTTGCAGATTCCATTATTACGTATTAAGGATTTAAGATTACCTGATTAGCTTGTCTATATCCATTCACATTCAAACTTTCACTATCTGTCTCGACAAGACCTCAGGAGGTCAGGTACGAGGAAAGGGTACTTATAGATTCCCATGCTTTCTTTTCAGTTTTCCATCATACAGTTCCCTTATTGAAAGCAAGTAGAAACACTTATATACAAATGTACAACTTTAAAAGTCTGGATTCCAGATACTTTGAAATATTTTATGCCCAAATATCATCAATACAAAAGAAAGGAAGAAATAAGGAGATGAGAGAGGAAGAACATCACAATACTTTCAAGAAATATAGATAGCAGAGTATAACCTTATACGTATTGAGCCATGGAGATGCAAAATAGAATCATTCACTTTCATAATGGATATAATTCCACAGACGCAAAGTTCTAGAAATCATATAAACAAGAGCACAAAGTTTCTTATCATAAAAGTTTAATGATTCATAAATTTCAGATAAGGAAAGAAGGAATAACTGAGGAAGAAGGGGAAAAACTTCTGTATTGATTACTTTCAAATCTATTAGATCTATAGAGTACCAAGATCCAACCCAAACAATGACATAGAGAACCTGCTAAATAGCTTCCCACAATGGTTACATTCGGTTACAAAAAATAATGAAATTGATTCAAGAAACTAACATCTGAACTTCTCTAATGCCTCAGCCATTTCCATTCCTGGCAGAAAAACCAGATGCATTATATCACTACTGTTAACCCACTTTTACAAATTTGAATTTGAGCCATTCACGTGGAAGATATTTGTTGAAGTAGGTCTGGGGGCACCTTTTGTATTTTATGATTTTGTAGATATTCTACATTTTTTTACATTTTGGTCTGCCCATCCGTGGCTTTACTTGAGTGTGGATGAATTTGTGGCTCACTTTTACAATTTTAATTCTTTTCAAAGAAAATCTCAAAAACTTAAAGTTCTCCATCGACCCACCTCTCCACTTTGAATTTTCAACGCAAGCTCAAGATCCCAGTAGAGTCGTGGATAATTTTATAAATTTATGCCCTTTTGGAAACAAAGGTAAAATTCCTGAAGTTTTCCAACAACCCACCTCACCGATTTTGACTTTTCAAAGCATCAAAACACAAAAAGGTCCTACCTTTTTGCTATTGCTCAAAAAATGGCCATGTGTCCCTTTATGGGCCTGTTCTATATTTTTTGTGTTTTGACTAAGTACCTCTATTTGGTGAAGGCTTTATGTCTAACCCAGGACACATGGAGGCTTCCCACTCATTTGGAGACTCTGTTTGGACTTGACATTTGGAGGTGTGCCAATTGGAAACATGGAGAATTGACACATGTTCAGAACCTACTTTTGGATTTGCCCCCTGAAAGAGTGCTGAAGGGACATGTGGGGCTTTCCACTGGTTCTCTTTTCTTTAGCCGATTCAACGGCCTATTTTTCCTCTTTTGACTTCTATGGGACCCTATACACGTGGAGAGTTGGTTCTTGTTTAGGGAACTACCTTTGGCTTCAACCCTTGAAGGTTCTCCGATGAGACACATGGCACCTTCTGCTGGCCTTAGATTTTTTAATGGAAAATTTAACTTTTTAAGGCTCTAACCATGTGGAGGGTTGGCACTCATTTGGGGTATGACCCTTGGGTCTCACTTCTTAAGTTGCGTCGATGAGGCACGTGGAGGCTTCCACCGACCCTCTTATACTTAGTCGATTAAATGGTTGGCTCTATCCCTTTTCCGGACCTTAGACATGTGGATGGTTGGCACAAGTTTAGGGTCTCTCTTTGGGCCGTGCCTTTTGAATTTATGATAATGAGACACATGGAGGATTTTTCCAACCCTGCCCCTTCATTGTTGGAGTTGGAATGCGGGATTGCATAAATGAACTGCCCCTTTCAAGTTTCTTTTATGTGGGGTCATGTTTGATGGATTTTTCTGGGGGAAAAATTAGGATAATAGACGGAAGCTCAGTTTTTTTGAAACTTGACTTGAAAAATTAGGGGAATTTTGAGTGTGACAATAACTAGCTCTTTTTGGGGATGACTTGGTTAGGACAGAGGAACGAGGTAAGATCAATAGCCATAGAAAAACTTAGGAAAAACATACCAGTGCCTTATCCATTTGGAAAATAGAGTCAAAGGCAAAACCAATTCAGAAGATAACACACACAACAGGAAAAGAAACAAATCAAAAAGGAAAGACCCAAAACAAAGCAAAAAGGAATGACCAAAAATCAAAACACAAAGTAACGGTCAAAAACCAAAACACTATACACAATATACAAAAGGACTGCCTAGTCACCTAGGACTTGAACAACTTCAAATACTGCCCACTATAAGGAAGTGGGAGGGGAGATCCATCCATATAATCCAAATAGAAAGAATTTTCTCCACAAAAGTGTCTGATTTTGAAAGGACCAAGCTAAAGCAAATCAAACTTACCATGGCTTCCTCGAGGTTCTTGTCTTTTGTCCCACAAAAGAACAATGTCTCCCACTTGAAAATATCTGGGTCTAACCTTCTTTTCAAATAAATATTTCACCTTCAGTTAATGATATGAGATTCTATAAAAAAACTTGCAACCTTTCTTCATCCAGTTTCTAGAGATACATGATCCTCTTGTCTAAGGAACTGATAAATCTTGAATCTTCAATAGCCTTCATTAACTGCAAGGCTAGTAATTCCATTATTACTGGTAGCTGAGCTTCAACACCATACAACACTTGAAATGGAGACATCCCAATTGCTCTTTTGGGTGTAATTCTATCTACCCAGAGAGCATCATAAAGTTTCTTATGTAAATTCCTCTAAGATTCATTGAAAAACTTCCGAACGATGGTTACCAGATTCTTACTTTTTGATTCTGCTTGTCCATTTCCTTGAGGATAATAATCTAAAGAATGAGAAAGGGAAATTCCATATCCATAATAGAAATCCATCATCTCTAAAGAATAAAAATTTAAAGCATTATCAGTCACAATCTTGTTTGGTGCCTCAAACCTTATCAAGATGTTCTCTTTAATTTAATTAAACACCACCTCAGAAGTAGTGCTTTTGACTGGAATAGCTTCTACCCACTTTTTGAAATAATCTATAGCAGTTAGCATGTGAGTATGCCCAACACTGAAAGGTGGATTAAGAGTTCCAATGAAATCTAATACCCAATGTTGAAAACACTCATCAATCACTACTAGTTTTAGTAGCAAAGCAACCAACTTAGGTTTTCCAACAAAAGTTTGATAGGCTTTACACTTACCTACCCATTTTGATGCATCTCTAAACAATTTAGGAAAATAGTACCCTACACGAAGGATTTTATGGGCAATGACAACAAAAAATAAATTCCCTCTATAAGCCTGATCATGAAAAGATGAGAACAACTTTTATTTCTCTTTGTCTATACACTTCAAGAATCTTCCATCTATGCCTTGCTTGAACAAAGCATTCTCCCATAATACATAATTTTCAAACCTTAACTTAATAGATCTCTTTTCCTTGGCACTCAAGTGGGATGGACACTCTCCATAAGTAAGAAAATGTACAATATCAGCTTACCATTCATCTGTTTAACTGATGAAGAGGAAAATAGGAACACCAACTACTTCTTTGGACAATTATACATTAGCTTCCTTAGCAATAAGTTTACATAAGCCTTTACCTAGTACTAGCTTAGTTGGCTTGATATCGAGGTAATATTCTTGGAATTTTTCTACCCAATTGCCTCTCTTAGTTCCAAATTCCTTTTGTGTAAGAATAGACTTGATGGTTATATCAGGTAAAAGCACAACATAGTGAGAATTAAGAATATAAAAAATGAAACTACTTGACAACTTTGACCACTACAAAAGCATGTTTCTCCATCATAGTATATTTCAATTCATGAGATTTCAAAACATAGCTCATGAATTCAATTGGAATTTCATGATCCTTAGAATTTCTCTGAGTTAGCACAGTAACCAAGGTACTCTCTGTAGCATAGCAATAGATGATAAAATCCTTGTTGAAATTAGGACATGCTAAGATGGGAGCTTTAGAAATTTCTTTATTGATACCTTCAAATGCTTCTTTACCTTTGGAAGTATAAAAAAAGTTTTACTTTCCTTTCATCATGTGAGTAATGCTCATAGTCAGTTCTACAAAATCAGGAATGAATCTCCTAAGGAATTTTATCTTACCAAAGAAAGAGTGATCACCCTTTTTGCTTGTGGGGAGAGGAATCTGCTAGATTGTTTGAACTCTTTTTGGATCTATCTTGATTCCTTATTTGGATACAATATGCCTTAACAACTTGCCTTCAGTAAAACAAAAGACAATTCTTAGGATTGAGAGAAACTCCATGTTCTCTACATTTCTGGAGGACTACTTCTAGATGTTGAAAGTGATCCGCCCTTTTTTTAGAAAAAATAGTCAAATCATCAGGGTACACAACAATACAATTTCCCTTTAGATTTCCAAAAGCTAAATCCATTTCCCTCCTGAAGGTGGCACCAACATTGATAACACCAAATGGCATTATCTTGTTGACAAATATTCCACAAGGAGTAGTAAAAATAGTTTTGTGTTGACTTGGGGTACTGACTTCCACTTGGTTGTATCTAGAGAATACATCAAGCATAGACAACATCTCAGAGCCTACGACAACTTGAAAAACTTGATCCATCATGGGGAGAGGATAGTTTTCTTTTAGAGAAGGCTGATTCAAATTCCTGAAATCCACACAGATGTGGATCTCATCATTATTTTTTCTAACAGGCATGATGTTGTCAATCCATGTTGAATGATGTATAGGGAAAATAATATTTTCCTGTAGTAACTTCTTGATCTCTTGAAAAATAGTGCCGACAACCTTGGGATTGTATTGCCTTTGTTTTTTCTTGAATAGTTTGATCCTAGGTTTTAAAGGGATAAACTGTTGCATTTCCTCTGGTTGAAAATACTTGAGATCATCATATGAATAGGCAAAAACATTAACATACCTTTTTAATAGATTTACTAATTTCTTCTTCTCTTCTTGAGTGCAACATTTTCCAATATTCACCATCTTGGATTCCTCATGACTTCCAATATTAACCTTTTCACATTCAGCAAAATTCCAAGCTCCTTGGGAAACTTTAGACTTAATGTACCTATCATGCTTATCAAATAGATCTTCTAAACTCACTAGCCCTTTAGGGATCTTGTTACCTTTCAATTTGATGTAGCCATTTTAATCCATCTGTTCCTTTATATCTCCTTCATTAGAGGATACACACTCTCTAGGAAAAGCTTCACTTCCCTCAAAATACAAATGATCAAAATTACCCTTAAGCTCCAAGAAAGAGAGTAAATTATGATCATCATTGAAAACCTTCTAGTTGTTTGCATTATCTAGTACACTGGGCCTATGAATCCTTTTAATGGTAAATTTCTCCTAAGGGAAATATGGGTGAGGAATCAACAAATATCCTGAGACAACTAGAGAATCAGCTCTAGTGTTCCTTTTTCTTGGCATACTTCAATGGAGAAAGCATTAAGAAACTCAATGGAATCCTAAAAAAGATTTCTATAATGCTTCAATCTCCTATTCTTGACTTGAAAAAGATATCTGACCTATTTCACAATAAGCTCTGTATCACCATGAGCACAAATATTCTTCACTCCTTTTTTTTTTCCATGGTCAATCCTAGTATGAGTGCCTCATATTCAATTGTATTGTTTGTATTTTCAAAATAGAGCTTGAAAGAGAAAGGATGAATGTTCCCTTCTGGAGATGTCAACACCACTCTAGCTCTAAAACTAGCTAAAGATCAACTTCCATCAAAATCCAGAGTCCAAATGCCATTGGGATAATGAATCACTCACTTGGAATTTTTTCATCATCTGTACAGACATTGTTCCATGCCCTGTA